>VDFB02058242.1:290342957-290590263 GCA_007258455.2 Sequoia sempervirens | reverse complement strand
ACATACAAGCATAATAAATATATACATGTGGAAAAATAGTTTGGAACCATAAACTCCCTAACACTTAAGGGATTTTCACCTAAAAGGAGAGAGGTATGCCAAAATGGGAAATGTATACACTCAAAATTAATACAAGTATGGATGCAATATGCATAAATACAATTTCCTAAATGCAAAAAAATGATAAAATGAATGAATTATTAATGTAAAATCTAAGAAATGTAAGATGCTGGAAAACACATTATGATATGCAAACATGTGATAAATGCCCTAGAAATGCAAATAAAACTAAACAAAAAGTTATAAAATATAATGTGTGCACCTATAGGTTAAAAAATTATGGAATGAAGGTTTGAAATCCTGATAAAATTGATGCAAAAGCCGACTGGGACACTTGTGCCAATCTGGGTGACTTAGTCCCAGATTTGGAAAAATTGCTCTAGAGCCCGTTTCAGCCAAATGGGTGTTTGAATCTATAAAAAATACTGAAAGGCATGTACAGTGGGACAAATTCTCCATTTTTGGTGAGTTAGTCCACTTTTTCATTTCAAAAAAAATCAAAAGGGGAAACATAAGCCCTCAGTCTACACTTCAGTTTTTGATAGATGTTCGCTTCTAAAACTCTGATTTTTAGGCTTGAAAGTGAATTTTTGTTGATAATTTTGGGTTTTCAAGAAACAAGATGTCTTAAACAATAATTAAACCTAATCTTCAATGATCTTCAAACCCTTAAAGTGACTAAATCTGCAAACACACAATGAAAGAGAAATAAATGGTGATGTGGGGGTTTGCCTTGGTCAAACCCCTTTTTTGGTAATTAAACCAAAATGAAGAAGTAATGTAATGAAGCATGAAATAATGGAGTTAGAAACTTTCCATGATGAAGAATCTTGATTTTATATAGTAATGATGAAGATTGTTCCCTTTAATGTCCTTGGAAGCTATCTTGATGACTTAAAATGTAAAAATCCTAGCTTGCTTGACTTGAGAGAGAAGATAAATGATGAATGGGATAAATGAGTTATGAATTAGGGTTTAGAGGCTTGTATTTATAGGAAATCCAGCTAATTTTCTTGTTAATTAGATCCCCAAGGCTGACATGAAAGAATAATAATCTTAAAATCCAACTTTCCCCTCTCAAAAGTCAAAAATAGCCCAAATGGGACTAATTCACCGCTTTGGGTGACTTAGTCCCACCTGGCAGGGACTCATTCACCCAACTGGGCAACTTAGTCCTAGAGGGGTCCATTTTTTAGTTGGATTGTTAGAGAATGAGGAATTTTAGTTCTTATGTTTATTTCATTGGGTATTTGATCAAATTATGCCTTGGGATGCACAATATGTGGCCATAAGGGCTTATTAATGATGATGTATAGAGTAATTAGGGCTTGGGACATAGAATTTAATGAGAAATTGTGATTAAATACACTTTGCATCATTAAAATGAGGTCCACATAGCCTAGAAAGGCACAACATCCAATGGGAATGTGTAAATCACATTAAAAAACTAGATTAAAGTCAAGTTTAGTTTACAAGACTTCTAGATTGATGTGATAATGTAATTAAGTACATTTTGTAATGTTGAATGGGTTCATTATGTCTAGAGAAGTGTGAAATTATTTTACAACACTTTACAAAACCTTTACAAGACATCAATAATTCCATTTTATTTAGTTTTTTAATGGCCCAAGAGCTAATATGGATGTGAAAAACACCTCACAACACTAGATCAAGGTGTTAAGAAGTCCAATTTATCATCAATTATTCCCAAATCAAGCAAGGAAAAGGGGATACTTTTTCCATGCCCATAGTTAGCCCCCAGTTTAGTGAGAGGATGAACTTGCTTCAAACTCACACTAAAGTAGAAATTCAAGAAGGGTCCAATCGTACCAATGTGGATGACCAAGGATGAAAAAGATCAAAGGAGGTTGTGCAAGCGCCCAGGATCCAATATCGTAATTCAAACCAACATAAGTGAAAAAGGACATGCACAAGGTGAATGATTTGCAAGGAGACAAGATACATGATCATGCAATGGAAAGGACTAGAAAGAAGAGAGAATAAAAAATAAAAATGTGGATCAAGCTTTGACCATTTGTCCAACATGTTGTGGAATTGTTATAGGTTGTTTGTGCAAAAATGCATACTCAGTCTGGGGTGACGAAATTCATGGCTTTCCACTGGTTGAGAAATCCCAAAAGGTGAGAAACATACACTCACAATTGGTATGTACTCACAAACACACAGGTGGCTGTGGGAAAAATTTATTCCTCAGAATGGGCTTCCTACTCAACCATACCAAATTTATACCTCCTGATAACTTTAATAAGGTGTCACAATGATTTTCGAGCTCTATGAGGTAAGAAAAACTTCATATGCTTGACACCCATAGACATTGTAAATGTAAGATAGTGTAAGGAATGTTCAAAGGGATTTTGATTAGTTCATACAAGTAAGGGAACATGGTGCCTAATGCTTCCAAGAGAGGATAAGTGCAAACAGTCTCATCTTGTTTCCAAGAGAGGACAAGTGCAATGTCTCATCCTGGGCAACATTGTACCTAACATTTCCAAGAGAGGAAATCATAGGAAAAATAAAATCATGCAATGAAATGTAAGTGGCAATATATGCCCCCACTTTAAAGTGGTTGCTAACACCATTACTATGAGAAATTTCTTTAAAGTAGAAGAAGGAGACATGAGAGCTTACTCAAAAATCCCAATACCAAGTCATATGTTTCCAATAAGGTACATCATGAAAGGGTAGTATGTAAAATGTGATCCAACTTAAGGAACATTGTGCACATCCAAAGATTGCTCTTATATGTTCATGAAAGGTGAATGACTAGCCAAAAGAGGCAATGACAAGTGACATAAAAGGACAAGGCTACCGAACCCCTTGCCCTGACTAAGTGCAGGACAAGGGTGAGCCAAAATGATTAATGAAATGCATGCTAGAGTATAAATCGGTATCAATTAATGGAATGGGGTGCCCTCACATAAGGAAGAACACCAAAATCCTTAAGATGTTGGATTTTACTACTCAAAGCCATAAATTCATTAGTGGAATGACCATGAACTCTATGATATGTGAAAAATAAAGTCTTGTAATAAAATTTCTTTCGAGTTTTAGGTGGGAGATATATCAAGTGATATTGGAGGAGTCTTGAAAATATACCCTCTTGATCAACGATAGACGGTGGTCCTGTAGTTTGCAACAAAGATACCTTTTGATTAGTATTAGTTGTCATACCTACGCAAGATTTTGTAGATTGCGGGATTTTGTTCTCTCCTTTACAAGAGGCTTTAAAATCTAACGAATTCAATTCATTAGTGTTTTGTGAGATGAAATTGACATTAAGCAAAGGTGTATTTTTTTTTTTGATTTATAGCAAAGGAGAGTGATCAAGAGTACTAGTGTCAATCAGTTTAGGATGTATTACAGTTAAGGTGGGCGTGGATGAATTGTTTGTGATAGTGTTGATATTGATTGAAGGCCTGATTACTTTGACCAAAGGACAATATCCAAGACCATGAGTTGTTTGTTGTGTGATAGGATCTATCAGATTGTGGATACCTTGTTCATTAGCACATCCTTTTCCACTTTATTCAAGTTGTTTCATAAGCTCATATCCTTGTACATAAATCTTTTTCATTGCTTTTGGATTAGGTGGTTGTTTGTTGTTGTTTTTGTCAAAAAAATTTGTGTGATTTGTTTCTTTGTCTAAAGTGGTTGAGGTGGATGCTTTCAAAGGGTTGTTTGAGTTTTGTGTTGTCATGACTTTGTTTTTGTTTCCCTGAATTGAATCTTTGTCAATGAGTGTTGGTGTGAAATCTAAGGGACCCTAATCATCTCCTAATGGATTTATGTGTTCTTTGTTTTTTGGTTGTATGGGTTTCATGTGTGTAGTAGATGTTGATGTGTTGAAGGGATTTTATTTGTTTTTCTCAAGTTGGAAAAGACTATAAGGCTCAGGGTCATCATTAAGTGTGTACACTTTGTTATTTTAGATGTATTTCATTTTTCGATGAAGAGTGGAAGGCACACCATTCAATGCATGAATCCATGGTCTACCTAAGATAAGATTACATGAAAGTTCATGAGGCATAAAATGGATTGCTGTATTCAATGTGGAGACTCCAAGTGTAAGAGGTATATTGATCACCCCAAGCAGTTTCTTTTCAACATTGTCAAATCCATTGCTCGATAAAGAATCAGGTTGAATGTTTGATTGATCAATGCAAACTAGTTCCAAAAGGCTCACACCATAGAAATTAAGGGAAGAGAAATTATCTACAAGAGTTTTCTTTATCCTTTTTGGTTTGTATTGAGATATGATTATCAAAGGATCATTTTTTTTTTCACTGCCAAAGAGGGCAGTTCACTTTGGTGGAAAACAATGTCAATGTTTATTCCTTGGATTATGGTTGTAATGTCAATGTGTTGCACATTAGAAGGGATAGGAGCTTGTTGTAAGGCCATTTGAAGCATCGTGTGATAGGTAGGTGAATTTTGAAGTAAATCACATAGGGAGATGTTTGCAGGAGTCCTCTTAACTTGTTCAACAAGATCATACTCCCTTAATCAAGGAGCACTAGGAAGGATAAAATTGGGAAAAGGTGAGGAGGTTGGGGTTGGTTGTGGTGGTGATGGATTGTTTCAAGTGTTATATGTATGAGAAATAGAATTATGAATCAATTGCTATGATACATTGGTTATAGGAAGGTAAAGGACAAGTGTGGGTTGCTTTAGGGTTTTAGGTTTGTTTGAAGGGGGATAAAGGATAAGTTCAAGTTGATTTCAAGTTTGTTGTTTGTGTGAAGGTCGGTAGAGAATTAGAGGATTTGTAGGATGTCCCAACAGGTATGTATGAGGTCTATTAATCAAGGGGGATCTAATGGATAATTGCACTTTCATAACCTTAGTGGTCTTGGTTAGATATATATCTAATAAATGGCAATCTTGAACTACTTGTTTATCATCTACTTTACAAATTTTGTTGTCTTCTTTCTCCAAGATATTTTCCCTAGGAGGAGAGTTGTTCGGAGAACTAAAAACCAAATGTTTGTGGTGTTTATGGATTAGTTCTTCTAAAATGACTTCATTGAAAGTAGGGGAATGATCAAAGGTTGAATTATCTTTCTCAATAAGGGTTTTCTTAGGTGAAAGGGGACAACTAATATTTTCATGAATCTCATTGGTTGTGTTTTCTAACATCAAAGCATCTCCCTTACAACTAGGGGAGAAACTAGGAGAAGAACAAGTATGATTGTCATGATCATTTATGACTTCTTTCCTTTGTTCCCTAATTTCTTCTAAAATAGGAGGTAGGGGAAGGATCATAAAGAGGGTTGGTATAGACCAACATATCCTTAGCATTTATAATTGCATCTTTCTCGAAAGCACTCTCAAAAGTCAATGGAGAATAGAAATTAGGTAAGGTGATGTTTAGAAATGTGTCTATGATTTCATCCTCCTGTGGTAAAATATCTACCCAAAGCGGATGAGGAGAAGGGCAAACAAGATACTGATGATTCTTAATGATTGTATATTCTTTTGCTAATATAGCTTCATCATTACAAGAAGAGGTATTGTTAGAAGAAAAAATATGATCATCATGGTTATCTATTCTTGTAGGATCTTCTATCACATCATCCACACAAATAGGAGAGATAGGAGAGGGTGTAAGTTTAACGTGAACATTGTCATTTTCACTCTCTTGCACTAAAATACTTTCATAACTAGGGAATGCATTGAATGAATGACTAACATGCTTTTTTACTATCTTGTTCTTTGCAAACATAGAGAAAATAGAAACTAATGTTTCAAAAAAGTAATTTATACGAACTTGAAATGCAATGTAAGAATGTAAAATGAAATGCAATTTTTAGTTGTCAAGCAAGATGATTTTTTGGTTACACAATGTAATGATTTGAAAATGAAATGGTATGAATGCAAAATTTGAAATGAAGAAATGCATGAAATGAGCCAAATTAAGCTAGATTTAGTGAAATATATGTTATAGAAACTCAGGCAAGTGATACAGATAGGTAAGGGAAGCAAATAAAAGCTTAAAAATAGGTCTTTTAGCTCTGTAAATGATAGTTTTAGGGTTGAGCAGGGACTAAGTTGCCCAATGTGGTGAATTAGTCAAAGTAGGGATTTTTTGAGATTTTTGAGATTTTTTTGATATATTTTAATGGTATCTATACTATACAATGTAGTCTTAAGATTAAAATGAAATTTTTTAGAGATTTTCAATTATTTAAGATGTAAAAAGAATGCAACCTATATGCAGTTTCGCTAATGCAAAATTTGAAACCCTAGAAAGCAACTTAACTAATACAATATAAAATGCAAGCTAATTCTAGGATGATGATGGACTCCACAATAAGAAAATAAATTATTCTAAAGGTGGGTTCACCAAAATGTGCACAAATATTTTGGCACCACAAACTCCCTAACACTTCTAGGGTTTTTCACCTAAAAGGAGAGAGGTATGCCAAAATGGGAAATTTCTACACTCAAAATTAATACAAGGATGGATGCAATATGCCTAAATAAAATGTCCTAAATACAAAAAATTGATAAAATGAATGAATTATTAATGTAAAATCTAAGAAATGTAAGATGCTGGAAAACACATTGTGATATGAAAACATGTGATAAATGACCTAGAAATGCAAACAAAACTAGGCAAAAAGTTATAAAATAAAATGTGTGCACTTGGAGGTTGAAAAAGGATGGAATGACGGTCTAGAATCCTCAAAAAACTAATGTAGAAGCTGATTGGGACACTTGTGCCAATCTGGGAGACTTAGTCCCAGATTTGGAAAAATTGGTCTGGAGCCTGTTTCGGCCAAATGGGTGTCTGAATTTGTAAAAATCACTAAAAGGAATGTACAGTGGGACTAGTTCACCAATAGTGGTGACATAGTCCACTTTTTAATTTCTTAAAATTTAAAAGCGGAAACGGAAGCCCTCGGTCTGCACTTTGGTTCTTGATAGATGTCCACTTCTAAAACTCTAATTTTTAGGCGTGAAAGAGTCTTTTAGTTGATATTTTGGGCTTTACAAGCAAGGAGAGGTCTTCAAAAATGCTTCAACCTAATCTTCAATGATCTTTAAACCCTTAAAGTTCCTAAATATTCAAATGCAAAATGGAAGAGAAAGAAATGGTGAATGTTAGGGTATGAGGGTTTTCCTTGGTCAAACCCCTTTTTAGATAATTAAACCAAACTGAAGAAAGAATGTAATGAAGCATGAAACAATGGAGCTAGATACTTTCATTGATGAATAAATACTTTTTTTCTGTAGCAATATATGAAGATTTTTTCCCTTGAATATCCTTGAAATTTATCTTGATGACTTATAATGTAAAAACCCTACCTTGCTTGACTTGAAAGAGAAGATAAATGATGAATGGGATGAATAAGTTGTGAATTAGGGTTTAGAGGCTTTCATTTATAGGGAATACACCTAATTTTCCTGTTAATTAGATCCCCAAGGCTGACATGAAAGAATAATAATCTTAAAATCAAACTTTCCCTGCTTAAAAGTCAAAACTATCCCAAATGGGACAAATTCACCACTTTGGGCAACTTAGTCCTACCTAGTAGGGACTCATTCACCCAGATGGGAAACTTACTCCTAGAGGGATCCATTTTCTAGTTGGATTGTTGGGGAATGAGAAATTTCAATTCTTATGTTGATTTCATTGTGTATTTGATCAAATTATGCCTTGGGATTCATAATATGGGGCCATTAGGGCCTATTAGTGATGATGCATAGAGTCATTGGGGCTTGGGACATATAATTCAATGTGAAAGTTTGATTAAATACACATTGCATCATTAAAATGAGGTCCACATAGCCTAGAAAGGCAGAACATCCAATGTGAATGTGTAAATCACATTACAACACTAGATGAAAGTCAAGTTTAGTTTAAAAGCCTTCTAGATTGATGTGGTAATGCAATGAAATACATTTTATAATATTGAATGGGTTCATTATGTCTAGGGAAGTGTGAAAGTATTTTACAACACCTTATAACACCTTTACAAGACATTAATAAATGCATTTTATTCAGTTTGTAAGGGTCCAATACCTAATGTGGATGTGAAAAACACCTCACAAAACTAGATAAAGGCATCATTAAGTCCAATTTATCATCAATTATTCCCAAATCAAACAAGGAAAAGGCCATACTTTTTTCGCATCCACAATTAGCCCCTAGTTTAGTGAGATGATGAACTTGCTTCAAACTCAAACTAAAGTAGACATTGAAGAAGGGTCCAATTGTACCAATGTGGACAACCAAGGATGAAAAAGATCAAAGCAGGTTGCGCAAGCCCCAAAGATCCAAGATCCTAAGTCAAACCAACATAAGTACAAAAGGAAATGCACAAGGTGAATGATTTTTAGTGAGACAAGATACATGATCATGCTATGGAAAGGACTAGAAGGAAGAGAGAATCAAAAATAAAAGGGTTGGTCAAGCTTTGATCATTTTCCCAAGATGTTGTGGATCAGATCTAGGCTATTTTTCCAAAAATGCATACTCACTCTGGGGTAATGGAACTCATGGCTGTTAGCTGAGTGAGAAATCCCAAAAGGTGAGAAACATACAATCATGGCTTGTATGTACTCATAAAAATGCAGGTGGCTATGGCAAAAATTCATGCCTTACAATGAGCTTCTTGCTCATCCATACCAAAGTTATACCTCCTGATAAGATCAATAAGGCACCGCAATGATTTTTGAGCACTATGGGGTAAGCAAAACTTCTTATGCTTAACACCCATAAACATTGTAAATGTAAGATAGTGTAAGGAAAATTTCAAAGGGATTTTGCTTAGTTCATGTGAGGTCTCATCTTAGGGAACATTGTGCCTAATGTTTCCAAGAGAGGATAAGTGAAAATGGTCTCACCTTGTTTCCAAGAGAGGACAAGTGCAATGTCTCATCCTGGGAAACATTGTACCTAACAATTCTAAGAGAGGAAATCACAAGAGAAAGAAAATCACACAATGAAAAGTAAGTGGTAATGTATTCTCCCACTTTAAAGTGGTTGCTAAAACCATTATAGTGAGAAATTGCTTTAAAGTAGGATACATGAGAGCTTACTTAGAAATCCTTATGCCAATTCATATGTTTCTGGTAAGCTATGTCATGAAAGGGTAGTATGTCACATGCAAGCCAACTTAAGGCACATTGTCCACATCCCAATCTTCCTCTTATATGTTCATGAAAGGTTAACGACTAGCCAAAAGAGACAATGAAAAGTTACATACGAGGACAAGGTTGTCAAGCCCCTTGCCCCCACTGAGTGCACGACAAGGGTGAGCCAAAATGATTAATGAAATGCATGCTAGAGTGAAAATCGGTATCAATTAGAGGAATAGGGTGCTCCTACATAAGGAAGAACACCAAAATCCTTAAGATGTTGTATTTTACTACTCAAAGCCTTACATTTATTAGTGGAATGACCATGAACTCTATTATATGTGAAAAATGAAGTCTTGTAATAAAATTGCTTTCAAATTCTAGGAGGGAGAGATATCAAGTGATCTTGGAAGAGTCTTGACAAGATACCCTCTTGATAAAATATAGAAGGTGGTACTGTAGTTTGCAACAAATATACCCTTTTCTTTGTATTAGTTGTCATACCTATGCAAGATTCTATAGATTGCAAGATTTTTTTCTCTCCTTTACAGGAGGGTGTAAAATCTAACAAATTCAATTCATTAGTGTTTTGTGAATTATATTAACAATAAGGGAAGGTGTATTTGTTTGTTTGATTTCTTGCAAAGGAGAGTGATCAAGAGTACTAGTTTTGATTGGTTCAAGATGTATTATGGTTAAGGTGGGCTTGGATGAATTGTTTGTGATAGTGTTGATATTGATTGAAGGCTTGATTACATCGACCAAAGGACAATATCCAAGACTGTGAGTTATTTTTTTTGTGATAGGATCTATAGGGTTTTGGATACCTTATTCATTGGAACCACATCCTTTTCCACTATATCCAAGTTGTTTCATAAGATCATATCCTCATCCATAAAGCTTTTTCATTGCTTTTGGATTAGGTGGTTGTTCATTGTTGTGTTCATCAAATTTTTTCATGTAATTTGTTTCTTTGTCTAAAGTGGTTGAGGTGGATGCTTTCAAAGGGTTTTCTGAGTTTTGTGTTGTCATGACTATGGTTTTGTTTCCCTCAGTTGAATCTTTTTCCACGAGTGTTGGTGTTAAATCTAAGGAACCCTAATCATCGCCTAATCACTTTGAGTGTTGTCTCTATTTTTTGGTTGTACGGGTTTCATGTGTGTAGTGGATGTTGATGTCTTCAAGGGATTTTCTTTGTTTTTCTCAAGTTGGAAAAGACTATAAGGCTCAAGATCAACATTAAGTGTGTACACTTTTTTGCTATCAATGTATTTCATTTTTTGATGAAGAGTGGAAGGCACACCATTCATTGCATTAATCCATGGTCTACCAGAGATAAGATTACATGAAATTTCATGAGGCATAACATGGATTGGTATATTTAATCTCGCCACTCCAAGTGTAAGAGGTATAATTATCACCCTGAGCAGTTTCTTTTTGACATTGTCAAATCCTTTAATAGATAAAGAATCAGGTTGAATGCTCAATTGATCAATGCAAGCCTATCCAAAAGGCTCACATTACAAACATTAAGGACAAAGCCAATATCTACAAGAGTTATCTTTATCCCTGTTTCTTTGTATTGAGATATGATTATCAAAGGATCATTTTTTTTTTGCATTGCCAAAGAGGGGAGTTCACTTTGGTGGAAAACAATGTCATTGTTTATTCCTTTGATTGTGTTAGTATGTTGCACATTAGAAGGGATATGAACTTGTTGTAAGGCCATTCAGAGCATAATGTGATAGGTAGGTGAAGTCTGAAGTAAATACCATAAGGATATCTTTGTTGGAGTGCTTTTAAGTTGCTCAATGAGATCATACTCCCTTAATCGAGGAGCACTAGGCATGATAGAATTTGGAAAAGGTAAGGAGGTTGGGGTTGGTTGTGGTGGTGATAGATTGTTTCAAGTGTTATATGTATGAGCAATAGTATTATGACTCAATTGTTGTGATACATTGGTTGTAGGCAAGTAAAGGACAAGTTTGGGTTGGTTTAGGGTTTTAGGTTTGTTTTAAGGGGGATAATGGATAAGTTGAAGTTGATTTTTAATTTTTTATTTGTGTGAAGGTGGGTAGAGAATTAGAGGGTTCGTAGGATGTCCCAAGAGGTATGTATGAGTTCTGTCGATCGAGGGGGATCTAATGGATACTTGCACATTCATAACCTCGACAGTCTTGGTTTGATATATGTCTAATAAAGGGAAATCTTGAACTACCTATTTGTCATCTACTTTACAATTTTTGTTGTCTTCTTGCTGCATGATATTCTCCCTAGGAGGAGAGTTGTTAGGATAACTACAAACCAAATTTTCATGACATTCATGGATTAGTTCTTCTAAAATGACTTCATCACAAGTAGGGGAATGATCAAAGGTTGAATTATCTTGCTCAATAATGGTTTTCTTAGGTGAAAGGGGACAACTAAGATTTTCATGACTCTCATTGGTTGTGTTTTCAAACATCAAATCATATCCCTTATAACTAGTGGAGATACTAGGAGAAGAACAAGTATGATTGTCATGATCATTTTTGAATTCATTCCTATGCTCTCTAATGTCCTCTAAAATAGGATAGGTCAGGGAAGGATCATAAAGAGGGTGGGTATAGAAGAATATATCCTCAACATTTATAATTGCATCTTTCTCGAAAGCACTCTCACAAGTCAAAGTAGAATGGAAATTAGGTAAGGTAATGTTTAGAAATGTGTCTATGATTTCATCCTCTTGTGCTAAAATATCTTCCCAAAGGGGATGAGGAGAAGGACAAACAAGATCCTCATGATTCTTAAAAATTGTATCTTCTTTTACTAAGATGGCTTTGTCTTTAAAAGAAGAGGTATCATGAGAAGAACATATATGATCATCATGGTTATCTATGTTTGTAGGCTATTCTATCACATCATCCACACAAATAGGAGAGATAGGAGGGGGTGTAAGTTTAAGGTTAACATTGTAATTTTCACTCTCCTACACTAAGATACTTTCATAACTATAGAACACATTGAATGAATGAATAACATGCTTATTTACTATCTTTTTCTTTGCAAAATTAGAGAAGATTGAAACTAAAATTTGGAAAAAGTAATTTATACAAACATGAAATGCAATGTAAGAATGTAAAATGAAATGCAATTTTCAATTGTGAAGCAAGATAATTTTCTGGTTACATAATGCTATGATATGAAAATGAAATGTTGTGAATGCAAAATTTGAAATGAAGCGATGCATGAAATGAGCCAAATTAAGCTAGATTTAGAAAAATATATGTTGTAGAAACTTAGCCAAGTGATACAGATAGGTAAGGTCAGCAAAAAAAAGCTTAAAAATAGGGTTTTTAGCTTTGTAAATGATAGTTTCATGGCTGAACAGGAGCTAAGTTGACAAAGGTGGAGAATTAGTCAGTTTAGGGATTTTTTTGAGATTTTGAGATTTTTTTGATGTATTTTGATGGTATCTATATTGTATAATGCAAGCTTAAGATGAAAATGAAAATTGTTAGAGATTTTCAATGATTTAAGATGCAAAAAAAATTCAACCTATATGCACTTTCACTAGTGCAAGCTTTGAAACCCTAGAATGCAACTTAACTAATGCAATATGTAATGCAAGCTAATTCTAGGATGATCATGGACTCCAAAATAAGTAAAGAAATTATTCTAAAGGTAGGTTCACCAAAATGTGGACAAATATTTTGTCACCACAAATTCCCTAACACTTCTAAGGTTTTCCATGTAAAAGGAGAGAGGTATGCCAAAATGGGAAATGTGTACACTCAAAATTAATACAAGGATGGATGAAATATGCCCAAATACAATGTCCTTAATGCAAAAAATTGATAAAATGAATGAATTATTAATGTAAAATCTAAGAAATGTAAGATGCTGGAAAACACATTTTGATATGTTAACATGTGATAAATGCCCTAGAAATGCAAAAAAAACTAGATAGAAATTTATAAAATAGAATGTGTGCACATGGAGGTTTAAAATGGATGGAATGAAGGTCTAGAATCCTGACATAACTGATGTAGAAGCCTTCTAGGACACTTGTGCCAATTTGGATGACAGTCCTAGATCTAGAAAAATTGCTCTAGAGCTTGTTTCGGCCAAATGGGTGTTTGAATCTATAAAAGTCATCGAAAGGAATGTATAGTGGGACTAATTCACCATTAGTGGTGACTTATTCCACTTATTCATTTCTAAATATTTGAAAGGGGAAACAAAATCCCTTGGTCTACACTTCGGTTCTTGACAGATGTCTCCTTCTGAAACTTTGATTTTCAGGCCTGAAAGTTACTTTTTGTTGATTTTTGGGATTTTCAAGTAAGGAGAGGTCTTCAACAATAATTCAACCTAATATTCAATGATATTCAAACCCTTAAAGTGCCTAAATATATAAACACACAATGAAAAAGAAGAAAATGTTGAATTTTAGGGTATGGGAGTATGCCTTGGTCAAACCCCTTTTTAGGTAACTAAACCAAAATGAATAAATAATGTAATGAAGCATGAAACAATGAAGTTAGAGACTTTCCATTATGAAGAATATTGATTTTCTAGAACAATAGATGAATATTTTTCCCTTGAATGTCCTTAGAAGCTATCTTGATGACTTAGAATGTAAAAACCCTAGCTTGCTTGACATGAGAGAGAAGATAAATGATGAATGGGATGAATGAGTTATGAATTAGGGTTTAGAGGCTTGTATTTATAGGAAATCCACCTAATTTTCTTGCTAATTGGATCCCCAATGCTGACATGAAAGAATAATAATCTTAAAATCCAACATTTCGCACTCAAAAGTTAAAAATAGCCCAAATGGGACTGATTTGCCACTCTGGGTGACTTATTCCCACCTAGCAGCGACTCATTTACCCAGATGGGAAACTTAGTCCTAGAGGGGTCCATTTGCTAACTGGATTGTTAGGGAATGAGGAATTCCAGTTCTTATGTTGATTTCATTGTGTATTTGATTAAATTATGCCTTGGGATGCACAATATGGGGCCATAGGGGCCTATTAATGATGATTTAAAAAGTAATTAGGTCTTGGGACACATAATTCAATATGAAAGTGTGATTAAATACACTTTGCATCATTAAAATGAGGTCCACATAGCCTAGAAAGTCACAACATCCAATGTGAATGTGTAAATCACATTACAACACTATAGTAAAGTCAAGTTTATTTTACAAGCCTTCTAGATTGATGCGATAATGCAATTAAATACGTTTTATAATGTTAAATGTGCATTAAGTCTAGAGAAGTGTGAAATTATTGTACAACACTTTACAACACCTTTACAAGACATCAATAAATTCATTTTATCCAGTTTGTAATGGTCCAAGACCTAATGTGGATGTGAAAAGCACCTCACAACACTAGATCAAGGCGTCATTAAGTCCAATTTATCATCAATTATTCCTAAATCAAGCATGGAAAAGGGGATAATTTTTTTGTGTCCACAATATTGTTGGAAACATATGGCCATTTAAAGACAATTTCCACATAACCCAAAAGATAACTCTATGCAACTAAGTATTCAGAATCCACATGTAAGAGAATATAAAACATACCCATGAAAATATGACACAATATATACCCTAGGAAAACCCTCAAGAGGGAAAAACCAGCCTCCAAAAGCATTCATCTCTCGTGTATTATTCAGCAATATATATTACAATACATCTTTACAGTCACCATGAACACCATTGAAGCAACAAGCACTCTCTAGGAAATCCATGTGAACAAGCATGCAAGAACACACCCCATTCCATGCGTCAAACCCTCACAAATGCTAACCAAAGCTAACATGAAAACTTACCAACCTAAGCAACTACCCTTGTGGTTGCTTTTATAGAAGAAAGATCCCACAAAAACACCAAGTGGTATTACACAAAACCATGTGACTAAAACCATGAGATTACAAAACCATGTCCCCACATTTAATATTGGGTACTTTATTTAATTAATTTCCCCAATATTAAATAATTACACTTTTACAACTTTAACTTATGTCCCAATGTTACATACAACATAAAGTGGCCCCAAAAAGAATTACCCTAAATACATTATGAAAGGTATACAACACACCTTTTCCTAACATTCTCTCACTTTTTGTATACATTGCATAAAGGGAACAAGTAACCACAAAACATGAATCAAATGAACAATCCATAGAGCCACATATACCATCATGGAATCAAAGTGCTCCATGTGCTCCATAAAGATACCTACAACAAGAATCAAAATGAACACCATCCCAAGAATGAATGCTCTCATCCTCCATCATGCCAATGCACAAAGATAAGAAGCCATCCAATAGAGAAGCCACACAATTTTTCACAACAAAGCATGAGTCCTACTCAACTAATATCCCAAACACAAACACTCAATCGAAAGGTATCAATATGCAAAATAGCTATAAAGATACACAAACACGTAACTAAAATAACACCCACAAAAAGTTCCAACACATCCAACTATCCATACCTCAAAGGTATACAAATCATATTAAACTCATGCCATAAGCATATACACGCATAAACTACAATCATAAAATCCATGTACAAAACCTATAAAATAATGACATACACATCCAAGAGCTCCCATTGCATGGGTAATGAAAATCTAAAAAATACCAAGGCATACCAATTCTACCAATAGCATCATAGAGAAAGTGTAAAGAACATCATGTAGTACCAAGGAATCATCCACAATGATATGCAAAACCTATAAATCAATAACCTATAAGAACAACTATCACCATAACTCTCCATAGCTCTCCCAACTTCTCCACACCCAACAAGGGAAAAAGATAAAGGAACCTCCATGTCATCACCCAAGAACATAAGTTAAAACATATTACCACAAGCTAGTGATCAGAATAGCTCCAACCAAACCTCAAACCAATGTAATGTGAAACTAAACATCTAGCAAGATAGCCAAAACCGGAGAGAGAATACTCTGCACATCATATACCTATAGAAAATTCTCCTACATACACCTCTAAATTCCAACTATGTCAAGTATGATCTCCTCCACAACACCCAAAAATAAAATCCATGAAAACACCCAACTATTCAGTCACCAAGATCAAACATAACATATGTATCATGTAATCAACATGGATGTAAGCCTCTCATAACCAAAGAAGATTAAACTAAATCCATTCCTAATGAAGGAAATAAGCCCAAAATATCTCCCAAAATCAACATAAATGAATTTAATCATAATGCATAAGGAGATAAGCATTCCAAAACTCCTCAAATGAACCCTCCAAAACCATATATCCATAGCTCAAGATCCATATGCATGAGAAGGTAAAGCGTAAATATAAAATCACCTAAAAGAAACAATGGGAAATACCTCTCAAGTGAAACCACTAAGTAGACCAAGAGTGGGGAATGAGAATGCTCCTCCAAGACATCCAAGTCATCATGACTCATCCAAGAACACTCTCCTCATAAGTCCATGTTGAACTCATGTCGAACCAAGGTGTAGGCTCCTCAGACTTCCTATTGAAATCTCATCAAGAGTAACCATCTTAATATCATGTCTCTAATAACAAGATAACTCAAGTCTCACCTATGTATCCAAGTATCTATGAGTACCTGTAACCAACCAATCCATTCCAAACTCTAAATGCAACATATTAGCCTCATGAAGTAATCAAGCAAATGATCAATGTACCCAATACAAAGAGAACCACACTCAATCAATATCAAATATCTAATCAAGAATCAAGAACATAAGCATGACAACATGATCTAACCATCTCCTAATAGGAGATAACATACAAAAATGCACACATCCTGGTCTCAAGAGAATGAGTACAATTCCAAAACTCTAACACGTGATAAAGAGTAAACCATGACATAATACCACAACACTCTAACTTGGAAACAACATCACTAATTAATATGTATATAATCATTCCTTTTCAACAAAACCAAAGATGCCAATGAAGCCTCACTGCATAGAAGTAGAATCCAAAAGTCCATCCATGACACCAACAAACAATGCAAAATAACATCCACCATCAAATGGTGAATACACATCACTTCCAACAACTCCCACTAAATTATGATACCAAGTCACACATGGCATCATGACAACCATCCTCTCCATGAAGATCATCCAGGTCTATGTACACAATTGAAATTTTAGTAACATAACAAGTAGAACCAAAATCTCCAAGCCAAGAATATACCTACAACCACCAAACCATCATAAACATATCCAACACAGCCAATCCATCACTATCAAAATCTCCCAATAAAAAGTGTAATCAAGATATTCATGACATCATGATAACAATCTCCTCATGAAGATCAACCAAAAGGTCCTCACACAATCAAAGAAATCAAATGTAACAAGAGCTCCCAAAAGGAAAAGTAAAACCATCATCCTCATACCAAGAAGAGACACCGCCACAACCATAATCAAGAACTAATCCAACACCACCAACAATGCACCTGCATAAACCATCATGACATGCCAAAGTCTCTAAAGAACAAGAAACATCCATGACACCATGATTACCACCAAATGTACCAACAACTTAACCCAACCATGTCCACATATCTATAAAATCATAGTCAACTACATAGATTTCATATCATTACTATACCTGGTAATACCATCTCACCTCCTCAACATTACAACAAAAATAGTAAACCAAGTGACTAAACCAAGCCACCAAAACTGAACATGCATCAACACTGAAATATCTATGGGCATAAATAACCCATGACCAAGTCATAAATGTAACATGTAAATATAGACCACCTACAACATTGCACAACTTGTAGATACAACAATGCAACATACAAATCCAAAAATATACTAATAAGCACGTCAAATCAGAGAATAATATGAGATGTACAACTAAGCATACAATGAATTCAACATCACATCTCCAAGATCCAATCATCCATAAACTCATAGTATCACCATAGCCACAAAAATCCATAAACAACATTGATAAAGAAAAATAAAATAAACCATGCTAGAATATATCCAAACCTAATCCATTGTGTAGTTCTCTGGATAAGCTTTTCGTTGACTATTCAAAGTCCAAAATTTGACTCTGTATGCACCCAATATCATCTCTCGAAGCTCAAAACAAACACCTGACTTGAAGCTAGAAAAAAACTATCAAAACTGTATAATCTCAAAAAATAATTTGCACCACAACATAGAGCATCCAATTAGATTTCTAGCGAGTCCAAGAAGAGAAAAAATGGACAATCTAGGTGAAAGCTATGCCCCTCCAAAGTAAAACAATAGTTTTCACCTAAGGAAAATTTTTCTTAACCACCCTCAGTGGCTGGGCAGTGGCTCCACCCAGGCGATGCCACCCACCTGGTGGTGGAATGGTGGGGGATCTGAAATTTCCAATAAATTTTGCTCAGGCTCATGGAAAATTTATATTAACATAGGCGAATATTTAAAAATGTTTGATTTTTTTTAATTTAATAAACCCCAAATGGGGTGGTGGAGGCAGTATGTCGAGCCCCTTCTGATGGCATCCTTTCTGATAGGGTTGTCAGTGGTACCTTATGGTACCACCTTTTCAACACAGGCTAATAGGTTGACATGGTACAACGAGGGTGGAGCACCCCCCCAAAAAAAACATTATTATTTAAAAAAAAAAGAAATTCAACAAACCTTTTTTGACCCCTGCTAAAAAAAAAAAATTCAAGGAATTTTTTTTCTAATGGTGACAGGGTTTTTATTTTTTATTTTTTTTAATGATTGTACTGTCAACATCTATACGGCTGAGTAGGGGTATGCACAAAAAAAACTTGCAAATTTTCACAGTAACAAAAATAGGTTGAGTTATATATCAAATTCATCTCTCAACCAACCTAGATCCAATTATGAGGTCTATTTTGTTCCAGGAGGTCTTCTATAAATTTTCCCCCACAAAACCCTCACTAGAATGCATAACCAAGAAACCCAATTTTCACCCAAAATTTCTCACCCCAAATCTACAAACAACCCATCAAAACAACAAAATCAAAACCCTCAGATCTACAATAAACAACCCGCAAAACCCTCATATCTTGCCATGTCTTTCATTCTCCCATGCAATGCATAGATTCAAACTTAAACAAGATTTTTCTCAACAAAAGGTTATACAACCACAACCATGGATCTGATACCAATTGTTGGAAACATGCAACCATTTGAAAACAATTTCCACATGACCCAAAAGAGAAATCTATGCAACTAAGTATTCAAAATACACATGCAAGAAAATAGACAACATACCCATGAAAATATGACACAAGATATACCCTGAGAAAACCCTCAAGAGGGAAAATCCCAGCCTCCAAAAGCATCCATCTCTCATGTATTATTCAACAATAAATATTACAATACATCTTCTAAGTCTCCATGAAAACCATTGCAGCAACAAGCCCTCTCCAAGTGATGCATGTGAACAAGCTTGCATGCAACCACACATCCCATGCCATGCTTCAAACCCTCACAAATTCTAACTAGAGATAACATGCACACCCCAAATTTTTGCTTGGAAAAGTCAGGGACCCCCTCTGTTTTCCTCCCATTTTGTTGTTTGGTTTTTTCATGTTCATGCTTTGTCATTCTTGTTTTCATCCTTTCTTGTGCCTTGTTCATTTTCTCTTTCTTTTTTAGATTCAGGTTTCAGACTAGAACTTGCACTCTACACTTTTGGAAAGTTCAAGTTCTTGTTTCTATCCCAACTCTGATCTTTGTTTTCTTGTCATCATTGTTCTTTTGGGATTGGGTTGTGGGATGGAATCGACACTTGACACCTTTTGGGGTTTCAAGTTCCAGTTCTACCCTGAATCTAATCTCCATTTCCTTTGTGTTCCTTTTCTTTGGTTCAAGTTCGAGTATTGTACCAGAACCAGAACAAGGAACCTTTCCAAGGTTCTTGTTCCTAGTTTCATCCCAGTCCCGGTTCCCTGCTTTTCCTTTGGGTGTTGTTCGATTTCGTGTTCCTTGTCCTTGTTCAATCCCAGTCACTATCTTTTTTTTAAGTCATTTTCTTTTAATCTTTATCTTTCATTCATTTTTTTTGGTCGTTTTCATTGTTTCGTTTGTTTTTCTTCATCCTCCCCTCATCATGTCATGTGTCAATTTCCTGGTTTTTGTTTAGTCTCCTCAATTTCTTCGTCTTTCATTTCTTACCGTAGTTGGTTTGGTTTTTGCGTCACTTGTTCTTTTGAAAAAATGAATCTTTTTATTTAAAAAGGTTTAATTTGCAAAATAAAAAATACATTAAAAAAAATACAAAAAATCACAATCAATACAAAAATACAAAAAGGTGAAAAATTAGAAAAATTTAAAAGAATAAAATAAAATATTTTATTTAAATCCTAAACTTTAAATAAAATAAATCTTCTTAATTTGAAAATATTTATAAAATTAAAATTTAAAATTAAATAAATTAAAAGTTTTTTCTAAAAGAATTAAATCCTACCGTGGAGCTGACGAAGGACGCTCAGTTGGAAATGACAGGATCACCATTTAAGGAGGATTGTATTCATTATGGCAAGATTTGGAGCATAAGAAGGATAGATAGAGGGACTCCCAAAGTAGCATTAGGAGAAGGAATGTCTATAGGTCGGACATAGAGGACATCATTAGTACCACCATTTAAAATTCCTCAGGAATTCATCATTAGTGTTGTTAGAATTTTTGTGTGCATTAACTGAATTCCTTATGCAAAAAAATCAATCTATAGTTGAAAGGACAATGTAGAATTGGACTAGCAGCCAATGTTTAATGAAAAATTTGGTATCACCTTTATTTATCATGCACTTCAATGAAAGAAAGGCCACCTCCAAAGCTTCTAAAATGGATACACTAGTGAAGCTAAATAATTAGAAGGAGTCTGCTTTCCTTGGTTTCATATCGAATAAGCGGCTGAAAAAATTTGTTGGAATAAGGATATATTGTGTTTAGAGGCAGTGAGAATGGTGTTGGGGAAGGCTTATTTCCTTTCCAAGAATTGCATGAGGCCCAATTTTTATATTTCATCCCAATTACTAGCATCGCTGATGGATTTAAACCTGTCAAAGGAAAGGTGTTTTCTTTTGCTTCATTGAGTTTTTAAGGGTTCAATTTTGGTAGGAGATATTGATACTGTCATAGTTTCCATCCCTAGAGTGGGATTTCCATGGCCGAACGATGTGGACCAAATGTTTGAATAGGGTGTTGAAGTGGACTGGCATCCCTTCATTCCAAACTTGTAAGGAGAGGAATTATAGTGCCATAGATGGTGGGCTTCAATTGGCCACAAATTTTTGAGTCGTTGTTTGGGCCTAGATGCAATATTAGGCATGGAATGGTTCCATGCCTTTGCAAACTTGGTTGGTTCTAGGCATTTCTACAAAGACCTCTAAGTCTGTGGGGTAGGAGTTAGTCTTGGCTTTTGGTTGGTAGTGTCTATTTTTTTCTTTCTCTATTTTTTGTTAATCGATGGTGAAATGCCACATTTTGAGTGAAATGGCTCCCTTGGGGGAAGAACTAGAAGATGTAATTTTTGCTTGAATTAATATAATTTTGTATCTTTTCCTACTATTATGAATAAAAGAAAGGTTTTTATAAATGAATAATCTTTAAATTTAGAATAAGTAATTTTTTTCTTAATTGTTAGAGGGAGATTTAAATAAAAAATCACAAAACATAAAAAATTAAAAACTTAAAAACAAAAAAAAAATCAAAGGTAACTAGTTGGGGTTGGGTCCTATCCAAACATTGGAAATGGTTTCATCCTAAAATCTTCCTGACTTCAAACTTGCATGCAAGGTAAAGTTTAGTAAAGACAAAAGGCAATGTCTTCAGATTCGGGTTTGGGAAAAATATTGGAACCATGTAATGCCCCTCCGTGTCGGTTGTTCTGAGCTTGTGTGTGAGTTTCTGTGTGTGCTTCATTGATTACTGTGTTATTTGATTATGTGGAAAATATAATATGTTAGTAATCATGTTTAAATAATTAATTAAATTATAAGTGATTTGCAAAGTTATTTAAAATATGATTAGAAATTAAAATCATAATCAATTAAGTTAAATCAAATGATTTACAACAAATGATCAAATTAATCTAATTCGTTAAAAGTAAAAGTGATATTATTAGATAAATTGATTTAAATTGTTGAAGTTAATAATAATTATGAACAAAATAGTCTTGAAAAGATAATTATTTTAATAAGAAATCTAAATAGATAAGGAAATAGGAAGCTGAAGTGTTTTAAAGCCAAAAATGAAACTTCACCTATAGAGCATTTGGAAGTCGAAGAGAGCTGGAGAATATCAAGAATAAATAAATAAAAGTTGTGGTAGTTTGCAAAAATATTAATGGTGTTTTGAAGAAAAATTTGTAAATAGTTGTTTTTAATTATTTTAATATGCATGTGTTTATTTAAATTGATTGTGGAAATGATAAATAAATAAATAAATAAAAAGCTCAATCTTTTGTGGATTCGAAGGGATTGGAATTTTATTTTTCAAAAAGAAGTGACTTTTGGCATTCGCTAGAAAAAGAAATGGAAGAGACTTTAGTGTGAGATTTTTATTTTAGAGGATTTTGTATTGGAAGGGTGGTTGCACTCTCTTTGGAACAGATTTTGGAGAATTTGGCAGTCATCTTTCTGATATAGTATTGCATTCTTTTATTCTTCTGAGAATTCATGTGAGGATTAAGATTTAAGTTTGAGGGAGGATCTTGGAGCTGCTTAGCAAGAAGGATAAAGCTTCAATAATTATCTACAGGCACAGGATGCCAGGTTCTCCTTCTTCTTTTAAATTATTTTCTTTATAGCATCAAATGAAATAAGAATTCCTTGATGTGAATGAAATTTTCTCTTGAATTGAAATTTAACGCTTGTAGAAAATTCTTGAATCTTTAGAAATGCTATGGACTGTTTTTCAATCAGGAAAGCTTTACTGGGGTGGGACTGTTATTGATTTAAAGTGAAATTTTGTTGGGATTCTGGAATTGAACAGTATTACTGTAGTTTTGTGTTAAAAATAATAGTGAACTAGTAAAAGAATAAGATCATGACTATGAATTCGAGGTTGTGTAAATTTCCATTTGTAGATAAATTTTACAAATATATGCTGTGTTTAAATATTTATATTGAAACAATAAATTGTACAAATGAAATTTATTTCTCTGTATTCAAAATATTTTTGTATGCAATATATATATGTATATACATATATATATATATATATATATATATATATATATATATATATATATATATATATATATATATATATATATATATATATATATATATATATATATATATATATATATATATATATATAAATGTAAAGATAGCATCAAAAGAAAAATTTAATTAAGATTCAAGTTTCTGTTGTATTATATTTGTTTTGAAATTATTATAAATAAATAAATAAATAATATTTGTTTTGAAATTATTTGTATATATATATTTATTAAACTTATTTATTCAGATTCCACTGATTATTTAATTTTGTCAAAATAAAACATTCTGTTTCTTTTTTTAAAATAAAACAGAATCTGTTTAAAATGGAAATAATAATAAAATAGAAAGAAATCTATTTTTTGTTATTGATTTATTAAATTACCAACTATAAGAAGATAAGTTAGTAGAAAAATCAATTTATGAATATATGGCAGCATTGATTTATTTAATTCTTGTTTTGAGTGAATATTTTGAAATAGAAAAGAATTCCTATTAATTTGTTAAATTGTGAAATTTGATAGGATAATATAGTAGAAGGGCAATTTGTTAATATATATATATATATATATATATCAGCATTGATTGTCTAATTTTTATTTTTAAATGTGTATAGGGTGGAAATAGAATTTAATATAAAATTGAATAAGTTATTTTATTTATGAAGTTAAGTCTTGTAGATTTGTTGAATTCTTAGAAAAGATCTATTCTCTTTCTACTTTCCTTCTTCGAAAAGAATTAAAATATATAGATATGTAGCAGTTTTAAAAGGTATTTTTTGGGTGTAAATTTATTTAGATAGATTTAAGATTTTAAGATGGTAATTTCTAATATGTAGTTCAAGTATTTAGACTATTGTTATTATTGTCATTTTAAAGTATAGACAATTGATCTTAAGTGGTTTTCACAATTAATTTAAATATTGGAAGTGAGTGTTAAGTTAGTATAATGAAATGAAAAGGGAAATTTAAATGTATGGGTATGGTTAGAGATGGAGTAGGGAATTCTCGAATTGGATAGTTTTGGGTGAAATGGGATTTTAATCTTTTGAAAATTGACTTCCTTTATATTCATTTAATGGTGGATTTGTAAGTGCTCTTTATGAATAAGTCTTTTAGAATACTTGTGATGATTATCATCAATTGATGGGTAAGTTGTAAAGTCATTTAGTTCTGGTTGTTAATTGATAGGCTATTAAATATTGTTCTTGTTTGAATTTTTGGTTGTTGTTTATTATGCGAATGTTTGGTGGAGTTGTGAGCGATTGAGTATTTAAGGTGTTCTTTAATTTGGTCCCTTTGATGCTTGGTTGCATGATTTTATCTATGTTGATTGAAGGATTGTTTTTGGATGTTTCCATATTGGTGTGAATGCCTTTGGAGATCAATTTTGATTCTAGGAATCCTTTGTTATTTAATTTGTGTTGCAATGTAAGTGGGAATTTGTGTTTTGGTTTATGAGTTGTGGATAGTTGATCTTCTTGAATTTCTGATTTATTTTGTATCTAAGTTGATTATGTAGTCTGGATGGAGTTGTTGATCTTATTTTAATGTATTCTCTAATTATATTTAAATTGGAAATAGTTCTTGTGGTTTTGTAATTATTGTTGTCATTGCTATGTTGTTGATTTTGTGAAGGTGATTTGTGTAACACTATAAGGGGGTTCTTGTGAGGAGAAAATTGAGGTCTCCCGTGGAATACCTAGTTGGTGGATTTTGGTTTTATTAAGTGATTTTGTTTAAAGGTTGAGTTTCTTTTGCGTTCCCTATTTGAGGTGATGCCATTGTTGATCTGTGGATGGGTCTTGATGAATCTTCCTTTTTTATGGCTTTTCTGAGTTACTCGCATATTTGAGGAAATTTTATCCTTGTGTTGGAATTATTGGAGAGATACTCATGTTGCTTCATTTTACACTTGTTTGTGGGTTTTTCTTTTGGCTTCTAGAGGCTTGAGATGATTGATAATTGATGTTCTCTCTCTTTATGTGCCTTGATTTGGTGAGTGTTTTTGGTTTCATGATTTTAAAAGGGTTGTACGAGAATTGTTGAGACTTAGATATTATATTTATAACGAGATGCCAGGTAATGCCTTGCATGCTTTTATGATGCGATTCTTTGTTCAAATTAAGATGGTACAACCCTTGGTTTTTATGTTGTTGGGTCTCTAGGGAGAATGGCTCCTCGTGGGGGCCGGCACCCCGTTTAAGGGGAAGGGCATAGGAGAACCCATGAGTGAGTTGGTAATCAAGGGAAAACCTAATAATTAACTTAGGAGGATTGGGTAGTAATATCATTATAAGATTTAAAAATGGATGCATCATCTTCATTAGTGCTTCCGCAGACTAATGGAAGGCTGAGAAGGCCGTGGTTGGCAAGGTCGTAACCTCGTCCTCATGAGAGGTTATCGGCTCTGCATGAACTACCCTATGGTGCCGGCGCCTCAAGTAGGAGGAAGGGCCAGGAGATCCATAGATGGGGGCCAGCGCCTCAGTTTGGAGGAAGGGCCAGGAGAACCCATGTAGGCTATGCGATGACACTCTTCCCTAGCTGCCCATGTGTTTTACTTTATTGTGTTCCTCTGGAAGTAGGTTATGGGAGTTGGTTTAGATTGTTGTTTGAATTGATTTAAATTGATTTATGATTATTGTTTGATACATCTTTAGCATGTGTTGTATGATCTCATTTATATCTGAGTTACGATCTTGTATCTTATGATACTGTGATATGATGTTATTATATTGTTTAATTGTAATTTGAATTGTATTATGTTTATTAATTCAGTTTGATTTGGAAGTGTTTCTTGATCATTCTTTGGTTACTTTTTTACTGGTCTTTACTTTAATTTATGTGATGGGATTTATGATTTTAAGTTAGTATGTTGACTCTTGTAATCCTTGAGTTTTATGATACTTTTGTTTGTTGTTGAGTCTTGTGGTTCCTCGTTTGGATGTTCTTGGTTGAGGACTCTTTCTTGTTAGCTCCTAGCACGGGGGGTGGGTCTTCGGACTCACATGGTCGGGTGGAACGTGCTAAGCACCCCATTGGGTCCCCAGTCGAGGATCGAGAGGTGCGGATTGGTGCGGTTGCAGCGACTCTAGAGTTGTACTTGTTTTGGAGCCAGTTATGATGTTGTGTATTCATCTGATTATTTGTATCATGTTATCTTATGTATGGTTTCCATTTATGATTGGAAACACTTTTGTATCATTGTACATCTTGAACATTGTATTGTAATGTATTGATAATTCTTGTGTGGATATGGGCTATGGTAGTTTTTATTTAATGTGTTAAGTTAATCATGCATATGTTGTATATATAGATGGTTTCTTATCAATGATTATCATGTATGTGTTATATTTGTTAATGTTTAATTTGTTATGGATTATATCTTTGGATTTTATTCTTTATTGTCATTGTGTGGGTCTCAGTCTCATAATGACTCCTCGTGTACCCCAAGGGATGTAAGTGCTAATGAATCTACTTAAATGAAATTCATGTTATGATTTAATGTGTATTACATGTATGTTATGTTTACCTTTAAAAAAAATTGTGTTGTAATTAATGTTTATTTGTCCTTTGGGGTTCACACGACGGGGTGTTAGAACATGGTATCAGAGCCTAGGTTCATACACTGGGCACTATGTGTGCTCACTATGTAACCTTGCGCTTAGACCCGTGAGTCTTGAGTTTCACTTTTCTTTTGTCATTGTTGCGAACTTGAATTTCTTCTGTTAGATGGTGTTGGGTCGATGGTGCAGGAAACTGATGGGAAAGGATAGGACCCGCGGTGTAGTGCGCAATGCATCGATATCCTTCCTGTTGGGGATGCTCTATGGACCCTTGAGTTTTAGTGTCATGTGTTTCTTGGTGATGTGTTTTATGTGTGTGATTATGTCAAGTGTGTGTGGATTTGTGGTTTTGTTGTCCTTGAGTGATGAATTATGTTTTCTTGAATCTGTGAAGGTGTAAAATTTTACCCTTTTTATTGAAATTAATGTGAATTTTGGTGTTGAATAATGGTTAAAGTGGAGTTCTTTGTGTGAAAATTATGAGTTTTAACGAAAATGTGAGGTTTTGTGGATAATTATTTTATGATTTTAGCAGAATATAGTATCTTTAGGCGAAGATGCAACTTGAATTATTGGTACTAATGTGCAATGCTCTATGGTAGCTTTTGATTTACAAGAAGTGGGCTTCAGAAAGCATAGTGATGAAGGTAATGTAATTGTAATATGCAGGTATAGATACTTATAATGTCAAGTAGTAATTCATTTTAGTGGAAGAATTAGGTTTATGGTTAGTATCCTTATATGAATATTTCCTAATTAATTAGAAGAAAATTGTTTACGAGTTACTAGAATTGTTTTGATTGCTATGTGTGTGGTTTGGTGGGAGGGATAGTGTAGTATCACTCGCTTGCAAGTGCCCTACTATGCTGGGAGTTCCTCTCACGAAGTAATTGTGATATATATATGTATTGTGCACAATGTTTGTTTGCATGCAGGATTGCAGGAACTAAGTCTCGATTCCACCTGCATGGTCAGGATAGGGCGAGCATCATAAACACCCAATGGGATTGACGTGGAAAATAGGAACTGACAAGAAAGTTTCCCCAACCTAGTTCATCATATGTCCTGGTGTTTGACCATTTTGGTCTGGTTGCAACCCCGTCACCATTTTTATTTTGGTATCATTTCCTTATTTTTTGGTTTGTTTAATTTTCGTTGTTTACTTGATGATGTTTAATTGATGTTTTAATTCATGGTGCTGATATGCTTTTGATCATTGATATTGTTGTGTTGCCATGTTTATGATTGAGCTCGACTTCTAGGAGTAAGTCAATTTTTAAGAGGGGGAGGATGTAATGCCCCTCTGTGTTGGTTGTTCTGAGCTTGTGTGTGAGTTTCTGTGTGTGCTTCATTGATTACTGTGTTATTTGATTATGTGGAAAATATAATATGTTAGTAATCATGTTTAAATAATTAATTAAATTATAAGTGATTTGCAAAGTTATTTAAAATATGATTAGAACTTAAAATCATAATCAATTAAGTTAAATCAAATGATTTAGAACAAATGATCAAATTAATCTAATTCGTTAAAAGTAAAAGTGATATTATTAGATAAATTGATTTAAATTGTTGAAGTTAATAATCATTATGAACAAAATAGTCTTGAAAAGAAAATTATTTTAATAAGAAATTTAAATAGATAAGGAAATAGGAAGCTGAAGTGTTTTAAAGACAAAAATGAAACTTCACCTATAGAGCATTTGGAAGTCGAAGAGAGCTGGAGAATATGAAGAATAAATAAATAAAAGTTGTGGTAGTTTGCAAAAATATTAATGGTGTTTTGAAGAAAATTTTGTAAATAGTTGTTTTTAATTATTTTAATATGCATGTGTTTATTTAAATTGATTGTGGAAATGATAAATAAATAAATAAATAAAAAGCTCAATCTTTTGTGGATTCGAAGGATTGGAATTTTATTTTTCAAAAAGAAGTGACTTTTGGCATTCGCTAGAAAAAGAAATGGAAGAGACTTTGGTGTGAGATTTTATTTAGAGGATTTTGTATTGGAAGGGGGGTTGCACTCTCTTTGGAACAGATTTTGGAGAATTTGGCAGTCATCTTTCTGATATAGTATTGCGTTCTTTTATTCTTCTGAGAATTCATGTGAGGATTAAGATTTAAGTTTGAGGGAGGATCTTGGAGCTGCTGCTGGAAGGATTGGATCAGCAAGAAGGATAAAGCTTCAACAGTTATCTACAGGCGCAGGATGCCAGGTTCTCCTTCTTCTTTTAAATTATTTTCTTTATAGCATCAAATGAAATAAGAATTCCTTGCTGTGAATGAAATTTTCTCTTGAATTGAAATTTAATGCTTGTAGAAAATTCTCGAATCTTTAGAAATGCTTTGGACTGTTTTTCAATCAGGAAAGCTTTACTGGGGTGGGACTGTTATTGATTTAAAGTGAAATTTTGTTGGGATTCTGGAATTGAACAGTGTTACTGTAGTTTTGTGTTAAAAATAATAGTGAACCAGTAAAAGAATAAGCTCATGACTGTGAATTCGAGGTTGTGTAAATTTCCATTTGTAGATAAATTTTACAAATATATTCTGTGTTTAAATATTTATATTGAAACAGTAAATTGTACAATTGAAATTTATTTCTCTGTATTCGAAATATTTTTGTATGCAATATATATATGTATATATATATATATATCAGATATATATATATATATATGTATACACATATATATATAAATGTAAAGATAGCATCAAAAGAAAAATTTAATTAAGATTCAAGTTTCTGCTGTATTATATTTGTTTTGAAATTATTAAAATAAATAAATAAATAAATAAATATTGTTTTGAAATTATTTGTATATATATATTTATTAAACTTATTTATTCAGATTCCACTGATTATTTAATTTTGTCAAAATAAAACATTCTGTTTCTTTTTTAAAATAAAACAGAATCTGTTTAAAATGGAAATAATAATAAAATAGAAAGAAATCTGTTTTTTGTTATTGATTTATTAAATTACCAACTATAAGAAGATAAGTTAGTAGAAAAATCAATTTATGAATATATGGCAGCATTGATTTATTTAATTCTTGTTTTGAGTGAATATTTTTGAAATAGAAAAGAATTCCTATTAATTTGTGAAATTGTGAAGTTTGATAGGATAATATACTAGAAGGGCAATTTGTGAATATATATATATATATATATATATCAGCATTGATTGTCTAATTTTTATTTTTAAATGTGTATAGGGTGGAAATAGAATTTAATATAAAATTGAATAAGTTATTTTAGTTATGAAGTTAAGTCTTGTAGATTTGTTGAATTCTTAGAAAATATCTATTCTCTTTCTACTTTCCTTCTTCGAAAAGAATTAAAATATATAGATATGTAGTGGTTTTAAAAGGTATTTTTTGGGTGTAAATTTATTTAGATAGATTTAAGATTTTAAGATGGTAATTTCTAATATGTAGTTCAAGTATTTAGACTATTGTTATTATTGTCATTTTAAAGTATAGACAATTGATCTTAAGTGGTTTTCACAATTAATTTAAATATTGGAAGTGAGTGTTAAGTTAGTATAATGAAATGAAAAGGGAAATTTAAATGTATGGGTATGGTTAGAGATGGAGTAGGGAATTCTCGAATTGGATAGTTTTGGGTGAAATGGGATTTTAATCTTTTGAAAATTGACTTCCTTTATATTCATTTAATGGTGGATTTGTAAGTGCTCTTTATGAATAAGTCTTTTAGAATACTTGTGATGATTATCATAAATTGATGGGTAAGTTGTAAAGTCATTTAGTTCTGGTTGTTAATTGATTAGCTATTAAATATTGTTCTTGTCTGAATTTTTGGTTGTTGTTTATTCTGCGAATGTTTGGTGGACTTGTGAGCGATTGAGTATTTAAGGTGTTCTTTAATTTGGTCCCTTTGATGCCTGGTTGCATGATTTTATCTCTGTTGATTGAAGGATTGTTTTTGGATGTTTCCATATTGGTGTGAATGCCTTTGGAGATCAATTTTTATTCTAGGAATCCTTTGTCATTTAATTTGTGTTGCAATGTAACTGGGAATTTGTGTTTTGGTTTATGAGTTGTGGATAGTTGATCTTCTTGAATTGCTGATTTATTTTGTATCTAAGTTGATTATGTAGTCTGGATGGAGTTGTTGATCTTATTTTAATGTATTCTCTAATTATATTTAAATTGGAAATAGTTCTTGTGGTTTTGTAATTATTGTTGTCATTGCTATGTTGTTGATTTTATGAAGGTGATTTGCGTACCACTATAAGGGGGTTCTTGTGAGGAGAAAATTGAGGTCTCCCGTGGAATACCTAGTTGGTGGATTTTGGTTTTATTAAGTGATTTTGTTTAAAGGTTGAGTTTCTTTTGCATTCCCTATTTGAGGTGACACCATTGTTGATCTGTGGATGGGTCTTGATGAATCTTCCTTTTTTATGGCTTTTCTGAGTTACTCGCATATTTGAGGAAATTTTATCCTTGTGTTGGAATTATTGGAGAGATACTCATGTTGCTTCATTTTACCCTTGTTTGTGGGTTTTTCTTTTGGCTTCTAGAGGCTTGAGATGATTGATAATTGATGTTCTCTCTCTTTATGTGCCTTGATTTGGTGAGTGTTTTTGGTTTCATGATTTTAAAAGGGTTGTACGCGAATTGTTGAGACTTAGATATTGTATTTATAGCGAGATGCCAGGTAATGCATCACATGCTTTTATGATGTGATTCTTTGTTCAAATTATGATGGTACAACCCTTGGTTTTTATGTTGTTGGGTCTTTAGGGAGAGTGGCTCCTGGTGGGGGCCAGCGCCCCGTTTAAGGGGAAGGGCACAGGAGAACCTACGAGTGAGTTGGTAATCAAGGGAAAACCTAATAATTAACTTAGGAGGATTGGGTAGTAATATCATTATAAGATTTAAAAATGGATGCCTCATCTTCATTAGTGCTTCCGTAGACTAATGGAAGGCTGAGAAGGTCGTGGTTGGCAAGGTCATAACCTTGTCCTCATGAGAGGTTATCGGCTCCGCATGAGCTACCCTATGGTGCCGACGCCTCAAGTAGGAGGAAGGGCCAAGAGATCCATAGATGGGGGCCAGCGCCTCAGTTTGGAGGAAGGGCCAGGAGAACCCATGTAGGCTATGTGATGACACTCTTCCCTAGCTGCCCATGTGTTTTACTTTATTGTGTTCCTCTGGAAGTAGGTTATGGGAGTTGGTTTAGATTGTTGTTTGAATTGATTTAAATTGATTTATGATTATTGTTTGATACATCTTTAGCATGTGTTGTATGATCTCATTTATATTTGATTTACGATCTTGTATCTTATGATACTATGATATGATGTTATTATATTGTTTGATTGTAATTTGAATTGTATTATGTTTATTAATTCAGTTTGATTTGGAAGTGTTTCTTGATCATTCTTTGGTTACTTGTTTACTGGTCATTACGTTAATTTATGTGATGGGATTTATGATTTTAAGTTAGTATGTTGACTCTTGTAATCCTTGAGTTTTATGATACTTTTGTTTGTTGTTGAGTCTCGTGGTTCCCCATTTGGATGTTCTTGGTTGAGGACTCTTTCTTATTAGCTCCTAGCATGGGGGGTGGGTCTTTGGACTCAAATGGTCGGGTGGAACATGCTAAGCACCCCATTGGATCCCCAGTCGAGGATCGAGAGGTGCGGATTGGTGCGGTTGCAGCGACTCTAGAGTTGTACTTGTTTTGGAGCCAGTTATGATGTTGTGTATTCATCTGATTATTTGTATCATTTTAACTTATGTATGGTTTCCATTTATGATTGGAAACACTTTTGTATCATTGTACATCTTGAACATTGTATTGTAATGTAATGATAATTCTTGTGTGGATATGGGCTATGGTAGTTGTTTTTTAATGTGTTAAGTTAATCATGCATATGTTGTATATATAGATGGTTTCTTATCAATGATTATCATGTATGTGTTATATTTGTTAATGTTTAATTTGTTATGGATTATATCTTTGGATTTTATTCTTTATTGTCGTTGTGTGGGTCTCAGTCTCGTAATGAATCCTCGTGTACCCCAAGGGATGTAAGTGCTAATGAATCTACTTAAATGAAATTCATGTTATGATTTAATGTGTATTACATGTATGTTATGTTTACCTTTAAAAAAAATTGTGTTGTAATTATTGTTTATTTGTCCTTTGGGGTTCGCACGATGGGGTGTTACAAACCACACATTAAAGTGGTCTTGGGTTTGTGCTCACCCTGCTCCCGCACCCACAACTCACTGAAGGGAATTATTTTAAGTAATAAAATAAAATGGTTTAGGTGTAAGTATTGTCCTGACCTGGTGCCCACCTGAAGCAAATTTCATGGGAAATTTTCATTCCCACTCCCACTATGTAAAAATGATGGAGGCGTAGACAAGGACTGTTGATTCTTTTGGAAGGCTTCCTTACAAAGATCTCACCTCATCATGCTCAATAATCACAGGAAATGCATATAACAGGTTTGTTGAGAGGTTTTAGAATCTTTTATGTGAAATGTGAATACAAAAATTGGTGTGTAAACTATTGATAAACTGCCACTTTAAAGAAATGTTGTCTCATGAAATTCAAAGATTAAAAAAACTTTGCAGTGATAAAGGCATGGACAATGCCATGAATTGTTTGATAGAAGGTGGATGAACTGCATCGAATTCCCTAAATGAAATATGGTTTCACCAAATGAATTAGATCTATTGAAAAGGGCTTTAAAAAAATTCAAGCTAATGTAAAAACCCCATAGTTGTTTTCATAGAATGCCTCAAAGAGATGTGCTCATGTAATGCAATGCTTATAGGATAAGAAAATTGAATCTGTTGCAAAGGCTTTTAAAAATTCCAAGCTCACAAAGACATGGTACATGTTGAAGGCAAGTGAGTTGTATGATAGAATTCCTTTTCATGGAAAGGAGAATTCATAAATATGATAGTTGAGAATAAGGTACAAAAGCGGATTTTCTGAAATGGCTTTAGAAAATCCTAGCAAAAGTAATTGGCCGATGTAAAACTAGATTCCCTAACCTCTATCAATATTAGTTGAGCATGAAGGGGAGTTGTGCAACTAGTATATGGATGTCCTTTGAGGCATAAACACAATGCATGAATTGTTTGGTTGAATACCTCAAGAAACATCATCTCATGGAGAGAAAACAGATGGTTACAAAATGTAATAACATGGAAGCCGAGAAGGCATGAAGAACGTTGGACAAAGTACCAGAAATAAATGTTCTTTCTTGGGAAGATTTTAGCAGGCTTTGTGAATTGTTTGAGAGAATGCCTCAAGGAGGGTGCCTCAAAGAAACATGATCTTAGGAAAATGAAATGTATTTGTTGAGTCGGCCTTAGAAAGTTTCAAGAAAATACAAAATGAAGGGAGAAGGCCGCATGAAGTATTTGATAGAATGTGTTGAAGAGATGTCATCACATGAAATGTAATGATTGCAGAAATCACATAAGAAGGATATGTTGAAAGGTGTTTGAAGTTTCAAGCAAAATGTAAAATATGGAACTTTGGAATAGGGCATTGACACCCATCAAAGCATGGATACAACATGAGAACCATTTCATAGAATGAATGGAATGGATCTGTTGTAAGAAAATTTTAGCAATGCAATTCACAGTTGTAAAATGTGGATGCACTAATTAGAGCAGCTTGAGTTGTTGTGGAGAATTCCTCTTAAAGATGTAGTCTTAAGGTGCAAAGGCTTGCAAAAAAAATGAATCTTTTGAAGAGGCTTTATAATTTTTTAGCCAAGACACAACATATGAACTGTTTAACACAATGGAATCATCAATTCATTTTTAAAATGCTTAAGAAATGTTTAAACAAAGGCGCAATAAGTGAACTATTTGACAACTTGTTTTAAAGAAACGATGCTTACAACAAATGGTGTTGCAAAGATTGTGGGAAAAAGGGCACAAAACGGGTTTGATTTGATATTTGAAAACTTTCAAATAAATGCAATTTCCTAGTAATATGTGTACAAAATGTGCAATCAAGCTTACATTGGCAATTAATTGGAGGTCTTGCAAAAAGTAGGGGTCATGTTATAAATTTGGAGAATGGTGTCTTTGCATCACTCAGAAAGCCTTCATGTGATTGAAGTAAATGTCACTAGAAATGATGGTACTGAGATACTCAAATGATGCCTTTGAGACTATAGAATCCGATTATGTGTTTTTTTGGTACAAAGTTGTTATTGCAAAAGAGTTCCATGAACTTAGTACAAAAGCATGGGGCACACTTCATTGTTGAAACACATGTGTGATAATATTGGCTTATGAGTTTTATTTTTAATCACAATGGATGTGGAATAGGTTCCTAAAATAGTAGCATCTACATATCATAAATTTTGGATTCAAAAATTTGGGGCACCTATGTATTGAACCAGGCTTAAGAAGATCATGGTTGTAAACAAGTGCAGAGAAACAAGGAAAAACTTCAATGTTCATTTTCTCAAAGATGCTCGTTTCCAAATTATAATAACATTGAAGGCTAAGTCAAAGCAATATAACTCTTGATGATGAAATTCTAAATTAATTAATTAATTTATGTTGATTTTGAGAATTAAGATGAATTACTTAATTTTATGAATCAGTTATGCATTGTTATGAAGTTTATTGACTTGTGAATTAATATATGTGGGAGGTACTTTTGAGTCTGAGTTGTGAAACAATATGTGGATTTTAAATCCACACAATAAATGACATTAACTTTAAAAGGGGGTTCTTATTATTTCATTTATGAAAATTTGAAGTTTATCATTTACATTTGATTGAAATAATTTGAAATCATTTATTAATTCATTTTATTGAATTACTTAATGTGTTTTTTTTTTTTGTTTCTAGGTTTTTTTAAAGGCTAAAGAGATAATGGATTGGGAGGAGATTACAAAACTCATGTACAAAGAGGAAAATATTTTTCTGAAAAGAACAATAAAACTAGGATTAAAATGAGGACATTATGATCAAATTGAAAGTGAACTGAAGACATGGTGGGTCCACTTGGAGTGATTTCAGGAAAAATATACTATAGCTCATTGTGCAAAGGGATAAACTCTGATTCAAACTAGAGGTTCCAATCATGAACTGAAAGTTGCAATTATTAACTAGAGTTGACTAATGTCAAAAAAAGTTGAGAACATGAAGTTGCCGTTATGGGGATTAAATGCACACAAAAGTTACAACTTTTGGATGCATTCTTGTTGTAGAGAATAATGTAATCATAAAGCTATTAATTATAAAAATTAGGCTCATTTGAGGGGTTAGATTTTTTTAGAAAAACAAGCTAGAGCTGAATAGAGTCTAGCAGTAGGATAGATGATGCATTTTTCTAATTTTCCTATTTTAGCTGAGGTAATTTGAAGACATTGGTTTTTGTGCACTGGTGAAACTTGCCAGATTTGTAAATATTGTTTATCTATTTTGCAACAGTAGAATCAGCCAAAATTAAACATGCTTTAAGTGGTTCTCTAGAGTGATGTTTTTTCTATTAATCATTTGATTTGGAATCTTTCAAGGAATGAAGTTTTATCTTTTATTTTGTTCAAATTATGATTTGCAATGTGTTGTTAAAGTTTTAACTATTAATGAATGTTTGAATTTGTATTGATTATAGTTTGATTTGTTTTATAGTTCTAGTTTAGGAATTCCTTGAAGAGTAATAGGTCTGGTTAACTAAATGAATCAACATTCTTTTCTCTCTTGTGTCCTTGATCTATCTTTTTCCTTTTTTTTTAAACCCTCTTGGTTAGAGTAGGTTTAGATAGGAGTTCAATCTTGCAATAATCAAGAATTTCAATATCAAGTAGGCCCCTTAAACATTACAACCTCATTGACCACTTAGAAAAATAGTAACGTTGTGACCCAACATCTAGGACCTTGGAAGGTGATCAATTTAATGATTTTTTATCTTTTTCAGGAGAGGTAGGGTAATTACATCTTTCCTACATGTCATTGTGTCAATTTGGCCATCAACATTACCAACCTAAACAACTAACCTTATGGTTTCTTTTATAGAAGCAAGCTCCCACAAAACCACCAAGTGGTATTACATAAAACCATGTGACTAAAACCATGAGATTACAAAACCATGTCCCCACATTTAATATTGGGTACATCATTTAATTATTTTCCCCAATATTAAATAATTATATTTTTGCAACTTTAACTTATGTACCAATGTTACATACAACATAAAGTGGCCCCAAGAATAATTACATTAAATACATTATGCAAGGTGTACAACACACCTTTTCCTAACACATACAATCCTACATACATGCAAGCATACATGTACATGTGTAGATATAGTCTTACATACATATAGGCATACATACAATATGCATGCATTGATACATACATAAACGCAAGCATACATACATACATAAAAACATGCATACATAAATACATACATGGCATACATACATACATGACATACAAGTATACATGTACATACAAACATAAAAATATACAAACATACATTCAAGAGAGTAGCATTTAACAAAAAAGAAATACATAATGTGAGTTTGTTAAACCATGCTCATGTTATGTCTTGCTAGACATGTCCTTCGCAAATGCAAAAAACCATGTCAAAACTAAGATATAATGCGAGTGCGTTATATCTTGCTTTGGGAATCCCCAAGCCTTAGGCTTGGTATTTTCCATAGAATACCAACCCAAAGGCTTGGAGGACATTCCCAACATCTAAAGATGTGTTCTTGCAAATTCTACAATATTTCACATAATTGGGTTTGTGCTCACCGTTAGGATTGCACGTAGTTCAATGTCAAATAAATCAAACACTTGGGTAATGTTAGGTTCTCTCTTAGCTATCCAACGATGTAATTTTTCACTTTTTGACAATTTTAAGCCTTTCATCTATAATTTATCTTGTTTGTCTCTTTTTTGGCAAAAAGTAGTTTTTGGTGTTTTTTCCTTATAAATTAACCATTCATCAAAATTTGAAATAAATTACATTTTTAGAAAATAGACTTCATTCTACAAATTAAAGAAAATAAAAAAATCAATTAGTTTCCAAAATTTGTAGGGGTAGCACAGCCAAAATTTTGTTTTTCAGGAAGTGTCCACTTAGAAAATTAGTAAAAATTAAAATATTCAGTAAAAAATTATCAAAAAAATCATGCATCAACTACATACTGTTAGCTAATTTCTCATTGGAGTGATTTTAAAATACTAATAAAAATTTCACCATGCTAGGGATGTACAAGAGTTGCTATGTTATGTTTTTCTGAGAAAAACATAACCAATTTATGTACATCTCTCTTTTGAACTCCTTAATCTCAACCATTTTCAAAATAAATTAGTAGTTTTGAAAGTAGAATCGGAGCACTTCAATCCTTGTTTTTGTTCCATCTCAAAATTTTGAGTGTAACTATCCTATATTTCATGTCCAAGGCTAGTATTTCTTGATTTTAGAAAAAAAAAAAAAAAAAAAGTGGCCACTTAAGCCCCCTTTTTGGTCCCCAATCTTTTTTCACTTACCCGTGTGTGTATGTGATTATACATATATATACACACACATATATATATATGGATATGGATATACATACATATACATATCTATATATAGATATGTATATATATGTATATGTATGTATATCCATATCCATATATATATATGTATATATATGTATATATATATATGTATATATATATGTATATATATGTATATATATATATTGTGGAGATAGATATGTAAGTTGAATGTATACATACCTATGTATGCATGTGTCCATAAATATGTATGTACATATGTATATACATAAACATATACAAATGTATATACATATACACATGTATACATATATATATACTACACCTATATCCCCAATTCTAGCTCTGGGTGTGTTTACAATGAAAAAAAAATGCACGTTATACTATCACATCCCCAATTCTAACTCTCACAAATAAAAGAATGTTACTAACTGAAACAAAAAATTCATGCATGTAAGATTTAGAGTAATTGAAGAACATACTAACCATGCATCTAATTGAGTTGATTGCAAATGATCAAGGATGTGTGTGCAATGAAACAAAAAATGCATGTTATACTATCACATCCCCAATTCTAAGTCTTAAAAAAATAATCATACAAACTAAAATAGAAAATTCATACATGTAAGAGTGAGTGTGATTGAAGAACAAACTAACCATGCATCTAATTGAGTTTATTGTGAATGATCAAGGGTATGTGTGCAATCAAAAAAGAAATGCATGTTATACTATCAACATCGCCCTACCCACCACTAGTTCCTTACCCTTAAAAAAACAATACATATACATATAAATATGTATATACATATTATATATACATATACATATATATATATATATATATATATATATATATGTATATACATATGTAATATTATATGGTAATTGAAGAGAAAAATAACCATACATCTAATTGAGTTGATTGCAAATGATCAAGGATGTGTTTGCAATGAAACAAGCAATGGATGTTATACAGCCATATCCCTAATTCTAACTCTTATAACCCTTAGGTAATCCTGTTAACTAATTAAATATATAAATGTATTGACAATCAAAAATCAAACAAAGTGAAATAGCATATTCAAACATTTGATTGTAATTGAAGAAAAAACAAACCACATGTCTAATTATTGTTAATTATATCTCTATTCAAAATTTTTTTAGGGAGAATTAATATTTTGAATGCCCTTCTAATGGAAATATATGTTGCATTTGTCCAAAAATTTCTTTCAATTGTGAATTGTAACATAGATTACCATGAAATCCCTTGAGAAAACTAAATCCCCTAAATGCATATCCCAAATTCCAACTCTTACAATTAAAACAATGGTATAAACTGAAACAAAAAATTCAAAGATGTAAGAGTGAGTGTGATTGAAGAATAAACTAACTATGCATCTAATTGAGTTGATTGCAAATGATCAAGGGTGTGTGTGCAATGAAACAAAAAATGCAATTACATCCCCAATTTTAACTCTTACAAATAAAAGAGTGATACAAACTGAAACAACAAATTCATACATGTAAAAGTGAGAGTAATTTAAGAACAAACTAACCATGCATCTAATTGAGTTGATTGCAAATGATCAATGGTGTGTGTGCAATAAACCAAAAAATGCACTATATACTATCATATCCTGAATTTTAACTCTTACAATTAAAAGAATGATACAAACTAAAATAGAAAATTCATACATGTAAGAGTGAGTGTAATTGAAGAACAAACTAATCATGCATCTAATTGAGTTGATTGCAAATGATCAATGGTGTGTGTGCAATGAAAAAAAAAATGCATTTTATACTATCATATCCCCAATTCTAACCCTTGCAATTAAAAGAACAATACAAACTAAAACATAAAATTCATACATGTAAGAGTGAGTGTAATTGAAGAACAAGCTAACCATGCATCTAATTGAGTTGATTGCAAATGATCAAGGATGTATGTAGAATGAAACAAAAAATGCATGTTATACTATCATATCCCTAATTCTAACTCTTACAAATAAAAGAATGATACAAACTAAAACAACAAATTCATACATGTAAGATTGAGAGTAATTGAAGAAAAATTAACCATGCATCTAATTGAGTTGATTGCAAATGATCAAGTTTGTGTGTGCAATGAAAAAAAAAATTATATACTATCATATCCCCAATTTTAACTCTTACAAATAAAAGAATGATACAAATTGAAACAACAAATTCATACATGCAAGATTGAGAGTAATTGAAGAACAAACTAAACATGCATGATCTAATTGAGTTGATTGCAAATGATCAAGGGTGTATGCAATGAAACAAAAAATGAATGATATACTATCATATCCTTAATTATAACTCTTACAAATAAAATAATGATACAAAATGAAACAAAAAATTCATACATGTAAGAGTGAGAGTAATTGAAGAACAAACTAACCATGCATCTAATTGAGTTGATTGCAAATGACCAAGGGTGTGTGTGGAATGAAACAAACAATGTGTGTTATACTATCACATCCCAATTCTAACTCTTACAAACCAAAGAATGATACAAATTGAAGAAAAAAAATTAATTCATACTTGTAAGAGTGAGAGTAATTGAAGAACAAACTAACCATGCATCTAATTGAGTTTTTTGCAAATGATCAAGGATGTGTGTAACAAAACAAAAAATTCATGTTATACTATCACATCCCCAATTTTAACTCTTACAAATAAAAGAATGATACAAACTAAAATAAAAAATTCATACATGTAAGATTGAGAGTAATTGGATACTAATTTTTGGATCCATTTTTTGATACAACATCATGATTTTTATATATAACTCAAAACATCCAACTGATACAACATTGTGATATTTATATATAACTTCAACTAGCATTTTGATATGAATTGAAACAAAATTGTCACATTTGTGAAATTAATTGAATATAAATTAAAACAAACATCAAATTCATATAAATGTAAATGAACAAGGCTATATGAAACATCAATTTCTATATCTCTACCATATGTAATTGTAATTTTGCAAGTTTTATATTTATATTGATAGTATTGGAACATTATCATACACTCCATAGTTGAGAGTTCCATGCACCTATCTTTTGGCCGAGTATGTCTATATGTTTGTGAAAATGGCCCTATGTATGTATGTATGTACATATGAATGCCATATGTATGGGTACCTGCATGACCTACATACATACATACATATTACAATGTATATAGTATACACACATGCATACATATTATGGTAATACGTATGTATGTGTGTATACTATACATACATACATATGGCAGTTCATATGTATGTATGTATGTGTATGTATCATATACACACACACATACATACAAACATAATAAATTATGTACATATGTGTGTGTACATTTACATACATAATATTATAATGTTTATTATAATATTAGTATGTTAAATATTATATTAATATGTTATTAATAATATTAAAATGTTATGTAAATTAAAGAACTAAAATGATGACCAAATTTAGGTAAGTGAAATGATTACAAATTTTACAATGAAAATCCTATAAATGCATATAAAATCTTCACAAAAAATTGACCATTTTGGTAGATATGAATCTACTATGGACAGGGCTAAGAGGATGATTGGAGAGTAGGTATTGTTGAGCAAGATGTTCATGACAACGAACAAAATAGTCAGTTGAAATATAGGTGCATGAAACCATTAATAGACAATACAGTATGCAAAAGGTGTTATTTGACCAATTATGTGTAAATATACATACACACAAATATATATACATACATATATACGTATGTATATATATGTACATAATTTATATATACAGAGTCAGCCATATTTAGCTACAAGAAACTCTTAACCATGAAGCATATAATAACTTCAAATGTTTCCACTATACATATACAAATTACAGAGGTACATAAATGAAAAAGAAAGGGCTATATTATGGCTGACTATCTGTGTGTGCCTATATATATATATATGTGTATACAGATGTGGCCATGATATAGCTACAAGAAAGCTTGATTAAGTGAGAATATCATTACTTGTAAACTAAAGTTATTTATACAAAAAAAACTGCAAGTAAATTAAAAAATATATATTGCAATGGGTAGGTATTGCCATTATGAGGTTGGAACACAACCTCACTTGTGTAACCAGAAGTTAAATGTTTTCCTTTTTCCAAATGAGGTGTTGAAAAACATAGAAAGTGAGAGAAATGCATCACCAGTACTTGCCCATGGCATCACCACCGTCAGCCTCAAACCGAACCAACATTGGTTGTGAATGCAACTACTCAAAGTTCAAAATGTTCTCATGAATGGCATAGCTATGAAGCTAACACAAGATGAATTGAATGAAATGCATGTTGAGGTGGTAGGAAAAAGGTGGACAATGGAGGAATGTTTGGTAGTAAATGAACATTTATTGGGAGTTAATCTAGAGACATTATTGGTGTGGCAGAAAACCATGAAGGGTATTACATGTGTCCAAAATCGGTCGATGACACATTTTGGCTCTTTTTTTGTTGTTTTTCATAAAAGGTCCAAAAACATTGATAAACGTGCACAAATTTTACCAAAAATAAATGGGGGGTGCCAACTGGACTGTTAAGGGTTAACATTGACCCCTTGCTCAACATCGCCCTACCCACCACTGGTCCCTCTCCCTTAGCTTCTTTCCACCACACTCAAGACTTAGTCAAAGTTGTATTTGCCATGTTGATTTAACATATAATATTTGGTTGGTGTATATATTTATGTTTGTTGTAAAACATTTTGTTTTCAGAAACCAACATATTATATTATTTAACTCTGCAAACATTTACACTCACCACTCGTGGTTTGAGTTCCCACTAGCCTTTTATGTTACCCAACATTTTATGCCATGACAATATTACTTGCAAATATTAATTGGTTGTTTTGTTTTAAACTATCAAAAAAAATTGTTAACCATTAATTATTGACTTTTGTAAAAAGGAGGGAGTTAATTTTAAGTGCTTAAAGGGGGAGGTGATTTTTTTTCCATACTTAAAATTTTGTAAAAGAGAAGTCAATTTTTTGTTTTGCAATGGGTTTAGCAAAGGGGGTTTGTTTCATTTTTCAATTAACTTGTAAATGGAAGGAGGGTGATTTGTTTTTAATAATGGGGGTTTAATTTTATGTTCTTATCATTTTCTTGATGTTTGAATGAAATACTTAATCTATGTCTTCATTATGTACCTTATCACATAAATGACATAAACTTGAAAGAACTCAAAACCACAAATAAGATTGTAAATGCACTCATATAAAGTGTCACAAAAACTGAATGTGTTCCTTAGGGAGGGAATTTGGAAATGTTCTACTTACACTGAATTAGAAAGTGTAATGGGGGGTTGTGTAGAGCCTTGATTTGACATCACTGTTATTGATCCTCATGATTCTCACCACATGGTGTGTGTTTCCTTGATTTTCTATCACAATAATGGATCCTTGTGATTCTTTCCTTGTGCATATGTTCCTTGATGCACACCGTTTTTCAATTTCTTATACATCTCTACATTCCTTGCACATTCTTGTGCCCGATTTCAGTTGGTCTACTTATTATCTTAGCATTAAGGGAGGGATTATGATAGTGTTATGCTAATAATTCTTTCAATGAAGAAGTGGAGGAATCTTCTTTTTGGGAGGTCTCACGAACCTTCTATTTTCATCTCTCGTATGGGGGATTATTTTAGTGGATCATATTTTTTGTGATTTTAGTACTCCTACTTACATTACTATCTATATTTTCAACTACACAAAGTTTGATTGATTTTGTCTACATGGTTGATTAGTGTTCATATGTTCACTCATGTAGTGTTTTGTATCTCTTATCTTTATCTACATTTCTTGGAGATTTGTTGATTCCAACAAACACTAGTCTATATTTGGTAAATTTTACAACTTCTACATGCTTAAGAGGTTCTTCATCTTGATGTTCCTATCATCATGGGACATTTTTTTTGAAGGTTTTAAATCTGTCTTTTTCTCTTTTTTGGAGAGGATTTTTGTTTCCACTAGGTTTTCTCCCTTTTCTCCATTTGTGAGAGAATGCATTGTACATGGGTACCTAACATGGCATCATAGTCGGGACCCATCTCTATCTAAATTTTCAGTTTTGTGATCTCCCCAAGTATCACATAAGGGGGGTGTTAGAGTGAATACTTTATCTATTCACTATACTTAAGTGTACTTAGGTTGATTAGGTTAGACAATAATGTGTCTAACTAAATCTCCAAACTTTAAGCCTCTAAAGGTTACCAAGTTATTTTGTAAACCTCGTGTGTTAACTTTTTGAGGTTAGAAGAGTTTACATCTCACCTCAAAGGTCACTCAACACTTGGCATCAAGGTTGATGAATCGGTTAAATAGGTTCATAGTTTGGACACTCCAAGCAGTCCTAAGGTTAACACCTATAGGACACTTGTCTACTCTTTCATGCCACTTCATGGGGCACTTGTCAATCCATATCATAGTCGTATTGCCTCTTCCTTATGTATATATTCATGACTTTGTACTCATTATAATTTTGGTCATCTAAATATAATATTGGGTATTGTTCATTGTGCTTGTTTCTCATCTCCATAATTTCCTACTTCTTATAATATTCCACATCACTTACATTATGAAGAATAAAATTATAAGTGTGGTAGATAGGAAAGTAAATTTAGATAATAGAGGTAAGTCTATGCCACTTCAAAAATCCTAAGTATAATAAAATAAAATAAAAATCTCCTATTGTGGGTAACATTTGATTTTTATTTAAGTTTCCCCTACCTTGTAAATGTGAGTGATTGTGATAGTGACAATAGTGTAATGGAGGACATGTTTATGATAGACCTCTCTATTTTGTAAGTTTGTACTTAATAAATTAAGTACAACAAATAAAAAAATATTATATCAAAATTTAGGAAAGGTTGTTCTTCCCTGAACATAAATTGTAGTGCTTATGTAACTTCCATTATTAAATAAATAAGATACTTTTAAAACTGCTTTCCAATATAATTTTAATAAAGAAATATTTTTTTGATGTCATTCCCAAAGAATTCTTTTTTTTACATTCCTCATTACTTGTGAATAGAAAAATTGTGGGTGAAAATTATTACTGGCATTTGTTTGTATGTTCTCTTTAGAAAAATAGGTACATGAAGAAATGAAATTAGAAGATATGTTTTGTAATGGAGTGAATTTTCACCCCTAGGAAAATTCCCCATTTCATCACCCCTACCTTAGGAAATGTAAGCTTGATGATGAAATTCCACCACTACCACCTTGCTTCATCCACTTGGCCATGTCTTTTTGCATCAATGGAGGAATCTCTATCAATGAAACACATGTGCCACACAAACATCCATGCACTGTGTTGCTGTCCTGACAAGATTCTTGCCTCTAGAATTCACATAGGCATTATTTTTCTCCATTGGTGACAAAGTGTAACATCACCTACCTCCTTGATCAATAAAAAATGTGCCTCTTCCCTCCCTTTTCCATTCAAATACTCTAACTTTTCATTCATTCCTTTTTCTTGAACTCTCTTGAAATCTTGAATATGCTTCTCCAATCTTAAGCTTCTTCTTGATCGCATTCACTCTCTACACACTCTTAGCTCCATTATTGTACTCCCAAGCTTTGATCTTCTTGGTTGCAAGTTGTTGTTCTTGGCTTCTACAACATGTTTCTTGTGACAACACTACTGTTGGAGGATTCACAAGCTTTCTCCTTCCACTACTTTCCTTGAGTGTTCATAGTTGTGGAGGTGATATTGTCCATTGCTATTTTCTCTTTGCGTCATTTTTTTACCACATCCAACATACTTCTTGGTTATTTTCCTTTCTATCTATTTATCATTTTTTGCACTTTGTGGCCCTCTAGCTATCTATGGAGGAGGGAACACCTAAGTGAGGGATTGACTAAGTAAGTTCTCTAAACACAACCGCAACATTTTTTTGTCTCTATGTGTGTAGGTTCTTATGAGAGGAGCTACTTGAGGATTCAATTCCTGGGTGGAAAAGTCAAATTCATCACCCTCTCTTTGTCTATTTTAGCATAGTTTAGTTACAACATTCCTTTCATTATGTTTTCAATTTTGTGTTTTTTAGCATTCTATCATAGCATAAAATATCTAGCATTTAGATAGTTAGCAGGTTTTCTCATGTTTCAATTTACTTTCTAGACATGTTTTTGTATGGATGCCAAGGCATCCATGAGACACTAGTGCATTGTACTGGATTCCAAGATCTAAATTTTCATCCTCAAATAGTGAGTTGTCAGTGTAGTAGACCAAGCCTTGGAAACTCACTCTTCTGACCCTATAAGCATTTGGTTTTAGAAGAAGTAAAGCGATAGGTAATGTCTCCTTCATTTTTAGCCTCAATACCTTAACACTTTCAATTTTCTTAACAAACCCAAGGTAGTTTAGGGTAGCTCATTGCTTAGGATTCTTTTATGACCTAGATTCCTAGGGTGGTGGATCCCCCTTCTCTACATTTAGGTCAACCCAATGTGAACCTCTTGAATTTGTTTCTTTGTTTTAAGACTTCTTCTCTTGTGTTTGAGGTGTGTTCCATGCTTGTGCATTATAAAGCTCTATGAGCTTTACAACTGAATCTACAACCTCTGAGGACATTTTTAGAAGGAGCATGCAACATTTAGAGATGGATTTTATGAAGGTCACTATGGCTCCAATTTTTAATGAGGTAGTTTGAAGAATGGACACAAATTTATTTGGGGAAACCAAACATGTCCCTACCCATCTTGTTTCTCCTATGGCCTCATCTATGGAGAAAGATAAAGCTCTCATGATTCTTGTCGAGTAGCTCGTTTCCTTGGATCAAAGGCTTCTAGAATTTAGGAACTACTTGGGGAAAGAAAAAATACGACTAGGGATGCTAGGGTGGTTAATGAGATAAGATACATGTTGGATAAGGATTGGGTAGGTCTAGAATTCCTCCAGGTCCTTAGTGATACAATGGAAACTCATTTCCCATCATACAATCCTAGATCAAGTGTTTTCTAAGGACTTGCGCCTGAGACTGCTGAGAGACAGATAAAAGTCTTGATGGCTAGGGTGTCTATAAACATGACTAAAATGGTCCCCTTCACCTCACCTCCTAAAGCACCCCCTATCATCAAAGTAAATAAGGTACCTTTGGAATTTAGCTTCGTTACTCCTAATGCTCTAGGTAGTAACACCACGGTCAATGTTAGCTTGGGCAATGGGGCTAGTGAGTCTGGTAGTTACAATGATTTTGGTGGTGGTTCCACTACTCCTGTCTCATTGTCTAATCCTATTTTTAATGCCTTGTTGTAAAACATAGGCTAGATGTAGATCAACTAGTTAGAAAACTTGTCCTAGGCCACCTCCCAACCCATCTTTCAACCTTTCTTTTATCATAGTCCTTTGTCGATATTATTTCTAAATACCCCTATTCCCTAGGAGATGGAGATTCTGAAGTTTGAGAAATATGGTGGTAAGGGAGATCCACAAGCGTATGTTTCGACATTCAATTCCTTGATTAGGGATTTATTCCATCATGATGTGTTAATGGCTAAGTTCACTAGTACACAAAAAATAATATATGACTAAATAAACTACTAAAAATTGCATATAAATGACTAATTTTAGTCACGTGACTTATTAGTTTATTTGTAGTCATTTATAACGTGACCAAATTTAAGACTAAACTATTTGAGTCATTTATTTAGTCATTGATTTGGTCATTGATTTGGTCATTGATTTAGTCATTGATTTAGTCGTATCTTTAGTAATTAATTTAGTCATATATTTAGTCATTAATTTAGTCATATAATTAGTCATTAATTTAGTCATTGATTGTTGTTAACTGGTCATTTATTTAATCATGGTAGTCATTTATTGATGAGGGAGAAAACCTGAGACACAAAAATAATGCAAACAACTAGAAAACTTTATTATTATTCAATAATGGAAATCTTATATGTAGAGGATCCCGAATCCTCGAGCTCCATGAAACATGCAAGCTACAAAAGTTTCAAAAATTACAGAAATTATAGAAGTACCCCTTTTTGCAGCATGCAGAATCTTTTTCCCCAAAAAGCTACAAAAATTAGAAAAATCCCCCCATAAATAGCACCTTTTTGGTTTGGAGCCAAAAAAAACATTCGAGTTATGATTTTTGGCTGTTTGGCACTAAGAATTACAATTTTAATTTCAAATATTAAAACACCATTCAAAAATTAGCACATTTTGAAAGTGTACCAATTTTTGGGAGCCATAACTTTTGATCCAGGACTTCGTTTTTCGAAGTGTTTGAACTCTCAGAAAGGTATCGAAGTCAAGAGTGTGCTCAAAATCTACTATGCCAAATTTGGAAAGTTTTCGACTGTTTCGGAGCTGTTTTGTGCCTCAAACCTAATCTGGAAAGTTTTCAGGTGCTTTTTTGGGAGACTGAAACTACAATATCTTTCAAACAGGGAATGCTCTCAGTTTGATTCTTTCACCAATCTTCTTATTTTTCCATTCTGAATCCTCCCATATAATTTTTGTTCCAAAACACTTTCAAATTTGAAAAGCTGCTAAAAATAGCAACAAATTCCAAACGTTACTAAAAATAGCAGTTGACCAAAAAAAGCCAAAAAAAAAAACTAAAAGTGGGGATTTACATAATGATGAAAGGGTATCCAGAAATAAAAAGACATCTACAAAAAACTAATTAAAGGAAATATAAATGTAATGTATATTTTGTGTGATGCAAGATTTCCCTTACACCACTAGATGCTCCTGCATCAAACACTTAGGGTAATTTGTGAAGTGACTCCGTCACGTCTTAGATGGTTGAGGAAAACCCAAATGATCAACTTCTACCTTTGATAGCTAGGATGAGTCCTCCACAAGCCTTCCTCTCCACTTCACTAGATATTCTTCATATTGCCTGTTTCTGGTATTCCTCCCCACACAACTATCCAGGATTACTTGAATCTCCACCTTCTCTAAAGTAGATGTTGGAATGCCACACTGTTCCATTGTTGGTACTTCCTCTGTGCCACCTTCATAATACTCTGTCAAATTTGAAATGTTGAGCATAGGGTAAAGGTTGACTCCCTCTGGAAACTCTACCTCATATGCCTTCCCTGAATCATGCCTCCTCAAAATTTTATAGGGACCGAACTTCTTCATCTTTAATTCGTTATAGGTTCAGGTATGTGCAGGATCATGATGGGCCAAAAATTGGCAATATGATGGGTATGTGGCTGACGACTTTTTTTTTACCCAAAATTGATGAAATGAAAAGGGTTTTTAAAGGAGATTCTCAACTTTCCACCAATATAAATTATGATTTACTTTGAATTCAATAATTAATTATTATTCATTTTCTATTCAAATTATGACTAAAGTCCTGATTGATAGGCTGATTAAAAAACATCTATAGCTTTCAAACGATATCACAATTTTTGAGTGCAAAACATGCATCACATTCTATGCTTTGCATACTATAGGATTCAAAAAAGAAAAAATGAATTTCATTAAGTTTTGACCAAATTAAGGTGGTTAGACGTACAAGTTTTTTATATTTTTCAAAAGTTGTAATAAAAAATTCATAATTAATTATTTACATGGAAAAAATTGCAAAAAATATACATCACATCGAGACATGATTCCTCTACTTATATCTAAAATCTTATAAAAAAATATTATCATTTTATTGTGGTTAGGGTGGTCAGACAGACACCTACTTCTTATTTTTCCCTGAAATTTAAGTACTATTGCATTGAAATTTCAAATTTTCAGAAAATAGATTTCTTTTTTTTTAAACAAACCTAGTAGTTTAGAAACTACATTCAATTTTCTATAGATTCTATTCTTACATATTTTTAAAATAATATAGATAACTTATTCAAATTTTTATGCCAAGTTTCCTAACTCTGATTTTTCTTATTTTTTTGCCACTTAAGGGCCTATTTTTTCCATGATGATCCTATACATACCTGTTCCCACTGGAAACCTTTCCTTCCTTAAGTTGACCATCACTTCATCACCTACCTAAAACTCCTTATTCCTCCTCTTATGATCTACCTTAGCCTTATACTGCTAATTCATCTTATTGATATGTTCTCTTACCTCCTCATGTACATTCTTGATGTGCTCTACAAAGTCTTTGACTTCAACACTAGTATTCTTCTCCTGGTCCATCTTGCTCAATTTTGGAGTAGTCTTGGGACTGCCTCCATTCAAAATTTGGAATGGTGATCTACCAGTGCTTCAGTTGACAGAATTGGTGTAAGAAAATTCTTCCTAGGGTAGGATCAAGTCCCATCCCTTGGGTTTATCTCCTACCAAGAATCTTAGTAAGTTACCTAGAATTTTGTTCACAACCTCAGTCTGCCCATCAGTTTGTGGATGGTGTACAAAACTAAACTTCAACTCTGTATTGAACTTTTTCCACAAGGTCCTCCAAAAGTATCCCACAAACTTGGTATCACGATCTGAGACTATACTTTTTGGTAGACCATGTAGCCTCACTACCTCTCTAAAGAACAAGTCAGCGATGTGGACTGTATCATGGGTCTTCTGGCATGGAATGAAATGCGCCATCTTTGAAAATCTGTCAACTACCACAAACACTGAATTATTCCCTCTCTGCGTCCTTGGCAAACCAAGAATAAATTCCATACTTATATCTTCCCAAGGCCTCTCTGGTATAGGTAAGGGCTGATACAACCCTATATTTTGGATCACTCCCTTAGCCATCTAACACACCCTACAACTTTGCACAAACTTCCTCACATCCTATGACAATTATAGCCAATAATAATGCTCACTGATAGTGGCAATAGTCTTATCCCAACCAAAATTTCCTGCCATTCCTCCACTGTGCTTCTCCTTTATTAGGTTCTCCCTCATGGAACTTCTCGAAATACACAATTGACTTCCCTTAAACAACATACCATCCAAGATTATGAAATCTAGCCACTTCGTCCTATCAACTGTAATAGGCTCCTTGCAAGATTTCCAAGCTTCTGCAAAATCAGGATCTTCAAGATACAACATCTTGAGTTTATTGAACCCAACCACTTCAATTTTCATCTCTGTCAACAATTTTCACTTCCTACTTAAGGCATCTGCAAACCTATTCGACCTCCCACTCCTATGTTTTAAAACAAAGGTATAGCTCTGTAAAAATTCTACCCATTTAATATGCCTCTGATCTAATTTTCCTTGACTATTCAGGTACTATAATGTTTGATGATCAATAAACAAAACAAACTCCTTCGGAAATAGAATGTCTCCATTTGTTTAAGGCTTGAACTATTGCATAAAATTAATGATCATATACATAATACTTTCTCCTTTCATCATTTAAATTTTCACTAAAAAAGGCAATGGGCTTACCTTCTTGGCTCAACACTACTCCAATGACACAACCACTGGAATCACAATCTACCTGAAATACCTTACTAAAATCTGGGAGGTTTTAAACTAGTTGCTCTGTCACTTTCTGCTTCAACAGATCAAAACTCTTCGCTGCTCTAGTGCTCCACTTGAACTATTTTCTATCCCCTCTCATTGTTTCAATTAGGGGTGCACAAATACTACTGAAGATTCTAATGAACTTTCTGTAAAAACTAGGAAGACCATGGAAAGATCTCACCTTAGTAGAAGTTCTTGGGGTAGGCCATTCTAGAATAGCCTTCACCTTCTCTAGGTCCATCTTGAGACCTTCTGTTGAGACAAAAAACCCCAAGTACACTAACTCCTTCACAAAATTACACTTCTTTAGATTAATCAACAATTTCTCTTCTCTCAACTTTTCGAAGACTCTACGAATATGCACCAAATGCTCACCCAAGGACTTACTGAATATCAAAATATCATCTAAGTACACAATAACAAAATTTCCCAGAAACTCTTTCAATACCTCGTTCTTGAGTTGCATGAATGTGTTCAGTGCATTGGTTAGCCCAAAGGGCATAAATAACCACTCGTATAGGCCCTCTTTGGTCTTGAAGGTTTTCTACCATTCATCTCCCTCCTGAATCTAAATTTGGTGATATCCACTCTTTAGGTCAACATTTGTGAAGTATTGTACTCCACTCAAACAGTCCATCAAGTCATCCATCCTTGGCAGGGGAAATCGGTATTTGATTGTTATCTTATTTATGGATTGGTAGTTTGTGCACGTTCTCCACTCCCCATCCTTCTTTAGTGCTAGTACTATAGGTACTGTACATGGACTCAGACTCTCTCAAATCAAACCATTTCTCAACAACTCTTGAAATTTTCTATTCAACTCCTCATTTTTTGTAGGAGTCATTCTGTGAGCTGCCTTATTTGGAAAATTGGCTCTAGGGATCAAGTCAATATGATGACTGATCTTCCTTATTGGTGGTAAACCCTTAGGCACATTATTAGAAACAATCTCCTGAAACTCACCCAATAACCCAAAAACTTCTACTGGTACATTCCCACTATCCTCTTGATCCATTCTAGGAATCAATGCATAAAATAGATGCTCATGCTTCATGCGTTCTAAAAATTTCCTTCCCTCAACATAACAAACCCTAACACTACTACATACCTTTTCCCCGGCCTCCTTTAGGGGTTTCAGCTTATGGCAGACTTCATCCTTCATCACAAAATAAGTGTTTGCATGGCCATCATGTATAGCTCACTTGTCAAACTCCCACAACCTCCCCAACAACATATGACATGCATCCATGGGGATGATATCACAGAGTACCTCATCACAGTAGCTCCTAATTTTGAACTTTACCAGGCACTACTCATTGACTAGAACTTTGTGATCTTTCCGTAGCCAGGCAATCCAATATAGATGTGGATTCCTTTCCGTCCTCAACTTTAGTTTTGCAACCATCTCTTCTGACACCAGATTATCAGTGCTCCCACTGTCAATACTGATATCACAACATTTTCCTTCACATTTGCACCTTGTGTGAGAAAAATTCTTCCTTTGTTCTGGCTCCTTCTCTCTAGTCACCAGGGCTCTTCTCACCACTAGGGCTTCTCCCCTTGCAACATCATCTAAATGCTTAGATTGGGCCTCCTCATCTACATGTGCAACCCTTCCATGACCTTCTAGTCTTTTGTCTATCCTTTCTTGGTGATGTGGACATTCATAGGCTTGATTCTCTTCTTCACCACACTAGAAACAAGTTCCTCTAAAACCACCTCTTCCAGATCCTTGTCTAGATCTACCTCACCCTCTACCTCTTTTATCACCACCATTTTGATCACGTGGGCTGTAGAAATTATAACTCCTCTGTCCTTGGCTGGTACCCACATCCCCATTTTTCTTCTCATCCTCATTTTGCGTTATAGAAGATCTTCCAAAACCCTTTTTGCTTGGACCTCCTCTTCCTTTTTTCTTGTTATCAAACCTTTTGTTTAGCTTTACTTCAACTTTCAGGGTGAACTAGTATGCATCCTCAATGGTGGTCATTCTAACCAGGCTTAACTCCTCTTGAATGCTCGGTCGTAACCCATTAAGATAACGGGCTACCTTCTCCTTGTTAGCCTCTACATGTCCTGTTCTGATGATCATCTTGTGAAAATATTCTATGTATTATTTCATAGATCTACTTCCTTGCTTCAACCCTTGCAATTTCTTCAGTAGATCTAACTCATAGTCCACTGGTATGAACTTCTTCAGTTTCTCCACCACGCGATCCCAACTGCTGATCTTTACCTTTCCTCTTCAATTTCTCTCCAACTGGACCTCTTTCCACCAAATATTGGCATGGACCTTCAGCTTCATTTTTGCAAACTTAACCTGAATAGGGTCCTTTGGTTCTTCATACTCAAAATACTCTTCTATCTCGTCGATCCAATCGATCAACTCTTTGGGGTTCAGACTTCCAGAATAACTAGGGACTTCTATTTTGGGTCTTTTTCTAATCTTTCAAATGGCCCTAATCATTCGCATTTGATCTTGATAAATTGCTTCTTCTTCCTATTCTACATCTGTATCTTCCATCTCTTCTTCATCCTCTCTTTCTCCTCTTCTTCCTGGGTTTAACCCTCTTCTCATATGCTCCTGCAATGTATGAATTTCTCCTTGGAGGGCTCTAAAACCCTCAACCGCCAATGGATCTCTTCCACCAGCATTTCTGCCACCTTTTCCACCTTTGGCACCACCATTCCTACCAAGCATTACTCTTGGAGGAATCTTGAATTCCTCAAACCCACAACCACGGTCCTGGTGTGAACTACCTCATGATTGACAATCTATTCACACGCTCAAGAAAACCTGCTCTAATAACACCTGACGAGGGAGAAAACCCGAGACAAAAAAATAATGCAAACAACTAGCAAACTTTATTATTATTTAATAATGGAAATCTTATATGTAGAGGATCCTGAATCCTCGAGCTCTGTGACACATGCAATCTACAAAAGTTTCAGAAGTTACAGAAGTTCCCCTTTTCACAACATACAAACTCTTTTTCCCCAAAAACCTACAAAAATAAAAAAAATCCCCCCATAAATAGCCCCTTTTTCAGTTTGGAGCCAAAAAAACATTTGAGTTATGAGTTTTAGTGGTTTGGTGGCAAGAATTACAATTTGAATTTCAAATATTAAAACGCCATTCGAAAATCAACACATTTTGAAAGTGTACCAACTTCTGGGAGCCATAACTTTTGATCCAGGACTCCGTTTTTCGAACCGTTTGAACCGTCAGAAAGGTCTCAGAGTCAAGAACATACTAAAAATCACTATTACAATTTAGAAATTTTTTAGGCCATTTGGGGGCCGTTTAATTCCTCAAACCTAATCTAGAATGTTTTCAAGTGCTTTTCTAGGAGACTAAAACTGCAATATCTTTCAAACCGGGAATGCTCTTGGTCTGATTCTTTCACCAATATTCTTATTTTTCCATTTTGAATCATCCCATATAATTTTTGTTCTAAAACACCTTCAAATTCCAAAAGCTACTAAAAATAATAGTTGAATAGAAAAAGTCGAAAAACAAAATTGAAAGTGGGGATTTACATAATGACGAAAGGGTATCCAGAAATAAAAAGACATCTACAAAAAGGTAATCAAAGGAAATGTAAATTTGATGCATATTTTGGGTGATGCAATGTTTCCCTTACACCACTAGATGCTCCTGCATCATTTATTTAGTCATATATTTAGTCATTACTTTAGTCATATATTTAGTCATTAATTTAGTCATATATTTAGTCATTAATTTAGTCATTACTTTAGTCATATATTTAGTCATTAATTTAGTCATTACCTTAGTCCTATATTTATTCATTAATTTAGTCATTAATTTAGTCATTACTTTAGTCATATATTTAGTCATTACAAATCAAATCTAACTTAATTAATCCTCACAAATTTATGCATATAAACTTCAAGTATCATAGATATTCAAATGTTGAAGAAGCACCATGAAATGAAGACTAAAATGCTTGATCAAATAGGATTTATCAGACACAAACACAAATAGATTACAAATCAAGAGGAGCCACAACACAGTATTTATGAGTGGAGAAGAAACCACTCTAAAAATTTACTTCATTAAGCATCATTGGCAAATCAAAATCTCATTGGTTACATTCAATGTCTCAATGAAACTGTACAACTTACAGACACTATATAAACATAATACTCCTATTTTCATATACTTATACTATTTTCTCCTTCCTTAACTACAGTCCTTTTGGAAGGGAAACGAGCTCCTACAGGGGCTCGATCCATTTAATCCCCTTGCAAATCCACAAATTTCCTGCCACTATCAGTTTTGGCTCTTCCAAACTCTTCCTCGCTGTTATTCACTTTTCACTTCTCCAATTTGGAGTTGTATCCTAAAAATAAGGTTTCAAAATTTGCACATCAAAAACTCAGAAAAGTCAAATAATACAAAGGATAAAATTTAAACATTTGCTTTTCCTTTTCCAACTATGGCACCCTAAACTTAGGTGCTAGATATAATGTTTCCTAGTTATCTCTTACAATTTTTAAAAAGATGAATTCATGCAAGACAACAAACAAATAGACAATATTCAATTAGTGATATACAACTACCTTATTCCTGAACAATTGATCAATAGCTTGATTATTGATTGTAAATTTGTAATTGATATGCTTGAAAGTGTCATTTCCTGTGTGTGAATTGGAGCTTTGGATGAGGATATGAACATCCATCAAAAGAATATTTGGAAGTATATTTTTATCAGATATTGTAGTTGCAAGTTCCACTAATTATAATAAAGATAAATAGTTTTACCTTTCTGCATCAACTAATGCAATTATGATAACTTTTAGAGGATCAACAATGCTAGCCTTTATCATATCAACATACTCACCTACAAGTTGCAACACAAAATTAAACTTATTAATTAGATTCAATATCTAAGAAAGAAAAGGAAACTTCAAACATTATCAATTTAGTAAAAAAATAATCAATTTCAAATATCAAAGTAGCCAATGCTTCACTCTCTACATCCTCTACTACAATAAAAAATGGTCTTTGTTTCTATGATAAATGCAACACGAACTTATATTATTTATCAAAACTTATAACTATGTACTTATGAACTCAAGATAATTCAAATTTTCAAACTAATCAACATGACTACCTAATTTATTTCTATCACATACACTTTGGGTATACAAGATCATTGAGAATCCCAATTATTGAACTATGAAATTCAGCAATGCAATGAAATTATATCTTAAGTAAAATGTAAATCAAATCAACATTACATGTCTCACCTTATCAATTGATCTCAAATTGTATATACACCTTTGTCATATAGCTTAAGGACATCTACAATAGATATGCTCAAAATGAATTTGGTGGAAAGGCTTTAAAATTTTTCAAGCAAATACAATTTGTAGGTGTAAAGCCAAATTCCACAACCTTTGCCAACATCCTCCCTGCCTATGCCAAAATGAGAGCTTTGAAACAAGATATGAATATCCATCAATGCATAGACAATAAAAAGTAGCATCCCTATAAGAAATGTGGTCTATGGATTGCAATATTGTAGGATATGCACAAAATTGATTTGTTGAAAAGGCTTTAGAAACTTTCAAGAAAATTCAATTAGTAGGTGTAAAGCCAGATTCCACAACCTTTTCCAGCATACTCCCTACCTGTAATAAAATGGGAACTTTGGATAGGGTATGTACATCCATCAAAGCATAACATAAGGTGGATTTTTGTAAGATTTTATGGTTGGAAATTCTTTGGTAGATATGCATGCAAAATGTGGAAGCACAAGAAAGGAATGTGAACTGTTTGATAGAATGCTTGAAAGAGATGTCATCTCATGGAATGAAATGATTTATTGTAGAATGTGCACAAAATGGATTTTGCAAGGATCCTCTCAAAATATTTGAATTAATGAAGTACTCTGGAACACATCCTAACATTGTAAGCTTTTCTTGGGTTTGAGGTGCATGCAGTCATCCAAGTTTAGTGGATGAGAGTTGCACATACTTCACACATTAGTAACCCTTATTGCATTAAAATTTATATATATGGTTGATCATTAGGTGTGCATGGTTGATCAACAATTCATATTTTCACCTCTAAATCTATAAATCCATCATTCCTTCCAAAAATTTGGGGAGCATTATAAAAAAGTATCTAATCCATTTATGAATATTTGAATCAAATCATTCCCATATTATCAAACAACTTGCACAATAGTTGAGCACCCACAAATCTGTCAAAAAACATTAATCAACGAAGCTATCTGACCAATTAACTAACTTGATTGTTATATTGCTATCATGGTTATGCATGCTATCACCCCATTGGTGGGATGTTGCATTATCTTCTGTTGATATGTTCTAGTGTTGTCGATATGCTTTCATCGGTCTATTGGTGGAGCTATGAAGGGAGTTCCCCTGATGTAGTAATGTTAGGCTGATAGTGAATATAGGCTAAGTATTTCCAGCAACACTACTTTTTTAGTTGGATTCTAAAAATGTTGTAACTTATGTTCTTCTCTAAAACATTTGTATGAGGTTAAAATAGTAAAGAGATTGATGAAATATAGAGGAATTAAAAAGATACTTGGATGTTATAGTTGGATATGCTCTAGTAGACATATATGCAAGATGTGGAATCGTAGAAAAAACACCTGAATTGTTTGAAAGAATTCCTCAAAGAGATGTCATCTCATGGAATGAAATGATTGATTGCAGAATGTGTAGAAAATGGATTTTGCAAGGAACCTCTCAAAATATTTGAATTAATGAAGCACTCTAGAACACATCCTAACATTGTAAGATTTGCTTGGGTTCTAGGTGCATGCAGTCATGTAGGTTTAGTGGATGTGGGTTGCACATACTTCACACATTAGTAACGCTTATTTCATTACAATTTACATATATGGTTGATCATTAGGTGTGCATGGTTGATCAACCATTCATATTTTCACCTCTAAATCTATAAATCCATCATTCCTTCCAAAAATTCGAGGAGCATTCTGAAAAAGTCTCTAATCCATTTATGAATATTTAAATCAAATCATTGTCATATTATCAAAGAGCTTACACAATAGTTGAGCATCCACAAATCCATTCAGTTCACATTTTTGAGTGTACTTTCACCTTGTGCAAAAATGGGATCATTGGAAGAGGGTGTGGAAATGCATCAAAGCATAAAGGAGAGAGGATTTTTTTTATATGTTGTAGCTACAATAGCCCTAGTAGACATGTATGTGAAATGTGGAAGCATAAAGAAGGCACATGAACTATTTGACAAAATTCCTCAACAAATTATTGTCTCATGGAATGCAATGGATGAAGGATATGCATATAATGGATTTGTTGAAAAGGTTTTAAAAAATTTCAAGGAAATGTAAATGGCAAGTGTGAAACCAAACTCTACAACCTTTTTCAGCATCCTCACTTCCTGTGCCAAAATGGGAACTTTGGAACATGGTATGAATATACATCAAAGCATAATGAAAGGGTGGTTTTTGCTTGATATTGTAGTAGGAAATGCTCGGGTGGACATGTATGAAAAATGTGAAAGAATACACAAGGAACATGAAGTGTTTGATAGAATGCCTAAAAGAGATGTCATCTCATGGAATATAATGATTGTAGGATATGCACAAAACAATTTTTTTGAAAAGGATTTAAAATATTTCAAGTGAATGCAGTTGGTAGGTGTAAATCCAAATTCCACAACCTTTGCCAGCATCCTCCCTATCTGTGACAAAATGGGAGCTTTGTAATAGGGTATGGACATCTATCAAAGCATAAAGGATAGATAAATTTTTCTAGACGTTGTAGTGGCAACAACCCTTGTAGACATGTATGCAAAATGTGGAAACATAGAAAAGGAATGCAAACTGTTAGACAAAATGCCTCAAAGAAATGTGATCTCATGGATTGCAATGATTTCAAGATACAAACAAATTGAACTTTTTGGAAAGGTTTTAGAAACTTTCAATCAAATGCAATTGGTAGGTGTAAAGCCAAACCCCACAACCTTTTCCAGTATCATAACCGCCTATGCCAACTTGGGAACCTTGGAACAAGGTATGGACATCCATCAAAGCATAAAGGATAGAGGAATTTTGTCAGATATTGTAGTTGCAACTGCTCTTGTAGACATGTATGCTAAATGTGGGATCATAGACAAGGCACTTGAATTGTTCGACAAAATGCCTCAAAGAAATGTGGTCTCATGAACTATAATAATTGTAGGATATACACAAATTAGATCTGTTGAAAAGGATTTAGAAAATTTCAAGCAAATGAAATTTGTAGACTTAAAGCCAAACTTTGCAACCTTTTCCAGCATTCTCTTTGCTTTTTCCAAAATGGAAGCTTTGGAACAGGGTATGGATATCCATCAAAGCATAATAGAAGGGGGATTTTCATCTGATATTATAGTTGTAAATGATTTGTTGACATGTATGCAAAATGTGGAAGCATAGAGAAATAATGTGGAGTTTTTGATAGAATTCCTTGAAGATATGTCATCTCTTGGACTGCAATTATTACTAGATATGCACAAAATTGATTTTTTGAAAACGCTTTAGAAACTTTCAAGAAAATGAAATTAGTAGGTATAAAGCCAAATTCCACAACCTTTGCCAGCATCTCTTCATACCTATGCCAAAATGGGGGCTTTGGAACAAGGTATGATCATCCATCAAAGCATAAATAATAGAGGAATTTAGCCAGATGTTGTAGTTGTAACTGCCCTAGTAGACATGTATGCAAAATGTGGAAGCATAGAAAAGGCATGTGAATTGTTTGATAGAATGCCTTAAAGAAATGTCATCTCATGGAATATGATGATTGTAGGATATGCACAAAATGGATGTGTTGAAAATTATTTAACTTTCAGGAAAATGCAATTAGTAGGTGTGAAGCAAAATTCCACAACCTATGTTAGCATCCTCCCTACCTGTGCCAAAATGGGAACTTTGGAGTAGGGTATGAACATCCATCAGAGCATAATGGATGGGGGATTTTTATCAGATATTATGGTTGGAAATGCTCTATTAGACATGTATGTAAAATCTAGAAATGTACACAAGGCACACAAACTCTTTGATGGAATGCCTCAAAGAGATGTCATCTCATGGAATGCAATAGTTGTAGGATATGCACAAAATGAATTTTGCAAGGATGCTCTCAAAATATTTGAATTAATGAAGCACTCTGAAACATATCCTAACATTGTAAGCTTTGTTTTTATTCTTTGTGCATGTAGCCATGGAGATTTAGTGGATGAGGGTTGTACATACTTCAATCACATGAGTAAGCAGTACTTCATTACACCTACAATTGACCATTATGTGTGCATGGTTGACCTTCTTTCCCATGTTGGCTATCTTGAGGGCACTCTAAACTATATAATTAAGATCCTAGTTAAATCTGTGGTGGTTGTGTGGATGTTTTTTCTTGTTTCCTGTAGGTTACATATGAATATAGGCTTAGGAGTATTTACAACCACACAACTCTTCAATTTGGATCCTAAAAATTTTTGTGACTTATGTTCTTCTCTCAAACATCTATGCAAAAGTGGGCAGGTGGGGTGAAGTTCAACTATTAAGGAGATTGATGAAAGATAGAGGAATTAAAAAGATACCTAGATTTAGTTGGATTGAAGGCCATAAAATGGTACTTTCATTTTTGTTGGAGATAGATCACATCCATAGACACAAGGGATGGATGCAATGTTGGAGAAATAGACTTGGGGGATGAAGGCATAAGGGCATTTTCCAAATTTAACACATGTACTTATTGATGTGGAAGAGAAGGAAAAATCATTATTTCTCTACCCCCATAGTGAAAATTGGCAGTTGCAATTAGTTTGTTAAACACACCCCCAGAACAAGTATTGGGTGCTAATTGTCATAATGCAACAAAATTTGTCTCCAAGTTTGTTGGAAGAGAAACTGTAGTGATAGATGCAATAAACATGCACAACGATTTCATAGAGATTATTGGTGATGATAAATGAAGCAATCTGAAAATTAATCTTGCATGACATGAAGGGACAAGGTTTTGTTTTCAGTTTATAAAAGGTTTTATTTGTCTTTTATTTTTTACTTTTCATTTGACAAGCTAGACCATGTTGTTGGTGATTTTTTATATACACTACATTGAGATATTTGTCAAAGACCTATTTTCTGATTAGATGGAAATTTCATTGAATTATTTTTAGGTAATATGAATGCATATGAAATGAGATGTTGGAGAAGGAGGTGGAGAATTGGAAAAAAAATTGAAATGGGAGTGGTCTCACAATCTGCCCTAGTCATTTTGTACATTTCTTTCATTCGGATTAGTTTTATTATCTTTTGCCTATGTTAGTTTGATTGTTTGAAATTGAAGTACACATCCCAAATTAAATATGTAGATTTTGTCTCATTTATGGTTATATATTTTTAATGTTGCTTCACATGCCTTTGCTTAATGAGATGGAAAATAAATTTGTAAGCTCACAAATACTTTTCAATGTAATTAGATTTCACTCTATTTGGTTTTACTTAGAAATGAGCTATTATAATTTATTTATGAAGTTAAAAAAGATACAATTATATTTGTGTTATAAATGGAAAATATGCATGGAACTTGAAAAACATAGAATGAGGATTGTAGATTGATGTTGGAAAGAAGAGAATAATTTTTTTACATGTAAAAATAAAATCATAATTGATATTGTATTGTAATTTATAATTGTTAATTATTGTCATTACAAAATTATGCATGATGATATTTATAAATTAATACCAATGAGATGAGGGTTTGAAGATGTAGGGAGAGCTCAAAAGGGAATTTTATAAATGTTTAGAGTGATGATAGGTTTAAAGTAGGAAAAGGTAGAATCTAAAAGCATTTGTAGTAAGCTACTAAGAGGAATAGATAACACCTACTATGTTAACAACAAAAGAAACATTAATTCATCTATTATACACACATATGTAAGCCCTTATATCTCTTTATATTATATTATAGTTGTATACAAAAAGCTAGTTCTTAGTCTCTGCTCTTACATTGTCTCTCCTACATCTCTCTGTATTCTTTGCATATGATTTACATTATATATATGTACTTTCCCATTAAGAGATGCGACTCCTAATTACATCTAATGTCTTCTCCTTTCTTCGTAGATAGTATGTGGTAGTTTTCAATAAGATTTTCTTCTTCCCTTGACCTACTAACATCATCCCCCTTTTAAAACAATGTCTTTTCCTCAAGACATGATGCTCAATTGGGAAGGAGATTCTTGTATGTTTATTTGATGTTATTTAATGACTTTCCCTACTATGATTTTCCCATTGTAGTGTGGAGATGTGACTCTAAATTTGAATTATTGCAACCTCTTCCTCAGCTAGACTACTAAGGATTTGAATAGTTTTCTTGTTTCTTGTGCTTTGCTCATTATCCTTAATAGGTGTGCCATTTGATTGTTGAGAGTCTCCCTCATCTACTTAATTTTTTCTTTGATATATAGTAGTCACTTTTAGTAGAGACCATAAAGGAAATAAGAAGATATAATGAGTCATTGTTCTAAGATCTATCTTACATTCATTTGAATTTTACCTACTAAGAATGGAATATTCCTGTGTTTCCTATCATCTTACTTTCAGCAATGAGGGTTTTGAATTACCTTTGAATTCACTAAAAAGGGCCTCACTGACTTCAAATTTGTTGCAACAAACTCTGAATTCCTTTTTCGCCTTTTCAAAAGTCTCTAGGTCCTATCTAAACAAGCTTTATTTCCCATGCAAGTGCTTCAATACCTGTCCATCAAAATAAAAAATGTCAACAACAATCCAATTTCATTCCCATTCCAATAATTATACATTTTACATGTTGTCTAACTTATAAATATAGACAAGTTATGTAAACCACTAGATAAATAGCATTTAAAAGAAATACTAAAATATTTATTAAGATTAGACTTCAAAACCCCAATTAAGGTTATCTAAGATTAGAGTTCATTCATTATTTAAGTTGTCTAAGATTCATTGTCAAGTATTATTTGATCTAAAGTCTCGGCTTGGATAGTGAAAGTTTGGTCATGAATGGTTTGATGCTATGATAGTCACTCTAAGTTTTCAAATGTTAAAGAAACATGAAATAGATCTATAAGTATTTGCAATCTCATTTATAGTATTTCATGCATGTGAATGTCATCACAGTGATTGAGTGGGGAAAATTTGTTAGAAATAGTCATGTAGAGTAGTGAGAGATAGAATGAGAGCCATGAAAGCCACTAATAATCAATGCTAGAACATTTCTTTTGTGTAGGAGATAGATCACATCCACAAACATGGTAGAGCTCTACAAAGTAGGAGAAATTGGCTTGACAAATGAAGGAAACAGGGTATAAAGAATCATTTATCTGCCACCATAGTGAAAAGTTATCAATTGCATTTGGTTTGTTAAACATGACCCTTGGTACAACTATTAGAGTTTTTAAGAACCTTGAAGTATGTTCTGATTTCCACACTGCATCTAAATTCATCTCCAAGATTGCTGTATTTTTCCAGGTTGAAGCAAAAACAACTTATCCATTCTTGTTATTACTAAATTCAATTTTTAAATTGAATGCTCAAGAGAAAAAACCTTCTTTGGAAAATTTTAAAGGACAAAAACCCTTTTGGATTCAATTTTCAATTTTGGGATTAAAACCCTCTGCCATTTGTGGCAATTCTACTCAAGGATCACATTTGTGCTTATTATTGCTAGTACTTTGCTACATTTTTGCAAGAAAACCACCCTACATTTCCAAACCCACATTATTTCAAATATTTCCAACTTGCCAATTTTTGCACCAAATTTGAAAGGGCTTATTCTTGAACATATCAGTAGTTTAGGGTACTCTAACCCACATTCCAACCATGGTCTTATAGGTTTAAGGTAGTTGTATTTCATTACAAACCTGTAGCACATTTTTTTGCATTTTTTGTCTACTATTTCCACTCTTCTGATGAGTAGGTTATAGTTTGGACATGGTTTGAATTAAATGAAGGATTAGTATATTTGGCAAACTAGTAGTTTTACCTAGAAAAACTAGCTCAAACTGTTACATTTTTAGGAGGCTTGTATTGTAGTAGATATATTGTTTCTATTATAATCTAAAATGGAAAGAACATAATATAATATTTATATATTATGGTTGAAAGCATAGTTTGCTAACTCAACAAGTAATCAAGTACTCACCAAGTTTTTTTGGATATTTTTTGACAAAACTCGTTGATTTTTTTTGGAAGTTTTTTGACAAAACTCACCAAGTACGATGGGTTGACTCATGCTATGCCAACAAAGCATCAAAAACAAGGATTAAACACCTCAAAAAATTTGTTTTCTAGCTTTATAAGCAGTCTTTTGTTCCTTAGAAAAATTATGAAAATGGGGTGCCCCTCAACTCCACTGTGGACATTGCCCCTAGACCCCCACCAAACTCATTTGATACATTTTGTAGCTATATTTTGCATAAAATTTAAGTGTTTTTAAGTTGTCATGTTTGACCAAGTTGGAAAATTTTGGCTTGTAGAGTACTCTCTAAGTTTGAGTCTATGAACTATGGTTGAAATGATTTGAATTAGAAATCAGAGGAGTGTTTCAAAAAAAAAAAAATCAATTTAATACAGAAAGTTGTTTCTAAGATGATAAAAATAGGGGTGGATAAATCTTTTCTTTTGGATGACTAGTAACTAGAATCCACACTTAATGATAAATTTTTTTGTGGCTCCTAGGTTCCTAACCCAATTTATACTCAGGAAAAGAAAATTACAGATTACACAAGGATTTTATTTCCATACAGCTACATATTGCTCTTCTCTATAAGATCTAAAGAACTGATTTTATCTACTACCCATAGACATAGACCCATAACTACCTAAAGTAAATAATTTATGCTACTAGAAAGCTTGCAAATATAGAATTGAAGCTATCTCCATTAAAGAAAATTCATGTAATGCACTAGAAATGAAAAACAATAGGAAAGTTGAAACCAGGGAACAAAGAACAAAAACACTAGGATAACATGTAGTCATTTTTTTTTTGTGGAGACTCTATTTATAATATTTTGGTCTTCCATTTTTCTCTACACTACACTATTTACTTAAAAATGTGGTTTTAATGAAAAGAAATATGACTTCATATCCCTTACTATCAAAACCCCACATCTACACAATTAGCTAGGAATGATTATTTACTTTACAAAAAAAAATAGTTTCTTTCCCTTTTGCACTCTACATAAATTTTCTCAATCATATGAACTTTTTCATCTATATGAAAATATTATCTACATATTCCATGGGCCACATATTTTCATCTTGGCTTTGCATTGCCTTAGGTATAATATTTAAGCTCATTAAAGCCTAAATTTCTTTTTTATGTGATTTAAATCTCATTTAATAGAGTCTTTTTCAGCGAAAGTAATGCATTCAAACTCAAGTCAATGTTACTTCAGCATTATTTAGACCCCATAGCTCAAAGTGAATCGAGGGCTAATAAAGTGAAAACACAATAAGGTGGAAGATTTCACCACAAATTAGGGTATACCTTGTTAGCAAAAGAGTACGTTTTAAAAAAATCCTCTACTTGCCTCTTTGGAAGAGACATCCTAGGCCTTATTGTTAAGGCTTTGTTAATTTTGAATGGAAATAATCAAGTAAAAAGCATAATGTTGACCATGATTGGGAAATTTTTATGAGAACTCACCCTCTTTTTATGAACTAGAAATGGCAACATTTGAAGTTGCTCTTGGTATTCAGTTATGAGCACTCAAAGTTCATGTTAGTCATAAAGAATATATATATATAGATCCCTTATATATATATCAGTATTTGACTAAAAACTGGAGCTTGTGGGGGATCTAGAGTTTCTTTTTATGTCCTAAGTATTTGGCTAGCCTGATTTCACTGGCTAAGGATAATTGTATCCTCATGTTAGGTACTTGGCCCAATTTTTTTCTAGCTTGATTTCATTGGCTCAAGAATTCTTGCATCCTCATGTTTGGTTCTTGGTCCATGAGACCGTACATTATTCACTTTGTTGGTATTGTATTTTCTTTGAAAAGGAGAAAATAATTAACATTAAGAGAGCTGAGTGAGTGAGCAACTACAAATTTTTCTCATGGTACTTACAATTGATGGAAGATGGAGCTAAAATTGTTCCAAAGAAAAATGTATTTTGCTTGGATAAGAGTTGGTTGCTAGTTTATTGGATGAATATATCATTTCAATCTCTATGATAGATTTTGTTTCCCAGATTTTAGTGGGAAACCTCTGAGTAAATGAAGGTTACATTAGGTCCCCTTAGCTCTAGGAATAACTAGCAAAAACTACTTGAAAGCACCCTAATATATCATTTGACATCCTAAGATCCATATAAAATAGTAATGCAATGATTAAAAAAAATGAAATTCAATGGCCAAAGGCATAAAGAACACAAGCATTTAAATTTTTTTGAATGTATTTCATAAAGAATGCCAAATAAAATAAGTTCAAATGTATTCTCAAATCAAGTTGCTACTTATTCCATATTAGATTTTCCACTTCAAATTTTGAACACCCCATTTTTTCCTACTCATATGATAAGAATTGCATTTTTTTTCCACATAGAGCCTAAGAATCTCATGCTCCTTATGCAGCGTAATCTTGTGCTTCCTTCAATGTTGAAAAACTTTTATACTGATCACTAGAAAAACCATCAACCTATATCAATCAAAGAAAAACCCAATCATGTCACATAATTGTAAGTTTGTAACAATGCCCTGAAGAATGATCAACACTCCCCACACTAACCATCTAATAAATAGCATTGCATTTGTTTTCAAGTCCTAATTATTTTGATCATTTATGCACACAACAGAGATGTGATTCTCACTCTCGATTGCTTCTATTTGGAAAATTTATTTTGTCAAATTCTGGTCACCAATATTTGTAACTAGTTGGAGAAGATAACATCTGCAAGCAAAGTTTCTACTTCATGCTCAATTTTTTTAAAACATTTGGCTCACTCCAACCTCATATTTTTCATAGAAAAATAATACCATGCCTTTTGTTCTTATTTTCCATCCTTAAATCTTGATGTGTATCATTAGAATAGTCTCGAGACTTGGAAAGCCTGAATGAGTAATCACAGATCTGCATATGAGCCAAGCTAAGTGAGTCTAAAAACTTAGCCAAGTCTAATAGCCAATAATCACAAGTCTCAACAATCAAACTCAGCCAAGTTTGTGAAAAGAACAGAAAATCAACTTGATATTTTCAAAAGAAAAACTATTAAAAACATTTTTTGTACACTATTTTTTTGAATTGTTGATTTACAACATTTTTCTACCTAGTCTGAATTAAAAAACAACATTCTGACTTTTCACCGAGTTTAAGTCTAAACACTATGATCATTACTAATGCTCAACATATCTTTCATGCCAAAAATGACATGTACAAGTAACTACACAATGTTTCATCCATGCTAATCTTCCAACACAAATAGAATTGCACTAAAAGTTTAAGATATGACTTTCAATCAATAAATTGTCTATATTAGTTACCAAATGCAAGTGAACTAACATCAGCAAGGAAAAAAACAAAGTGATAATCTCAGCTAAAGTGAGTTAAAGTAGAACAAGAACAAATTTTTTTTTGGAAAACTCCAAAACATAAATCCCTAGCAACAAATGCAATGCCTAGAAGACCAAAGTATACAACACAACATATATGCTTAAAAAAGAATATAATAAACCATTTGCATAGAGGCAAAAGAAGCATCCTCCTCTTCCTTATAGTGGCTTACCTTATTTTCTTCGAGCTTGTTGTATCCAATATCTTCAACCACTCATCCACCTCATTGGAGCTCAAACCTTCCCTAGTACATCCAATATTTTCAAACACCTCCTCAATGGGTAGGTTTTCCTGCATTGAAACCTAATACAAATCTTAGAATTTGAAAAAAATTCAAGCATTTAGCATAAATCTTTTCCTACATTGAAACTCAACAAAAAATCTTAGCATTTATAAACACTTAACCCCTCAATAATTTTTTTTAAAATCTTATAAATTGTCCTCCAAACAATATATATTGAAAATTAGTATATAGCATGTTACAAGGGAGTCAAATCTACAAAACTATTGAAATAAAATTTCCGGTATTGTTTACAAAAGCATTGAAATAAATATGCCAATATGTGTTTTTCACTAGTAGTCTTCATTTCAATTTGCAATAGAATTGAAATAGGAAGGTGTTATATCAAACAAGGGTTTTCGAAGACCCCTACCCTATTGTTAATCTGGTTATGAAAATACAAGACTATTGGGATTTATTTTTTACAAGCTGGGTGATTTCTCCTGCTATTAGGTGTACACTGTAATCCTAAAATTAGCAGAATAACCTTGGCTTCTATTAGAGATGTTTACCTTTACAGTGAATCTTCTATTCAAATTACATTTAAATTCATTCATTGTTATAACCCTTAATCCTTAACAACTCAAAATCAAGGGTTATCCTTTGAGCCTTAAGCCTTACCAACTCAAAATCAATATCAGTCAAATCATTATTTAGTGATATGAAACAAGCTTAATCTAGATATTTCCTATGAATTCCTCTTATACCAATACAGTTTTTTCTAGTGGGTTTTCCTTTTGATAAAATAAATCACTAGTGGATATTCATCCTGATAAAAGTCTGAAACATGCTACAAAACAATTTAAAGTATGACCAAATTTTGTGGAATATGCTTTACCTATGATAAGAAAGCACATGCCACAAATAGAAAATAATTAATAGTTATGATATAAGGCTTTCTTGGTACTTTTTTCTAATTATCAACCCTAAATCAACAAAAAATCGGGCGAACTAGATAAAATGTGACATACTAGTGGAAAACCCTAACAAGATGGAGAAATCAAGGATGTCACAGAAGATTTCTAGTTTCTCTCACTCATGGCCTCTTTCATTAGCATCTTAAAGAAGAAAAAATTAAAAAGAAATGAATCAAAATATTCCTAACATAACCAAAATAATTTGAAACATCCTCTTCTATGAATTTGCTCTCAGCAGCAAAAGTCATGTAAATTTGACAGGATGTAGGATTGATTATGCCCAAATCCTCTCATTCACTATTATTAAAATCACTCTTGTATGTTGTAAATTTGTAGGAATCCTCTGCTAATATGATTACATGTTGTACCTATGAGGCCTATCAATGAGTGTAATGGCATTTTTTAACTGGGCTGATAGATTTGTCAAACTATATCTAGTCTTACCATGACTTTGAATCTCAATCAAGTATCCCTCAACTTGCAGAGTTTTACCAAATCTTTTGTAGTACAACTGAGGAAGAGAAGCAATTGAAACAGGGGCCCTCATTCCTCTTAAAATCTCTTTCATTTCCATGTCTAATTTCTCTAGTGATATGTTTTCAATCATGGGATTGTATAGATTGTGTGAAAAACGACAATTGGATCCATGCTTATAGTAACTATGAGCAATAATACAGGGAGGACATTTGTGTACACTATTTTCTTCCACATTATGTTCACATGACACTTGTCTACCATTTCCAACTACAATTTTAGAGTGCCAAAATGATTTCAAGCAATATTTTATGCAAGAAAATGCAAGTCTAACAAAGGAGGGAAAATGAATGAGAGGGAAATAAAAAAATTATTTTAGATAATTTTTGTGTTTTTTTGATAATTTTTTTTTCTCTCTTTTATTTCTAGTTTATAATTCCATTTCCTTATTCTTGCTTCTTTTTGGATTTATTTTATTATCTTGTTCCTTAGTTTTAATTGTTTCTTTTGTGGTTTTATTTTGTTTAACCTTTTTCTTAGTCCCTTGTTTTTTAGTTCCTATTATTTTTCGGTTTTATCAATTTTAGTTTTCTTCTCTTTTATATCATTTCTTTACCCTATTAATTATAATTATTTTAATTATTTTCTCTTCTTTATTTCATTATTTATTTTATTTCACTCTTCTAATAATTTATTGCCTTCCTTTTCATTCATAATTTGTGACTTATTTCTTAATGTATTTCTTTTATTTGTTATAATTTATGTCTTAATTTATTTTTTAGTATTATTTATTGGTTATTGTTTTCTAGAAATAATTACTTTTACAAACATTATGTTTCTTCAATCCATGTAAATTGAATCTAATTGCTTCTAGAAATAACTACTTGACCTTTTGAAATGAAAGTGTCTACAAGATAGCCCTCAAAATGCAATTGGATTGTTTAAATCATATTTTATTAGTGAAATTGACCACAATTGCTTTTTGATACATGTGACATGCTAACACAATTGGAAAATCATATTGGCTTCAAATCATATTTAAAAAAATTAATGATTCATTAACATAATTAGTAATAAAAGTTCAAAAATGTAAATGTTAATTTTTTTTATAAAATATGGGAAGGCCTTAAGACTGCATTGAGAGGAAATTCCTTCCACGCAATAGGTATTTTTGGTGCACCAAGCAACCTAGTGGCCAAATGGCCCACTTACGTAGGGGTCCCATGAGGGGGGCTTAAGCTCTATGGATTATGATCAAATTCAAAAGAAAAAAGAATAGAAGAGTAATAGTCATTTATTTAGTCATTTTTATTTGTCTGATATTAGTCATTTATTTAGTAATTTGTATTTGTCTAATATTAGTCATTTATTTAGTCATTTAGTTGTGATTTTACCTGATGACCAAATTAGTCACTTATAAATGACCAAATTAGTCATTTATTTTCCAAATTCTACTAGTGTTAGTCACGTGACTAAAAGTGACTAAAATTTTTAGTTACATAGTCATTTATTTTCCATATTCTACTAGTGGTTATTTCCCAGGTCTCTTTAGGATACAACCCTTGAATGGTATTGTTCCTTACCTAAAAATTCCATATTCTCACTTGCTCAACTCATGAATCAGTTTCTAAGTCAGTTCTAGGAACACATTAGGCCAAAGATGGCCTTCTCAAATCTTGTTCGATGTAATAAAGGATAACACAAAGATATGATTGATTTCATAGCTCATTATCAAGTGTTATTTTCACAAATTTCTTTTCCTTTTCTCAACTCGAATGTCTAGAAGGTTTTCATTAGGAACCTATACAGATCTTGACAGAAGAAATTCACCTTGATGAAATATCCTTCTTTTGCAGATGTCTATGTACTATATTATGAGAGTATCAATAGATGTTTGCTCAGCTCGGGGAGTCCTCAAGCTCCCATTTAGAGGGTAGGTCTATAGTGTCGATCTCTAGTAAAAAAAATACCATTACGAATTTTGTCTCTTCAATTGATGACAAGGGCCTCAAACATAATAGGTGCTTTACAAAACTATCTGAATAATATTCTACTATCTTAAGGAAATTGTTAAAAGATAAAGCCTTGGATTTTCTAGATCCTTGACCTCTCATTGAGCCCTACCCTAATTGGTATGATGAGCACACATTTTTCCAATAACATCAAGTTCACGACCATGATACCAAAAGATGCATGCACTTGCATCATGAGATTTAGGATCACATAGATGATGGTACCATATTCCTCGACAAAAAGAAGAAAAATTCTAACAAGTCTGTGGTGAAGGACAACATTGAATTACAAATTTACACTAATCCATTTCCTTCTCATTTTGTGAACTTAGTTGTTGAAGCTTCAGGTTCCATTGAGTTTGTTCTGTTGGAGTACATAAATATAGTTTAATATACACACATTCCTCCTGCCCAACTTGTGAATGGAACATCAGACATAAATTTTAGATTGTAAGATCTGCCTATGAACAAAGATCCTCCCCCCTTGTACATTCTTCCTCGCATCAATGGAAACATTATGACTGGTGTCCTAGTGGACACTGCAAGCCATGTGAATGTCATAATGGAGGAGACTCTACCCATCAACTTTCTGCATAGGGAGGAATACAAGGAATCAAAGACCACTATATGCACACATGATGGACTCTCGGTCCGTCCTCTCAGTTCTATCACTCTTTCGATCTTGGTAGGACCTAGAGTCGTAGATACTTCTTTTGTTTTAATTTCACAATCATATTTATTCAAGGTGAAACTAAGCATTCTATGGATGGTTTACATGAATGGAATTGCTTCAGTTATTCATAAATGTCTTAAGCTTTCTCATGAGGGCTTTGTGCATGTTGTACATGACACCAATTACAAACCAGTGATATTGTGTGGGGGCTTTTCGTTAGATCACTTTTGGCCTACTCCCATCGGTTTGCTCCCTCTAAGGAAAAAATTTATATACCATGCCTATGTTAGGTATAGGACTGGGGGAATCAAATTGAAAGTAACCTATCTTGCATTTCCCTACCCTATTTTGGTAAAAGGTTAGATGATTATGTGGTAGAAAGTTTCCTCCTCCTCTCAATAAAATAGGAAGGGGAAGTTTGATCATGCCTAAGATCCTTCCTCTTCTTCTACTCCATCCACTTCCACTTATCACCCTATTGTGGTGCCTTTGAATCCTTCTCCCATGCCTCGCATGGGAAGCTTCATGGTGCCCACTTGGTGAAAAGAAAAATTTCAACTATTTGGGATTCCCATCTTTCCCATAGTGCCTAGTCCCATTGTTTATGGAAAAGGGAAGGGCCCTCATGGATTTTCTCCTATGTCTCAACCTTTGTAGCCTCTTACCAGTCTTGTCCTTAGGTAGTGAATGGGAAGAGGTCTGCTGATAATGCACCTATGTCTACTTCTCCACCTGATATTCTTTCCATTCGTGTACTTCCTCCTCTTGTCTCTATCCAAGATACTTCCCTTCCACTGGTAATGATTGTGGAAGACACTCTTATGGAAGAATAGGAGCCTCTTGTCCCTCTAAGGAAATGAATTTCAGTTCCTAGAGCCAACAAAATCATCTTGTGCATGAGTGTAAGCCCCAGAGAAAGGCTCTGGCTACTAAGAAATCTACCTTGCAAAAGGCAGAAGGAGAGCCAGTAGCTCCTATTTTAGCACCTCTTGTTGTGCCTCCTTTTTTTGTTCCTTCTACTACAATTTGACTTGCCTCGATTCTACTTCCAGATCCCCTAGTGAATGTTGATGATCCTCATCCCAAAAGGGTTTGAGTGTTTATCACCCCTTTTGTGGAGCCTCCACTTCTGATGTCCCTTTTGTAAATCCCTCAATTTACTCAACACATAGACATGTCGAACACTTTGTTGGTGTCTATGGTAGATCTAAATTCTCCCTCCTTTTCATTTGTTTTTTCTATGGGGATCCAACATCCTTCATTGAAGCATAAGCTAGAGGATGACCTCACTTCCAGCGGTGGTCAGAAGAAGGTATCACCTTCTTCTAGAGTTAGTTTTGCTTTGGCTTGTGTTGTCCTTGTGACAAAGGTGACCCAAACATCCCCAAATTTTGTCATTGGACCATCTTTGATGAGGTTAGTAGTGGATCTTGGGTGCCTCTTCCTCTCTCACCTAATGAACACATGACACTCTAGTGAAGTGCATATTTAACTCAATGTATGATGTCTCATCTCTGTAAGCGATCTTTGCAAGATTTGTGACCTTTACCTCACAATAGTTGAGTGAAGGAGACCTTGAGGGTTCTTCTTCCTTAGCTCTTGTCATAGGAGAGTCAGAGGGTGCTACCCTTGCTATCCCTTCCTTGTAGGCATGCCTGCCCTCCCCATATAAGGATCTAGATTGGGAGAACATCCTCCTAGTTGATGAGGACTAGGGGGTACCTCTTCTTTATCGGTAGATTAGATTTGTGTGTGTGTTTTATTCCCCCTCGTGCTTTTCTTTATGTGTTCCTAGAGGACCCTTGCTACCTATATTATGGAAAAATGTATCCCTCTACATTTTCACACTTATTTGGGCCCTCCCTACTACAATTAGGCTTCTTTATGCCTTATTTGGCCCTATTTACATCCACAAGTCTTATTGAATGCATTTTTCTGAGGATAATCATGACATTGAACTAATGAACAATAATAATTTAATGATTTTGGGTTATGTGTCCCATATTTAGTGGCTTGGGACTCACACGCCACCTTCGGTGTATGATTCTTTCTCTAATTAGGACCTATTTTGAATTCAATTCTTGGCAGGATTTCATTCTCCTAGATTTGATTTCAGCTTGTAGTGTTGTAATTTCAAGAAATTTTGAATAAACTAGTATAAATACAAGGATATTTCACTTAGTTTTACCTAGCAATTTTGAGTCAAACATCCTAAGATTTCACAAGAGCATTGTAGAGAATTAACGAGTATTCAAGAGCATTCAAGAGAATCCAAGGGTAGATTTGAAGAAGATTATTGTAGCATTCAAGATCCATTATAATGTCAAAGGCTTGATGCATCATACATGTGGTTTTGAGTTAATGATGTGATGTATTGTTCAAGGTCAATTCAAGTATTCAAAGGCATTATCTTTCATCAAGAATTATGATCAAGATCTACATGTCCAGTGAGGCCACTTCATTCTTGTTTGCAAATCTACAAGGTTTCAAACAAGGTTCTATTGTTTCATCTTATGTTTCATATTTCATTTCATTCATGTTCCATTTCTCATTAAGGTTTAATTACCAAAACAGGGTTTGACCAAGGAAACCCCTTATCCACTGACAAAAAAACATTTTTCTCTTCTATACATGTGTGGTTTTAGGTCTAGGTGCTTTGAGGCTTGAAGATCCTTTGAAGACTAAGTTGCAAGATTGAAGAAAATTTGTAAAGGTTGTCAAGAAGTTGTCATCTTCATGGAAAGTCACCTATAGGTCAAAATTCAAAGTTTCAAACTCAGCGATCTGAAGGGAGAGAGGCTATAGAAGATCACTAGAGGATATCGTAGTTTTAGATCAACCCTGATACTAGGACTAAATCACCACCTTGGGTGTATGAGTCCTAGTATACCACTTTTCAACTATTTTCTATATATCCTGCTTTACCAATTGTAGATTTTGGATCTAGCCTAAAATCCTAAACTAGAACTAAATCACCCAATCTAGCATATGAGTCCCATTTTTCTTCAAAATTCATAATTTTCAAATTGCATGCCTTGCTTCAATCATGTTCAATTTTTCAAGTGTACCTATGTTCATTCTCAGTCCATTATTCTGATTTTGAGTTTCGTTTCCTAGGGTAAATTTGCTAGATTTGCATATCCTTTACATTTCCTTCTTTCTAAGACTTTTCTTAGTGGTGAACCCCCTTTAGTCTTTAATCACACCCAAGGAGACCTTGTAACAAATCCTTCTCTCAATTCAACTATTGGGTTGAGATCTCTAGGGTTTGCTTGAAAGAAATAGAGCGAAATAGGGTCCCCTAAGTTGTCCATCTCCTAAAAGGTGGATACAACCTATTTCCTTTATTTCACTACCCTTGTAGGTTCTTGGATACAAAATTGAAAATGTGTCATGAACCTCCTATATATGTTTCATCATTCTTGTAGATGTTGTCAGTTTGATTTTTGATAATTAGGGACAATGCAAAGTGTTCAGGGAATTTAGGCCTTCCTTCCAAGTTGACCCAATTTTATTTATTTATTTTTTCCACATGTGCTCTTCTCCATGATTTGGGAACTTGGGGAACTAATGATCTTTTTTTCAATACATTATGGGTTACCTATAAGAACTGATCTGACCTTGAACTCCCAAATCCGCTTGTCTCTTGATTTCTTTGTCTCTACTTGTCTCTTGTTTTCTTTGTTTGTGCTTGCCTCTCTTTGTAACATGCCTATTACTCTACGTAAAAAAATTTCCCTATGTTGTACCCACAAGTGAATATAACCTCACACTAATAACCTAATTTTCCCTCTTAATCAAAACAAGAAGAAATAATAAACTCATCATAATGCATCTAATATAACCTTTCACTTGATAATATACATTGACACACATTATATAATTTTTCAATGCTTTTCTTTACAATTCTTATTCACAAACCATATTTCTGTAATCACTTTCCTAGTTCATAATTCATTCAAGTGTTGAAATTAATTTGATAGAATTCATCAAATTCTTTCTTTCATATAGAATTACTCTAGCTATGTTTTTCTTATGAATTTAATGGGCCAATGATGTGATCCTATTCAATTTTGAAGCTCATAATATGCTACTTAAAATGCACATATACACCTATTTGGAAGGACAATATACTTGCTAATAGTATAGGATTATGTCATTGTTTTTTTTGCTATTAACCTACAAAGCTAGCTAGAAACATATTGCACCTTGCATACACCCCATTTTTCAAAAAAATAATGATGAATCCCTTTTATTTAATTTCCAATTTATTGATCAAATTTTATCCTAGATTTAAGTGTTCTAGTTTTCCTTGTTTCTTTATGAGATTATTAGATTGTGAGATCTAAATACATGAGCTAGTTACAAATTTTCCAATATGAGGTATTACTTTGTGGTAGCAATATGCGATTTGGGTTCTCATTTCCACATCTTGTTTATATTTTCTTTCCTAGATAGTATCTAAGAAACTATCATCAAAAATTTTGATTTGAGAGTTTAAGGAGACTTTTTCTACTATGTTACTATAGTTCATACATTAGAAAAGTCTATAAGTGTTCACCGTGAGATTTACCCCTTAAAATTTTCATAAAGCCATTAAATAGTCTTGTAAATAGATTAAAAGTTATTTTGTAGTATTTAAAACCTTTAAAAACCCTCCTTGAAGCATTGAAACCCTTTATTATCTTTCAAAACAACATTTGTGCCAAGAATTTAAATAATAACATGTTATCACCAAATCTAGTAGTGCTCGGTTCATGGATAACCCCCTATGAAACTTGTTTGTTTCATAGGTTCATGATGTTCCAACACACAAAATGAGGTGAATTTCAATCCACCTTGAATTGTGTTCCAAAGTCTCAAATAGTCTATTTGAGCATTCATCTGTGTCCGTCTAGCGAAGACCTTTAAAACAAATATCTTCATGAACTCTCAATGTTGAGACTTAGTCAAAATTGTGAAAAGTGTAGGAGCTCCAAAAAATAGCACTCCTACATGTTGATGTAAAAATTTTGAAGTGTCAAGTGCACAATAACTAAAAATCAATGCTTGTGCAGTTTTGTTAAAAGTTAGTTTTTGGTGCACAAGCACTGATTTTTAGCGCTTGTGCACTTTTGTTCTTACTTAGTCATTTTTTAAGCATGGGCACTGATTTTGCAACAAAGTGCACTACAATTATGAGATGGGGTGTGTCTCACATTTATGCTTCTCTATTTTTTCAAAGAAGATGTTTTACAATGCTTCACAGTTGATAGTTTTGATTCAAAATAACTTTAAACTAAAAAAAGCAGTAATGCCAATACCTCTATGTTGTCAAAGAAAACCATAGAGATACCATGTATGATAATAATAGACAAATAAAAGAAAGAAATAAAATATCACAGAGGCACAAAGTCATTCCCTATCTTTTCACCGATGGATCTATGAGAGATGTAACATTTGTCATATTAGAAGCACAAAGTCTTCTAGATACAACAATTCTAGAAATAACATGAACAATTACAAGAACAAAGTATTGTAGATCATTCAAAAATAGTATTCAAACATAAACATAAATCTAAATAAAGATTTTAACACAAAGTCTACATAGATTTAACTAAAGACCTTAGATATCACACAATAATTACCACCAATCTTAATCAAATCCAAAAGATGATTGATCCAATACAAAGTTTGGTATGCAACTTCCTTCTTTACTGATTAGATTCAGATTCACAAAGTTGAACACAAATTTTCATACATTTGTTGCAAAATGAGTAGCACTTCATTGCAAAATACTAAAGGTCAAGATTACAATAGAAATCCCTCTTATTTATAAAAGATATGGAAAAGAAAAATAAGGAAATCAGTGTAGTAAAACTAGGAAAGTTAGGTGATCTAATTTAGGAAATTTCTCACCTAACTTTGACTAAGTCAAAATTTAATCCATCTTTGTGGGAATACATCTCAAAATTTGCATGCAATTACATATGCTGAAAAGACATTTAAGATGTCAAAATCTATTTATAAGATGCATAAAGGGAAGCATCAAAATTTTCAACACTAGAGATCAAGAGTCTTCATGGCTCCTTGCTTTTGGTGTGGAAGTCTTCATACTTCTTCTTGGTCTCCTATATGAACACATCATTTGGGCCAACTATGTAATCTACAAGGTTGTGAAATCTAGTGATCGACCTTCTGGTGGATGAATGGAGTTTCTTGCACCAGTGAAGATGCATCCTGAGATTGTAAATGGCCAGTCATGTATCACAAATGACATGCACTGAGGCTTTGGAAAAGCTGGCATCCTCAATTTGTTGTGTAATCGCTTCTTTGTAGAACTAGGATAGCTCACTAGCTAGGAGAAAAATATGGTTTTCATCAAGGAGCTTGCCAAAAAAATCCTTAATTCCCTTCTCCAGGATAGCACAATGCCCTTCGACATCTTCTTGAACATGGTGGAGGTCTTGGATAAGAGACTTAATCACTTCAATGCGGTGTTTGAGTGATTCTTTACCTCTACATATTTTTCCTTGTCTAGAATTACCTCAACTTCCACTAGTTTACTGAGCTTTACCTGTTTCATATGTATCCAAAATGATAGGAATTTTTCCATCTCTTTTTTCTCTTGGGATAGAACACTTTCTTCTTTATGAAGCTTTAATTTGAGCTTGGCTATTTGTCTGGCCTTCTCATTTGCAACAAATATTACCTGAGAACCATCTTGTATTAATTCATCAATGAATTCATACAATGCTTTACCCTTGGAGGAAAACTTCTCCACCTTCTCTACTATTGGTTCTTCAAGGTTTTCAATAGCTATGAGCTGGATGTTTCCTAAAGAGTTTGCAATTATCCTCAAAATAGATACATATCGTTTGGCCTTTTGTTTGTACATATCTCAGGCTTGCTCCATTTTATCAAGCCTTCCTGCCAATGCATTCAAGGTCACTTGTGCATTTTCCTTTGCACTTTCATTCGTTACCTTGCCAAGCTAGACACTTTTCACTGTGTAGTCCTCCATATTCACATCTCCTGTCTCTTGTAGTGTTATACTAATATCTACATACTTATGACTCGCCTTGTCAACATGAAGCCATGAGTGCACTTTTCCTTTTTCTTCCCCTTGGCTCTTGGAGGGGTTATCTCTTCAAGATCAAGTTCCTTTGGAGATATCATTTTATTTTTTTGTTTCGATACTTGAGATACCATTCAAGGGGAAGAGACGAAGTATAAGCTTCTTGACTTATTGTCAATTCTTTTTTTGCAAGCACTTCTACTAAGATGATTGTAACTAAAAAAAATGGGGTAGTGTTTTTCATTATCGCTCTAGTAGACTACACATGAAGTTGACTCTACAAAGATTCATTCATGAATCTATCAAATTAAACTTCTTGAGTAATATCAAAAGACAAAGATGACAAACTGGGGATGGATGATGGAGAGCTTAACAAAATATTGACATTTTGTACATTTGGTAGTGTAGGTGGAGTGGAAAGAATGGTTGACAGTGTAGGGGGGATGGAGACATCCACTGTGTGTATGGTGGATGTGAGAAGAGGTGAAGTAGGAAGAGGAGGTGGATGAGTGGTTGGATTGGAAGGCGTGTGAGGAAAATTTGAAGTCACGAGCAATGAAATTTGGGAAAGTTCTTCAACAACATTCTCATGTGGAGACAGAGTCTATTTTTCGTCATGATTGGATTCCTCTTTATCACCTTCTCATTCCTTAGAGTCCTGCTCTTCAACAAAATATTCTTCAGAAGTTGATTCCTTTCTTTCATTCTCTTTTGATTCTTTGAACTCTTATTCTTTGAAAGCGGGCTCTTTACCTTTTTCCTAAGATGCCTCAGATTATGTGGCCTCTTCTCCTTGAACTGCCTAGGTATCCTTTTTGCCAATAGTGAAATTGATTCTTGGGCCTCTTTAGGAAGAAGAGGGAATAGCCACCTACTTATCTTTCATGTGGAGTTCCTGTTGTTGGCTGGCTTCTACTCCAAGTCTTTCTCCTTCTGACTTTTTCCTAAAGGATTTCATCTAGAAACCATGCTTGTGTAACCACTCTATAGTGTTAGCCAATATGGGAGCTAGCCTCTCCCTAGTGGAGACACATTCCTTTCTAGACCACTGTACTAGAGGCAAGGGTCTCCTAGAAATTTCATTTTCATCATAGGTAGCATTCATGATGTCACCAGGGTCTTTGAAACCCTCTAGTAGGTCAGCAACACCAAGATCCCTTATATGCTATATAGTCATCCTACAATAATCCATTTTTTGAATGTCTTCCTCATCTCTACAATCAGCCTAGATGTCTTCAAAGCAGTATTTGTGTTTTTGATCCTTCTTCAATTTCCTGTTCAAATATCGATAATCAAAGTTGTGTCTACATTTGTATGTCTTGATGGTCATAATCTGCATCTCTACAACAACTAACTTTTCCTATTGCACACTTTGAATGGTATACCTACCAATCATTAGTGAGAATTTGAAACCGGGTTTTTGGATTCTCATTCATTCTTTGTGAACTAAGATTAGTTGTTTCCATAACTCCATGAGTATTCACTTGTCTGAGAGATACCTGGGAAAAATTTAAGGGCACCCAATGTAGCAACCTACCCTCATGTAAGTGAAAGTTGGAAATTGTAAGAATATGCACCCGACCTTGCTTACCACTTTATATGCTTCGTCTAACACTCTCTTCTATTCAAGAGTTGGATCAAAATTGTATAGAAGAGGTGCGAAGAAGGCATATGTGACCCTCTTGAAATGGTGAAGACTCTCCTTCAGCTCCAACTGGTAGAAATACTTATACACGGGTACAGAGTGTTGGTTCCCCTTTGTAGAAATCTCTAGGAATTGTCTCATTATGGCTATAGCATAAACCAAATAAGAAGTCATATAGAACTTCAAAGTGGTTAGTACATTAATTAGTTTCTCACGAATCTCATCACTGATTTGTTTTCCCTAATCAATATTATCCTTCTTTCTTCATATGATCTGAATGTATTCATACATCCAGTCTTGAAAATGAGATTATTTAGGCAAGCCTTTGACTCTACTTAGGAGATTGATCATGTCCCTGACATCCTCCTTGAAGTCACTTCGTGGAAGCCCTTTTGGCCTTCTTGAGATAGAATGACTAGGTTATTTCAACCATTGGTTGTTTATCAAGTTCTTAGCCTTATTGGGATTTTATCATTCATAGACTAACAACAACTACAAGGTCCAACACATTTTGATCAATGTATGATGTCAAAATCTCCCTATAGTTGTTACAAAAATAAAACTATATTTTTACTATGTGTAATTGGTGTTGCAATGTGGAAATATTTTTGAAACATATTATTTTATTGATTTAACCTTAGGGTTAACCAACTATATAGTGATTTACAATATCATTTTGAATCTTAATGCAAAGGAAGAATCAGATAGTGAAAAACCTTTATTTCTACTATAATTAGGGTTAAATTATTAAGGTTAGGCTATAAAGCATATAAATCAAACCCTAATAAACAATAAAGCACAAATAAGCATAAAGACACAAAACATAAAGTAATATTACCAAATCATCATGCCACCATTGATTCACCTTTATTGCACTTCTCCATTTTGCTTGAATAAGATAATTTCCCTCAAATTTTTTAGTATGAAAATAGTCCTATGACAATGACAAAGAAAAATATTGAAGATTCTATATGACTATGGATGCACTTGACTTGATGACTTGATAGCAAGATAGCCTAAGCTTTGATTGCAAGAGGTCCAACATGTCTAAAATGGAAATGACAAGGTATTTTATAGGAATGCCAATTTTGAATGAAGGGCTAGGATTGAATGGTTAATAATCAATGGCCAAGAATGAAAGATGAGTTATGAACTAGGGTTAGGCAAAAATTATAAGGATTGACAGTCAAGATTAAATTATAAATAATTTAATCAAGGGTGGAGGTTAATTGAGACATGGATCTAGATAAAGATTTAATCTAGAATATAAGATTGGCACAGACAAAGAGGTGATAGGAGATTAAATAATATTTTATTTTTTAATTTAGGTGGCCAATGAATAATTAAATAATTAAATAATTATTTAATTATAGAGGAATGTGACAAAGAGCACCTTTTGAATTAAATAATGATTTAATTCAAAATTCAAGAGAGTGGGCCAAATTAAATAAATAAAATTTATTTAATTTATGACAAAAGAGGCTAATGAATAATTAAATAATTAAAATAATTATTTAATTATTGTAGAAAGTGGATGAAAATTACATAAATAAGAATTTATTTAATTTTAGAAAGAAAGGGACTTAATTGCTAACATAATTAAATAAAGAAAATTTATTTAATTAATCAAGGAGGAATAAAGATATAAATGAATTAATTAAATAATTAATAGAAAACTTATGACTTTAGAAGATAATTAGATAATCAAAATTATTTAATTATCAAAGACAAAAGGCAAAATGATGGAGAATTTAGAAGTCATAGGCCTAAGATGATTTTTAGTGTCTACATTTTGCCCCCATTTGATACAATGTAGTTTATCACGTTGTGTCATAGAAATTTAGTCAAAAATATGCCCCAGTGATAGTAGGGTAAATCTATGCCCCCTTGGAATAATTTTACAAATTTTTCAAAAAATTTAATTTCTTTTTGAAAATTATTCCAAAAAGTCAAAATGATAGCCAAAAATGCCCCAATGATCAAAGAATTAAGATTAAGGACCTTTGGGGTAGTGAAAATGAGGTTTCCAAGCTCTCATACAGTGTAGCCAACATAAGCCCTAGTCAAAACCCTAATTTCTAAGAGGTATAAATAGGAAATTTGAAGGTCAAAGGGTTCATTTGCACATTTGAAGATTGAAGACTAAGGAGCTCTGAGGAGAGAGGTTGCCAAGATGTCACCTATTCCCCCACACCAAGCACAAAGCATATCATGTGCGTATCTTCAGACGACTGGAGTTCATAGGAGAGCCAGTAAGTATCTACAAACCCACTTTGTCAATTTTATATTTCACACATTTCTAGGGACTAGGAAAATTCAACAGCCAATTGTGTCACTTCCCGTTAGCTGCAAGTGCTATAGAAATCAATGCAATTGTCTTTGAAACAACACAATTGTTCAAAACACGCCTAGGGTAGGTTAGGATTTAGAATTATGTTACATAACTATGGTAGAATGATGCATCTATGGTTTTCTACAACACAACTACTAACATGTGATGCAAGTGTCCATGGTTTTACACAATTGATTAGGGAATGTTGCAATTGTTTGGGAAATGATGGAATTGTAGTATGTATCCACAAATGATTGGGGGTTGCATGAAATCAAACCCCTATGCCATATTTGTGAGAGTATATGACGTAAGTGTGATAGTGTGATGCAAGCGTTGGGTTTTGTGACACAACTAACTATTAAATTTTTTTCCTTAGTATAAGATAAAATTTCTTGTGTAACATGTATCAAAGAGGTTTGACTAAGCTAGTTAACTGACACAATGTTTGTTATTTTGACCACAAGTTAGACTTGATCTGATTTATACATGAGAGTTGCGGTCGCCTATTACATATCAGGTACGCGACTAGTTGACCAACACTAAAAAGCATAGGTTATGACATCTTGAACTTTCACATGTGACTTTCATGCCTGTCATTAGGGAAAATGAGGGTATGTTGACTGCACTTGTTGAGAGATGGCATTCAAAGACATGTTCGTTTCATCTACCGATGAGAGAGGCTATCATCATGCTAGAGGATGTTTATAGGATTCTGAGACTTCCTATTAGGGGTTAGTGGGTCAGATATGATCCTAGCTGAGGATACTAGGCATTGATAGAGTATTATGTCTATAAGGATGTCAGATACCTAAGGATATATTATTATGAGATTAGGTCAGAGACTTTGGTAGAGTGGTATGAGTTATTTGACTATGTATTATGCACCTTGATTGTTAGGGTTGTGATACCAGAGTGCCAAGGACACAGGTTTCTATTTGGGTGGTGGGAGATGCTAGTGGGGATGATGGCAAGGGATACATTGTATGCATGGGGGTCATGTCTTCTAGTGATGCTTTATTTTTAGTTACATAATATAGCCTACCAATGTGGACAATATATGAGCTACGAGGTTACACTTCTAATGGTTTGGGTTTGGGAGCACATTGTCATGTTTCATCCACCGGTTGGTTACCAGTTTGGGGCCAATGTTCTATACGTCTACATGTTTAGAGGAATAGTTACATAGACCCATGTCAGAGATGTGGGGTATTGGAGGCATGGTCTTGAAATTTTGGCCAATTTCATTTGGAGGCCTTGGAGGGATTGTGCTTAGTGGCTAGATGAGGATCAACATTTACAATGGTGTTAGCAACTGAGGTACCTAAATGGACAAATAGTCCAATCTCAACATATTATGGACATGTATTTTCTAGTTAGGGTGTTACAAGAGTTCAAAGAGTAGTAGGGTGTACCATAGGGATCTCCAAATTTTTCTCAGTCATCTGGGGAGATTAGACCATGGGGTCTTGTGATTCTAGTTATGATAGTTGAGCAAGGCATTGATTGTCTACAAGCACTACCATGGGCATGGAGGACTAGTCCAGTAGATGCAAGGACTACACTAGAGTGTGATGTATGGTTGTAGGTTCAGAAGCTAGTACCTTTAACTGACCTATATTAGCTAGCTCTAGTGGTTTGACAAGGGTGGGGCCCTCAAGGCAGGAGAGGTGGAGGGAGGGGTAGAGGATATGGAGGATGAGGAGGGGATGGGGGAAGAGAAAATGGTGGATATAGGAGAGGTGGTGACAGAGGTAGAGGATAGAGACTAATGTTGAGGAGACAACACATATCACTTTCGAATGCCTGAGAGGAGGGAGAGGAGAGACATGAGAAGGAGAGACAGGATATGGAGATGGAATCAGATGAGGAGGTAGGGCTTGATATGTTGGTAGATGAAATGGAAATGTATGTGGAACAACCAAGGGAGGAGAGGTTGGGAGAGGATGAGAAGTAGGAGGCAGAGGAGATGGATAAGGGAGAGTGCATCCTCAGGGAGAGGATTGTTCATGGGGATGAGGGATTTGAGGATATACCCATTAGGGATGGGGACAAGGGTGTGGACCATCGAATATAGGAACTGGAGTCTAGGGTATAGGCTCTAGAGGTTGAGCTCCAAATAATACATGTGGAGAGAGATGGACTCAACATAGAGTGGGGAACTCTACAATTAGAGAGGTGCATTGTAGTGATCAAGGCATAGCAAGCAAAGCAGTACAATTTAGATTTTATTGTGACCTACATTGGATCATCACTAGACATGGTCAAAGAGGTTCACATGACTAGCTATAGAGAGCAGTATGATAGGGATCACTATGAGGCAAGGTGCCACCAAAGCATAGGGAACCAAGTGCATCAAAGGCACTAAGCAATGGTCAGTCTCATAGTAGATGGTCACATAGCAATGATAGGGTTTTAGGACCTAGATCTCATCCTTATGACATGCCACCATCACATGGATCAGCCTCTAGGGAGCATGGAAATTTAGGCTAGGGACTATTTTTACTCTATATCATGACACTTTGTATTTTGTCAATCGAGGCTATCAACTCTATTTTTGAGATACATTATGACATTGTACTATGACACATTTTGAGTTATGATTTTGGTGGTGATTATATGATATGTAGTTTATTTTGATGCATTGATTGTGTCATGGATGACTTATGTATTTATGATGATTGTATGTGTTGAAGCCTTATATATTGTTTCTTTATGATGGATGCATGCATTTATTTGTATCATAATGTTATGAATGCCATGTATATGCTATGTGATGTTTATGATTAAGATATGTGATGTCATTTCATGTTTATGTGGTGAAAATGCAAATACATATGCAAGATGATAAATGGTCATGGATTAGGATTGTGGATGCTTATATGTATTATTATTATGAATGCAATGGGAACTTATATGCAATTGATGCTTATATGTATGCCTATATGCCTATATGTCATGGAAGTTTTTGTATTTTATGATGCAACATATATGATTCACTATGTATGGATGATAATGTGTATATGATGTTTCTAACATGATTATATATGTAGGATATGTGTTTTTGTGTGTCATAGGATTCTATCATAATGTGGATGGAAGAAATGTTAGCGTGAAAGACATGGATGTTAGTATGATAAAATAATCTTGAATATTTTTCCAAATACATAATAGGCATTGCATTAATCATCATTGGGCATTAAAATGACACAAATAGACAACAAATACCATAGTATGACATAGACAAAGGTGTGCAAGGTTTTCCACATGCAAAATAGATAGTCGTAGATAAGGAATGTTCTGACTCATACTAAGGGTCAAGTTGCCCTAGTCTTTTTCCCAAGACAATCCACAAATTACAATCAAATAAAAGAGTCATTAGACATCATCACTCCTATAAATCCTTCATGGTATGTCCTCGAGGAAGCTAGTAACCTAACACAAAGATAAATCAAGAAAAATATAAGACAAAACAAATTGCAATGTCAACAACCATTCAAAGTGTTTGCCAAAATATGATTGTTTGACATTTAATTGACTAGGTGATTAACGAGTTGATTGTTTGACAAAGCTTGGTTTCAGGAAAAAAACATGTCATATAAGACATCAATTCTAGTTTCAATCATGTGACCACCTATATAAGGAAAATTATTGAGTTTGACTAAATGATAATATCTAGTTTCAGGAAGGAAACATCCTATATAAGACATAAGTTGACAGGTTGACGGTTTGACTATTTTAACAATTTGTTTGGTTTGACTGAGTGACTTTGTTTTCTTGTTGTCTTGTTGGTGCATGACTTGTCTGATGTTTTGACAACCGTTTGTGTCAATGTCTAATTTATTATGATTGACATGAAAAACCATAAAGGATCGACCTAGGTGGCCTTGGGAGCTCATCGAGAAATGGCCTTGCCTATGTAACAATGCACAAAGACCTTGTAGCTCGAGATGATGTAACCTTTTTTACTGACAAAGGACCTTGCATGGTTTTTATTTTTATGAAACCTAAGAGGTCTGACCTAATTCCTTGTGGGCACATCAATAGATGGCATTGGCTACATTAAGTTGCAGAGGCATCATAGTTTGACATGGACTAGAATGACATGACCGAATTTGATCCTATTTTTGGTATTTTTGAAAGTTATTTGGATGTTTTGGTATTTTTGACATGTTTTTATTTTTTGGACTTTTAGTGGTTTTATGATTTTTTTGTCTTTTTGGGAATATTTGATTTTTTGTATTTTTGATGTTTTATGATTTATTGTCTTTTTGGGAATATTTGATTTTTTTGTCTTTTTGATGTTTTATGATTTTTTTTTATATAGCAACCATTGATAGATCTAATGACATAGGTCAAGTATTTTCCCCTAGTCGGATATAAGACCAATTTATTAGTGGTGAAATGGAATGAGGTAACCGTTATGGAAGGAGAAAAGTACACATGATGTCAATCATTCTAGGCTATGGAAATGGCAACTAGTCATTATTATGCGTGATATGGAAAAGATGAATGATGGGGAAAATTTAGATTGGACTGATGGTAGATGATGGAGAAAATTCAACTACACATGCTGCCTCTTTGCCAAGTTTTCACCATGGTACTTACCTAAATTGCCACCAAAGTGGTTTTCACCATTAGACAAATTATTTCTCTTTACTATTTTCTTCACTTTTTTTCTATTTTTATTTTTTATTTTTTCGGTGTTACCAAGATGCATGTTTTCCAAGTTTTCATCAAGGTAATGATTTTTTTGATTTTCTATTTTTTTGTATTTTTTTGTTACAACAAGACTTTTGGAAGCTATGTGAAGAATCAATAAGTCATGATGATTCCTTGATCTTTCTTGGATGATCGTGGTGGAAAAAAGGACCTAATTTGGATGTGAAATGTAAGTGGAAAATATGGCGGATGATAGAAGTGGTAGACGAAAGAGGCTATGATATGATCCCTAAAGTGCACACTATGTATGCCACTAGGTTTCAAACAAAAAGGATTTTGGGCAACCAATCAGCTAGAGTACGTGAAGGGGTCATTGTCAAAGATAAATTGAAAGACATCACCAATGGAGGTGAGATGATAAGTAAATATGTATAGATTGAATGGAATGTATGGAATGAGTGAAAGTGATGGAGATGAAGACCTTGGAACAACATGCTCTTTGTTTGAATTTTTGCATTGATAGATTCCCCTAATGATTTTTGATGGAGGAGCATACTCGGAGACCAATGCTTTCTAATTTTCAATTTTGATTCATACAATAGAATTTTATGTTGGATAGAGGATGTATATTGGAATTCTTTCTCATTCTTTACTTCTATTTTTGATTGGTCCAATAGCTTCTTGTATTGGCTAGAGGACATGCCTTGGTCTTATTTTATTGTCATCATGTCTTTTGATTCTTGGTCTTCTTTTAAAGAGGGCATTTATATTTTTTTATTTTTGAACTTTTCCCTTTTATTTATTTTGAAATATTTCTTGTTGATCCATGTCTATGATGAAGATGGAAATAAGTGAGATGGATGAGATGGATGGAGTGAAAAAAGTATTTAGTGGATGACGAGGAGGGGAAATGTCATCAATGGAGACTTTGGGACTATCCTTTTTGGTATTTTTCACATCAATGGAGGCTTGCACATCCTTAATGACTTGGAAAGATGACTTAGTAGAGGTGATAGTGGGGGACATAGCCTAACTAAGATAGGTGCATGATGTTTGGATATCCGTAGCGTGGTCAAGAACAGAGAGCAGATTATCATAGACATCTTGATCAAACATGGGGTTATCATGGACATGAAAAAGTTTGTACGGATGTGGATAGGGTAAAAGTAGATGTATCATTAGGATCCCAAAAGGTTTTGATCCAATTATGACCATCTATTTTCATTCCTTCTAAAACTATCTTGACATCATTATTGGAAGTCTGATCATCTTTCGTAGCGGTAGCATTGTCATTTTTCTGCAATTTGTTCATACGATATTCTCCACATCCCATATCATGGACTTGGACCTTGGATTTTGATGGTTGGGTAGATGAAGTGGATGATTTTTTCAATGAGGATGGATCAATGTAATGTGACGAAGTGGAAGATGAAGCCCCATTATCGATAGGTAGTTGGAATTGTGTGGTCCCTCTCAAATTACTATAATATTGAAAGTGGTCAGTATCACTGACTATTGTGATTCCACTTCCATTGTATGGGAATCTAAGGCATTGGTGATATGTGGAAGGGACAACCTTCATGGCATGAATCCATGGTTGGCCTAGGAGAAGGTTATATGGGAGGTTGAGGTCCAAGAATTGGAAAGTGGTATCCATGACTATAGGACCAACTTTGATAGGTAATGTTATGACTCATTTAGATCATCATTCTTCGTCATCATATGCCTTGATAAAAATTATCTTAGTGTTTTCTATGCATGCTTCTGAGAAGCCAAACATCTTAACCAATTTTAAGGAACAAATCTTCAACCCTGCTCTACAGTCTACCAAGACTCATATAACTTTGGTTTTATAGACAAGGACATCAAGGTGTAAAGGGTCATTATGGTTTGTCTTTTCGGTTGAATAGTCTTGTTCAGAAAAAATGGCATGATGGGAATTGGCTAAATAGCCTACCATATCCTATAAGTGATTGACGTTAAGGTTGGTGGGGATGGTTGTGTTTTGCAAGGCTTTGTCAAGGATGGATTTGTGATCAGGTGATATACACAACATTTCTAAAATAGAAATTTGTGCAGGGGTCTTTCCTAATTGGTCAAGCAAGTTGTATTGTGACTTTGATGGTTGTTGTTGTTGTGGCAGAGGACCTTGAATGGTTACCTTTGTTCAGCGAGTGTTGACAAAAAATCTAGGAGGTTTCTTAATGGTAATGGTGTTGACTTGTTCATCGACAACTCGAATGTGATTTATGGTAGTGGTATGGTTATAGTCATATTTGATGTTAGTGTAATTGGCTTAATTATTATTATTCTTATTCCCCAAAGTAGAGGCCTTTCCTTTTCCATGCTCATGTAAAGGATCGGTGAAAAATTTATGGTCACTATTTGAAGATTGTTGTTGCTATCTGTTAACTTCAATAGTTCAATTTTCCATAAGGTCTTGTATGATGTTTTTCAGTTGTCAACATTGTGTAGCAGAATGTCCCTTACCTTGATGGTAATCACAAAAGGAATTATCATCCCACCATGATGATTTGAACTGCCCAAGATCATATTATTTTACCTCAGGAAGTTGTATGGCCTTGTATTGCAGGAGTTTATTTGAGAACTGTTTCAATTGGCTCCCCTAAAGGATTGTACTGATGTTTTGTTGGAAACTTCCTTTGGGTTCTTGTTTGTTGTTTGTTTTGGACTGCATTCGTAGTTTGGTCTAACATTCTTGGTGCATTATTGGATGTGCTAGGGCCCCTAAGTGTATTAGTAGGACATGTATCTACAGTCTTAGTATCGACAACTCCATTATTGGTCACATACTTGTTTTAGGCCCAATATTTTCTCTTATCATTTGAGGTGTTTCAAGTGTTGGTATTTTTGTTAAGCATCTTGATTTTTCCTTTGTCAATTAAATCCTTTTCAAGGATAATGCATTTTTCCACTAAGTCGACAAATGAATTGCAATGCTGCATCTACAAATCATGTTTCAAATTTGAGTTTAAGTTTTCAATGAACATGCCAACTTTCTATTTTTTGGGTATTTCAATAGGACACCACCTAGCCAAACCTCTCCATCATTGAAAGGTTACAAAATTTACCCCATCTTCTTGTGTGGTATGGCATAGGGTGGTAATGGTAATTTCATTGTCAATGTTAAATGCATAGTGTTCCACAAATTTTTTTGCTAGTTCTCCCCATGTTATTATTCCAGTTGATAACCATGAGAACCACTCAAGTGTTATTCCTATAAGACTTCTTGGGAAAAGTCTCATCAGGCACGTAGGTTCGTATGCAATGTATGTACATGCTGTGCAAAATTCTATTATGTGATCAAGTGGATTGCTCTTCGCTTTGTACTTAGGTAAGTTTGGTATGACATAGCCATGTCAAAAGGGTGGCATGTATAAACTCCTATCAAAAGGATAAGGACATAAATCCTAGGTAGAATAAATCTTTTTGTTGGACATTTACATATTTTCCATCTATTGTTGCAAGGATGACATTTGAGTTTGTAGGACATCTACTTGAGTCAATGAGGTGTCTTGTGTATCTTGCAAGCTGATGTTGGTGTTTTGGAGTCCAATATTGTGGGACAGGTTTTGAATAGGTATATATGTTAGTGATGAGTTTTGGTTTTGGGTTTGGGACATGTATGCGTATGATGGATTTTGATTTGGTGTCAGGATATAAGTGTTATGAACTGAATTGGATGGTATATTCCATGAGCTTGTAAAAGTTTGATCATGTGGATTTTGGTTTCCATATTGTGGAAAAGGTCCTTGGTTGCCATGTTGCATGAAGAGGCCTTGGTTTCCAATTTGTGTGTTTTGCGGAATAGATCCTTGGGTATTGTATTGGGTATGCCCATGGGGAATATTTCCTAGTTTTGATGTAATGATATGTTGAGAATCCCCTATGTTTGGTATGGCATTTGTTGTGTTGATGTTAACCTTAGGCTTTTTGGTTGTATTGTTTGTGCCCAATGGACTTGAAGATGATGCCCTATGGTAAATTTCATGGGTTGTCATGTTAAAGGTCATTCCATGTGTCATGCATTTTGTATCTCCTTTTGTGCCAAATAAGGAGGTGTGAATTGTTGGTGCATCTTTTGTAGTTCCTCCTAATGGCATAGATGTATTAACTTGCAAAATAGAGACAATAGAGGTAGGTATGGTGTTTCCTTGAGTTTTTTTGATGGATGTGGATGATGCTTGTAATGTATTGACATAAAAACCGAGAGGTAATGTGGCACCTTCTATCAATAGTTTATCTAGGTATCGTTGATGGTCATGTGCCAAAAAATCATCCACAAAAGGGGAAAATTTAGGATCTTGTGTGACAGCCTCTATTTCTTCTATGAAAATGTTTCCACTTTGGTATCTAGTGAAGAATTTCTCCAATACGGATTTGTATGGTCTAGGTGTCTCATGTGAGGAGTTTGAAAATGGGTTGAAAAACTCATTGTCTTGTGGGAAAACCATGTCTTTTCTTTTCCTTTCCAACCTAGTTTCAACCATGTAAGACTTGCAAAACGGAATGGATATGTAAGAGTATGCAACTATGTCTAGGAATGATGGAGTCAAAACTAGGGTAATGTCTATGCAAGATGAATTATTTTTTAGTTTTTTTATCTTTACTTAAGATATATATGATGTCCAAGGATGATGTTAATATAAGGAACCAAAGTAACAATAGTAAAATGTCAAGAGTTCCATGATGAGATCAAAGTCTTGAGCAATTTCTAAGGTATTCCAAATGGAATGCAAGTGTGAAATGATGAAAATATGACCTTGGATGATGACTAAAGGTATGACTACTAAAAAATTTATAGAAAAGCCAAAGCAAGGTTGCTTGACCAAACAAGGATAGCCAAAGTTAACAATCTGGTTTATCAAGACTTTAATGATGGTGATCAATAAATGACAAGGTTTGACAAATGAATTCTCAAACTAGACTTGTGAATTGAGGACCAACCTAGATGAAAAAAGGACTAAAGTGATGAAAAGAGGTTGAAGTCAAGACAAATTTGATTTTGTCACTATGGACTAGTCTCAAGTCTAATAATTTTCCAAGACTATGGTTTACAACAAGGTATATGCAACTAATGGATGCCCTAGTGTTTTGAATATAGTCAATGCAAGGTATGCAATGATGGATGGGTGAATGAATGATGGATGACAATTCTAGAAAAATTACAAGTCTATGATAAAAAACCAGGTAATGCTCAAGATTGATCAGAAAATTTCTTTGTTTCAATTTCTCTAAAAAATTATGTTGATAAGAAATTGTGTCATTTAAAGTCTCAGTTGTGGTTTAGGACAGTCAATTGCATCATTTTGGAAATGATTATTTTGGTTTTATGTGTCATGATTGTGATGCACAGTGTATGTTGCTTGGTTTTTTGACTTGTTTTAACCAATTTTTAAGGTGATTTTGTAAAGTTTTATTTTGGAAAACACAAAAAATAGTTGAAAACACTTGTCTTTGTCTAGTCTAAATGTGTAAGAATTTTAAATTAAGAAGAAACTTGTAGACAATTCAGAACCTAGGCTTCTCAAGAGATACCACTCACTAGATCCCCACTTGAATTTCTCTAGCCAACCAAACAAGGTAGACAATGAGAGACTTGGTGGCATTGGATCCCCCTTACACGATGCTCACTTCTCAAGCACACCAAGTATCAATTCCCCAAAGAGGAATTTTTTCCTCTACACATGAATGGTGAAGACGTGGGGTGGTTTTGAATGACCATTCCTATGCTAGCAAGTGAAAAGGATTTTGGCCACTAAAACAATTGGTTCTTAGAAAGGCAATTGATTCAAGGTGGCCATACATGCGACAAGATTAACTCAAGATTATTTCAATCAAGAAGCCTCCCTGTCCCTTCCTAAGAAAGGATTTCAACGTGTCACAAAGACACTAAGGGTGGCACTTTTTGGTATGACACATCTACACCTGTTGCTTATCACTTTCATCACAAACACTTCTTTAATATAGTGGTTTGAAAGAGCTTGTCTTTAGCTTATTACCGCTTGTTTCATTCCCTCTTTTGAGGTAGGCCCTCTAAGGGTATACAAAAGCAAGGAAGTATGATGTTTTTGATCTCCAAGATTGCACTATGTGCAAGTAGAGAGCATACACAATACCTTTGCCTCACACTCACATGATCTTCATTTTATGTCCAAAACCAAATGTGTGAGTGAATATACAAAAAGCTAAAAGATGTTTTTGATTCTCAAGATCACCAAGTGGTGCGAGAAAAGAACATACACACCTTGAAGAAAAATTTAAACCATAAGACAATGAAAAAACTAGTTATTTTTAACATTCAAAGAAATATGTGAAAAAGACACTTGATACAAAGGTTAATTTTAGACCAATGAGTGAATATGCACATTCTTTTTTAACCAATGAGTGAAATTAAAATTGAGATAAATTTAAGCCCAATGATGTGTGAATGAAAGGTTAATTTTACTCCAATGAATGAGTGAAAATAAGACAAGATAGATTGATTATCAATTTTTAAGTTAGATGCCTCCTTTCCACCTATGCCACATGTTGGAAATCCAATAATAGTGATAGAAAAATCCCTATGCTATGAAATGCAAAAGATTTAAAAACTAAAATTTTTGAATGAAAGCCAAAATTTTCAAGAAATGGGAAATTGCCTTGTAGGAAGTTACAGATGTGGCTCATGAATAGAAGCAATTGCATCTCAGGAGCTATGACTACATCGTTTTGGATGTTGACTGTGATTCAAAAAAATAGTTACGACTCAGGTCGATGTCAGATGTGGTTAACCAGGAAAGCAATTGCAATGAAACACAGTCAGTTGCATCGCAAGAACCTGAACCTACAAAGAAACAAAAAATCTACCAAAACCAAACAATCTAATGACCAATATGACATCCAAATAGAGCTAGGAAAATAAAATGAAAACCAGATGACCTAGATCTAACATTAAAACCCATAAGTTAGACTGTATATGCTAAAAAGTGAAAAACTAAATGATTTAAACTATAAATCCAAACCAATATTTCAACATAACATCAATTAACGACCATTCCTATGTAGTGGTTGCACGGGCAGGGACCCATCCATGTGGGTAACGGTAATATGAGGCTAACCACCTATTGATAAGGTTCACTGGTTGTCATTGGTATGCACAAAACTGACTGATGTCATGTGTTACCCAAGATTGTGAAGAAGATAACTGACAATAACACTAAGGTCACAAGGTGGTAAATGTTGGGAGCTACTTGTTGTCGGTGGCCTATAGGTGATTGAAGTTAGAATCCACTGGGTTTGGTAGGTTCACTACTTTGGGAAACCTTTGGGCCAACGGACAGACCCACAATGTAGTATGGCATGCATCAAATCCCCTCCCAATTGTCAGACTATATACTTAGAATTGTGGGGTTGAGGACAAACCTGCAGTGTAGTATGGGATGTATTGAATCCTCTTCCCATTTGTCCAATGGTGCAAAAGACCTATTGAAGGATAAGACCCATAGTGTAGTGTGCAATGCACTAATATTCTTTCTATATGGGATGCATTATGGACATGCGTTAGCCATTGTGATATGTTAGTCAGCCATTATTATTGTGTTTATGTGATGTATGGTGGAGGTCATCACTATGTTTATGTGATGTATCATGGAGATTATCACTCTATATTTGTGATATATGCTGGAGCAAGTCAATAATATAATTATGATATATGAATGAAATAATAATTGTGGTACTTACGAAGTACATATGAGCTAATAACCATTGAACATGTGATCTATGTATGATCTAGTCACTATTATACATGTGATATGTGTATGATCAAGTCACTATTATAGTTGTGATCTATGTGTGATCCAATCATTGTTATAGTTGTGAACTATGTATGATCTAGTCATTGTTATACTTATGAACTATATATGATCCAATCACTATTGAACTTGTGATTTGTGTATGATCCAATCACTGTTGCACTTGTGATTTGTGTAAGATCCAACCACTATTGTACTTGTACTATGTATGAGCTAATCAACTTGTGTATATGGGGGTATTCTCTTGATGGACACTGTGTACAATCTTTGAGGTTATGGTATGAATGATATCTTGTGAATGTTGCGAATGTTTGTACACTAGCATTTGGTAATGATTGGTATGGACCCAATACTTGGTGGCAAGATTATTATTATTATATTATAATGGGCTATATTGATAGCTTACATGTAGTAAATTAATAGTTATGGGTTATGGTGAGATAATAGATCTGATCTAAGAGGAGAGATTGAACTCCCTTTGTCATTATGGGGCGAACTATGACACCTCTAATTCCCACAAGGGGATACGTAGGTAGGGTCATCATGAACCCTCAAGGATTATGTCGTAGGTCTAGGAAAGACATTATCCTTGGGACCTTAACACTCTTTTATAATGAGTTAATGGCACCATGGGAATGGAGAAGTATTTAAGTTAGCTCTATTAAGCTTCATGGAAGGTTCTCAATCCTTTAAATTGGTAGATGTTGTGAATGCGAAAAAAAAGTTGTGCCCAAGATAGGGATTCTATACTAAGTTTCTATCATCATTAATTTAAATGTGATAGAAATATAAGTTAGTAGGAAATCAATTTATAATAATATTAGTATTAAAATGGGTATTATTATCAGAATTATTAATATTAATATTAATTTAAGTAAACCCTAGTGCAATGTGGTAAATGTTGTATGAGAAATTATTATGAAAAAATTCATTATCAAGATTAGACAAAAAAGAGTAATGATAATATTAAATATTATTAATGTGAGGATATTATATTAGCCATAACGTAATTATTAATATTGTGAGACATTTAAAATAAGGGTGTGAATGTACAATATTAATGTTTATATAGAGAAATTCTCTTACCAACAATAATATTAATATTAATACTCAAAAGTAATATAGAAACTCTATAATAGAAAACCACTACATAAATATATATAATCTAATGTCGACAGTAGCATCATAGGCCTTATAACAATAACTCTAGATAATGTTGACTATGTATTGAATGGGATTACTAATAAAAGATACATGTAATAATTATAACAATTAGAACATTGATATTAAGAGAAATGAGAGTATTGGTAATAACATTAATAATGTAATAATGTTGTTAAATTATAATAACATTGATAAATAGTAGGATTAGTAGTATTAATTATTTAAAACATAAGCGAGCTAACATTGAAGGTAAATAATACAACATAGATAATAGTTCTATTAGATAGTACTAAATATTATAACTTTATCAATAAAAGAGTCATGTTAATATTATGAAACAATATTATTTCCCTTATTAATATTATTAAATATTAATAATATCAGCCAAAATCATTGGTAGTATTATTGAGGATTAATAAGGATCCTATTAACGATAAAATTAATGTTATCTTTGTTTTAATTGTCCAAACAAAGTTAGCCTCTAAAATAAGACTAAAGGAAAATATATCCCAATGTTTGTAAGTAATATTATTAATTTATTTTACCAAGGATAAAATTAGGGAGAAGCTAAAGTTCTTCTTAAGAGAATGGCATATTTTTATTGTTTTGGTGCATCTTTAGATTGAGGTCCTCATCCCAAATCACTCCAGCTTCCCATGCCATGCTCTCCAACAACATGTCGATGAAAATGTTACACAATCAACTAGATCTATGTGTATAGTTTATACCCCACGTTTATGCATGATTAGTAATCATTGGTGATTTTCATTTTAATATTAAAAAAAATTGGTTGTGTTTCATCCAACCTAATGTTGCATTATACATGGGTACATAACATGTCCTTGTAGCTAGGACCCATTACATTTGTATCTATTACACCTTTTTGATCTCCCCAAGCATCACTTAAGGGGGGTTTTAGAGTGAATAATTTATCTATTCACTATACTTAAGTGTAGTTAGGTTGATGAGGTTAGACAAAATATTGTCTAACTAAATGTGCAACTTTTTAGACCTCTAGAGGTTACCAAGATATTTGGTAAACCTCATGTGCTACCTTTTGATGTTGGAATACTTTTCATCTCACCTCCAAGGTCACTCAATACTTGGCATCAAGGTTGATGACTTGGTCAAATAGGTTGTTTGTTTGCACATTCCTAGTGATCCATAGGTTGACACATATAGGACACTTATCTACTCATTTATGCCACACCATGGGCCACTTGTCAATACACATGATAGGTTGATTGCCTCTTCCTTGCCTATATAAGGAAGGCTTCCTCATTTGTAAATTTGGGTTGACTAAATACAATAGCTCATATTGTTCACTTGTGCTTGTTTCTTATCTCTATGATATAATTATTATATGATTTAGATGATATGGATGTGGATGCAAAAGTAGAGGTTAACCCTAAGGTTGGATAAGATGATGTTATGATATGGATAGATCTTAAGATTTGGAGAAAGTGAGGGTATGTTATGGATGCAAATGATAGTCTAAACCTGGGATATGGATGTATATGAGGATGTATATGGGTAAGCCCATAATACTAGTTTACAATTTTGTTGAAGATGGAAATTTGCAAAAATGCTTTGAAGAATCATCGCACTCTTTGTAGACCTTCCAAATAGTAATCACTTGGTTGCGTTCCGCTTTGCAAGCTCTAACTTTCTGCCTGTTGGCCTCTTCAAAACTCGTGCCCACCAACCATGCTCGCCACCGTACAAACAATTAATGTGGGCCATTAATGGAATATTTCCTATAAATAGAAAGGTGGGCCTATAATTTTCACCGGCACCAGTTAGAAGATTATTAGAGCTTTTACCATCTTCGCTGCTTTCATGCCCATGCAACCATTTGGAAAATTTGAAATGTTCATTCATCGGATTCCTCATGAGTTTCTACAGGCTCTTCAGGTAAGTTCACAATCATTTCCCTAGCTGTGTTATTTTTAATGGGTTTTATAAATTTGTTAAAATCTTCAAGAGAAAACCCTAAACCTTCTCGATGGTAGTTAAAGAACCAAATTCCACACCTACCCATTTTGAGAAAACTTAGAAAATCATATAGAATAGGCCCATTTGGACCCTGCAAAACTTTGACCCCTAGCCATCATTCTTCACCAGGGCATTCATGCCTCTACGACTCACAAAACTACCTTTGCAATTGTGTGGAATCTTAAACTTCAAATGTGAACCATGGGCCTTCGTCCTTGGGAGGTCCGCCTCTGTGGGTGAATGTCATCTTGCCACCATCACCGAAAAAGCCAAGTAAAGGATGAGAACTTGAGGGCCCCTATGGGTCCCCTCTCACTGTCTTCTATGTGCGAGTTTCCTCTGGCAGGATTCCTTGCTATCTTCATCATTTCCTAATGGATATTTAAACCCCATTGCCTCACCCCACAGATCCCGTTAGTGTTGCCTTTGTTAAACCTTTGGACAACATGTTTCCTTCGTGGACCATTCTCTATGGACTTCTATCACTTCTTCACTACTATTATTAATTCCTTCGGAAGTAGTCAAAATGATACTCCTTTATGCATCGTAGACCTCATGAGCTCCCTTGCTAATGGGACCCATTCAAAAAAACTCCAAGTCAAGATTTCTTTGTGGGACAAGCCATGTGGGATTCCATCTATGGACCACCCTGCTCTCATTGCCATTTGCAAAATTCCCAATGACCTACTTTTTTCCACCTTGCGGACCCCAACCTCGCAGTGTCCCCCAAGCTTTTATCAAAAGGTGACCAAGTAAACCACCTTGAGGAGAGTTCTTTGCAGGTCACCACCTGCGACCTGCCATCATGTGACTGCCATTAGCAAATGGCTACACTGTGTCATCTTCCTACATGGTGAAATCTGAGCTCTCTCTTGTTGTCCAATCCTTCATGAACAAAGACTAATGTTGCAACCCTCTATGGACCCTCCTACGTGGGTCACCTATTGCAACAAACCACCTCATCTTTGATTTTTGTGAATGTCCTTCCCTTGACAACATTCTATGGGTCCTGACCCATAACCTTCATATGGCCTGGCCTTAAAAAGATAACCCCAAGCCACCTAAGCCTCCTGTGGGCCCCACCATGTCAGATGTCCTATGTGGGTTTCCTCCTCCAGAATTTCATTTATAAACAGAAAGGCTATCAATGGCCTTGATGACCCCTTCCTCTGCACCCTTTGAGTTTGCATTAGCAAAATGATAAAACTAACACTTCCAAAGATCTCATAGATGAATGAAAAATGTACATAATTGTCTTAATGCCTTGACCGACCCCTGAAGTCTGAGTGTAGAAATTTGAATGTAGGTGGCCACCTATGGGCTGCCATGACCCAAAATTCATTTCACTCTAAGTTTCTCTTGACAACTACAAGCCCGAGGAAACCTGTACCCCTAGGACCGCATTCCCTTAAACAATCCAAACGAACATTAAATGATGAATTTTAATGAAGTTTATGATCTTTGATGATGGATTATTTGGTTTGACCCTTATTCTTGTAAGATTCCATTAATGCTTCCTCACCTTTTCATATGAATATACTTACAACATCTCTATCTACATGATTTATGTAATTGGCTGCGAGACCATTGGGAGCATCCTTAGAGAAAGAGAAAGAAAAGAAGATCACCTAGATACCAAGAGGAAAGTAAGATAAATACCAAATGAAATATCAATTACAAGGGGTGGATATCACCTCTAGGGTCACTTCTTATTGGAACATGATCTCATACACCAACCTTGGACATATAGATATAGAGTAATTTCGACAAAGGGTCATAGTCAACCCAACCACTAACAATGGTAGAAAAATCTAAAGGAGTGGTCTCACCAAGGTAGCTGGCTTTCCACTTGCTCTAGTGGCCTTAGAAATAGTATTGACACGTAGGGAAGCTTACCATGGGGGTATCAGGAAAATTACTGATCATGAAGGTAGGGTATTGGCTGATTTATCAACCAAGTCCATAGGTGAGACATTCCATATCCCCACATTTGACCCTATGGAAGAAATAGAGAAGGGGTACGCAGAATACATGTGGAAGGAAGATCCCCAAGGTTGCAAAAAGTTGATCAACCAAGATTTTTTGAAAGACAAGAGGGGTAATGCCGCTAAGGTGCCCTAGAAGCTATTACGTACTGACTTCTATGATGATTATCATGATTTGGTGACTCTCTTGAGCAGGGTGATGGGTATTCCTAGTGCTACCTATTTCCAAGAATGGATGTTTTATTTTATCGAAGAGAACATCAGAGGGAAAACAAAGTTCCACTGGGAAAAAATAATCAGTGATAATTTACACAATTAGCTTATGGCAATAAAGAAGACGTCATAGTTTTATATTACTTCCTACTTGGTGTACCTCCTGGCGGTGTCATTCCCCTACAAAGAATTATTTGTTGTTCAGAGTCCAACTCCTGGGAGGCTACTAAAGGTATCAATACCATAACTTCAAGAAGGAGTATCATAGAGTGAATGATGCCTTTACTGGGCATATCATTAGACTTCTTGGAGGGGATTTTGAAAGGAGAGTTTCACACAACACTTGTGAGTTCATTCATAAATTTGGGTACTTGTTTATACAGTTCTCGAAATTCACTTATATTAGAATAGAGGGCTTCTATGAGAGGCCTTACAAGCTACCCTAGTACCCTAATGACCAGATGATCATATTGTAAGTCTCACAGTCATTAAAAAATGCTCATACTCTATTAAGTGATAAACATAGGGCCAGAATTTCCTACCCTCTCACCTTCGGTCAGGGCATGTATGCTATTCCCACATCCCAATGTGCAAAATACTCAGAAAAGGAAATGGTGGAGTATAATCTAAACCACCACATAACTAGACCTAGGGTGGATCCCTATGACAAACCAAGGAAGTTCATCATAAAATAATATGCCCAACTGCCCCATATTGAAGACTTTTGGGCAAACTACCAAGATGATAAGGAGGTGCGCATGTGCCACTACATGTGTATGACTTCTCAATCTCTTCTTGATGCCTGACCAAATCATGGGGGTTGAAGACACCATTTTGGATACAAGGTATGATGTTGTGGCTAACTTACCACTACCACTAATAGACTAGGATGAGCAGGAGGTCAATGACCTTGATATCATGAATAAGCCAATGGAGAATAGAACAAGGCATTGGATTGATGCCCAAATCACTCAACTCAAGCTACAAGGAGTCACACTAACCTATGGTGAACTCAAGGATGAAATCAGGAGTGAGACCAATTGTAGGGAAGTTTCTGCTTTGACTGGGGAAACCCTAAAATCTCCTCTGGTGACATGATCAAGAAAGAGGAAAGGAGTATCAGAATGACAATCTAAGCCTAAGGTTTACTCCAAGAAGACTACATAGGGGGAGTCATCCAAAAGGGAAAAGAAGTTAGGAGGGTTTATGGAGATTCCAACTATTGAGAAAGACCCTCAACATCAAGGAAAGGAAGAGGTTGAGTGCTCAAAATCACCACCTACCACCTTTGTCCCTCCCAGTGCTGCCACCATTTCTACTACTCCACCTCTCGCATTTCAGGCATTGTGAGTCTCATCCCTACCTATTGTAGACATATTTGTCCACCTAGCTTCCACCTCACCTATAGTTCCAATTATGGTGGGGGATTCCTCCTCCACTACAACCTCTCCATTATCATCCTCCTCATTATCTCCCTCTATTGTGATTCCCTTGACTACCACAACTAATATGCCCTCTCTCACCCTACCAAAAGCCTTTGTGAGGCATATACCCATTGAACTCTCTGAGGTATTAATGAATCCTATTGTACAAGCTACAATGGCTCAAGCTATGGCTGGTTTCCCTATCCCTCCTCTAATAGAGCCACCAAAAATTGAGGCTATAATGCAAATATCAGAAGAAATGGAGAGATGACAGAGAGAGCCTGCCAAGGGGATAGCTAAAGAATCTAAGGATCCTTTTAAGGATAACTATTACGAGCACCCTAAGGGTAGAATAAATGTGGCTATAGATGAAGTAGCCTATGAAGAGGAAAAGGTGTCATAGTCTTTAGAGGAGGATACAAAGGCACTCAATGAAAGATATATAATTGAAACCTCCAATCAAGATTTTGAAGAGGAGTTGTCCCAACAACTCAAAGATGTTGGAGAAGGGATTGAACATGAAAATCAGTCCTCTAAGGAAAGGGACGAGGCTGGTGATAAGATGGAAATGATAGAAGAACCTCCATTGGTTGGGAAAGATAATGGTCCTTTCCAGGAAGAGGAAAAGGAGAAGGAGGTTGAAACAAAAGAAGATAAAGCAAGCTTGAAGAAGAAGCTAAGATTAAAAAGAGCCCCAAGCCAGAGCATCACATAGAGCTAAAGCAAGAGGTAGAAAACACACCACAAGTAGAAGGTGACATGAAAGAAAACATAGCCACCTCTGAGCTAGATAGAGAAAAGGCTATACTAATTCAGGACTCAGATGAAGAAGAAGAGAGGACAGAGCGAGAAGTCCCAGGTCATGAGGAAAAGTATCCCCAACTCAAACAAAGAGTGAAAGGTGATCATAAATCTCCAAAATGGGAGTCTCAAATGCCTGATTGGTTGCAGAAGAAGCTACAAAAGAAATCTCTCACCCTCATAGATCCAAAGACCAAACTTGAGGCTATCTTGGCACAAGCACAAAAAGGGACTAAGAAAGAGAAGTAGCCAAAGGTTCATTCCCATATAACAATTAATGCTTCTAGATCAAGGATAGTGTGGATTGCCACCCCAGTAAAAGACAAAGGAGAGGGGGTCAGTTACAATATCTCCACTATCAAACTGGGCACTACTATGAGGGAACAAAAAATAGATGAATTCTAGGGATCGATAGCCATGATAGTTCAACAAATGAACAAGGATCAATTCTCCAAGGAGGAACTACAGGCACAAATGGAAAACCTCAGTGCCTACATTTAGTAGTGGACATCTCTAGAAAAGGAGGTCCCAACTACGTCCGCTGCACCCTAGTTGCTCTCTTAAGATGAACTCTCCAAGATGGATAAAATGAAGAATTGGACCAAAGATGCCATAGATTGATTCATATGGGTGTTTTATAATGGTTATATGGGAATCATCCATGTTGTCTAAACAACTAATAAGTTGTAGGAAGTGTAGAAGCAACTTGAGGGCATGAAGAGAGTTTTTCATCATTTCATCGAGCTATATAGGATTACCTTTCCTAAGCTTGAGGCCATCCTAAAAATGTCCAAAAAGACATGGGAGAAGGAGCTAGCCCTTGTGAAGGATGATGATTAGTTGGTGGAGACATGGAAGATAGGCCTGGACCATAGAAGGGATGTCCTGGAAAGAGTGCTACATGAAGTTGAGCTTGACCTCAAATGGGTCAAAGAGCACAAGATGGATAGCGAGGAGTACCTAAAACTAATGAAAAATTATGATATGCCCATTGTAGAACTAGATATAGAGAAGATCATGTTGTACTTCCTAAATCGTATATTTTTGGTTGATATGTACTTATCTAGCTCTTCTAGGGTTTTTCACCTAAAAGGAGAGAGATGGGGCCAAAATTCTAAGGGTTCATTCAAATTATGTTATTGTATGATGTTTTCTAAGCTAAATGAAATAAAATAAATGCAAGTATGTGATTTAAATGAATGAATTTGAATGCAAACCTAAGATTTACACTATGTTTGAAAACACCCTGTTACATGCAAACAATGTACTAAAAGATGAAATAATGTAGAACAAAAAGAAATAAGATGAAACAAAGTGCACCTGGGCAAGATTTGATGATTCTAGAATGTCGTGAATGCTGTCTAGAATTACTGAAATTTCACAATGGAACTCATTCACCCAGGGTGGCGAATTAATCCTGCTACTGGTGAAAAAGTCTCAGAAATAGGTTCTCTAATTGTTGGGATCAAGAATCTGAAAAAATTCAGATTTTCAATATTAAGGTGGGAATCATTCACCATTGGTGGTGAATTAGTCCTCTCCCAAAATTTTGAGAAATTAGGAGACAACTCTGCAACACCAGATTTGGAAATGTCTGCTTGTCGAGTTATTGAAGTCAATTCTATAGGAAATAGAAAGAAAACATTCTCCAAGCTTAAAATGTGATTGTTTTGACTCGAAGCACCTAGTTGACTTGTTGACCAATCTTCAACACAAAAATTCTTGTTAAATATACACACAAAAGTCTACAAATACACATGCAATATGGGAAAAATGGTTGAGGGTTAGTGAATAGGGGTTTGCCTTGGTCAAACCCCACTTTTGGTAATCAAACCCTTAATGAAACAATGAAAGGAAAGAGAATGATAAACTAATAACATGCAATTTATATCAACTTACCAAACCCTTGATGATGCAAATCTGAAGTAGTGTCAATGGATGCTCCAAAGTACTTAAATATTGTTTGATGAGATGTTGTAAGACGCTTGAATGCTTGAGATTACTTGAATATGATGTGTGGATGTTGCAGGATGTAAAATGAGTGAAAATCATTTATTTATATAATTTTGTGCCTTAGTTATCCATTCATACCTCATCACAAGATGACATCAATTTTTTTTGAATAAAAACATGAAAGGAATCTTAAAATTTCTGAATTTGGGGCCAAGGGGGACTCATTCGCCACCCATGGCAAATGGGTCCCACCTAGGACCTGAAAATGGGTGTTAGGAATTATCTTATATTTTATGTTGTTTGTTAGGATAACATTGAAAAATACACTTAATTAAAGCATATGAGGGAATAAAGGGACCAAATAAAGCATAAGAAAGGAATAAATAGTGAAGTTATGCCTTGAAAAGCATGAAATCTTGTTAAAATACTTTACAACACTTCAAAATAGGACTTGTTTAGTGATGAAAAGGTGATTTTTAGGTAAATTGTAATAAATAGAGTCTCGAAGAATGTAGAAATGTCTTACAATACTTCACAACAACTTCATAAGATGTCATTATTTGAATTTTAGTACCTAAATATGGATGTTCAAGCCATCTTACAACATAAAATTAGAGAAAAATAGATCAAACACCATGAAACAAGACCTAAAAGGACATGAAAATAACAAGTGGACATTTTTCTACGGCACATTTAGTCCCCACTTTAGTGAGAGGATTAACCTGCTTCAAACTCACACTAAAGTAGCCATAACATCGAGAAGAGGGTTCAAATGCACTTATGTTAGCAAGATTAACTGAAAATGATCAAGAGGGATGATCAAGCCCCCGGGATGAAGATCCCATGGCAAACTAAGCATAAGAACAAAGGAACACGCAAGTTTTGAGAATTGGATGATGCTTCGAACGACCGTTAGTCCAACTAGTTGTGGATTAGATCTAGGATAAAAAAGAATGTATACTCATTCTAGGGCGATAGAAGACATGACGGTCTACCTGGTGAGAAGGCCCAAATGTACTCACTTCTGGGTCCATGAAACTTCTAGTTGTGCACAGGGTGAGAAAGCCCAGAAGGTAAGATACATATGCTAGTTGGTAAGCACTCACAAACATAAAGGTGGCTATGGGGAAAATTCATGCCACTAGGTGGGCTTCCTACTCAATCATATCAAAGTTATACCTCCTAATAAATTTAACAAGGTGCCACAAGGAAAAATGTTAGTTCGTGCTCCATGAGACAAGAAAAGCTCCCTATGGTTAGAACTCATGAACAAAAAGGAAGGGTACCATAGACATAAAAGTTGTGTTATGCAAGGTGGAAAAAATGAAAAATGTAAAATGTAATGGGAGTCATGTTAAGGTCATGCAAGGTTAGTCACTTAGGGAAAATTGTGTCTAATGTCTCTAAGAGAGGACCAATCAAAGAATAGTATATTCACAACTTAGGGGATGCAGTGCGTCACATCAAGCCACCAAGAAGAATGCAATATGCTAAGAAAGATCACACTTATGAAGAACATCACACCAAATTTCATCCACAAAGTGATGAATACATCACATAAATGACAAGGATACACTAGGAACTAGGAATGCAAAATGAATTATGGTAATGTATGCCCCCCACTTTATAGGGATTGCTACACATCTTTCTGTGAGAAAATACTTTAAAGTAGCAAAGGGAAGAAAACACAAAAGGAAAACGAGACATGAGAGCCAACTTGGAAAGCCCTATCACAAGTCATATGTTTTGAAGTTAGGTTGCGCCATGTCAAGGAAAATAAAAACAAAGAAAGGGAGGTACCCCCAAAAAATAGCACACCAAACACATAAGGAATCTATGGATTTGGGGTCAGTATGTTCATTGCTGCAATATTTTTATGAAAGAGCTTAGAACTATCATCATTCCCCAAAGCACATAGAACTGGAAGGATGACACAAAGAGAGGGAAAAGAAAAAGGAAGTCCATTTTGGGTGAATATGGAAGAGACATTGCGGTTTTGATGCTTTGCATCATCCCCAAAAGGAAAACACAAGTGAAAATAAAATGAAAAGGTGAAAGCAAATGAAAAAGCTTTTGGGTCAACATGAAGGAGTCATTGCAGTCTCAATTCCTTGTGTCATCCCTAGAAGGAGAACACAAAAAAAAAGAGAGAAAAAGACAAGGACCTTTTAGGTCAACATGGAAGAGACATAGGGAGTCTCTACGTTTTGTGTCATCCCCAAAAGGAGAACATGAAACAAAAGTGAAAAAGTGAAGATGCATGACAAATAGAAGAATAGAGGTACAAATAGAAGAAGTGTACAAAGAGAGGGAACATCAAACACATGATACAGGGGAACATGATAGACACATGAAAAGGAAAACGAAAAGGAACAAGTAATGCAAATGTAAGTCAACCATTAACTAAGTTATTGGTTTCTCAATCTTAAATGGTTAAGAAAAAAAAGAATAACATAGTTAAGAGAACAAGGAAAGTGCATTACAAGAACAAGGCTATCAACTTATTGCCCCCCCAAAAAGTGTAAAGGAAAGAATGAGCCAAGGTGGGTGATGGAAAAGGATCATGTGATAGTGAGAATAAATAATTCTACAACTATGGAATGATGATGGGATTTATATTGTATTAATGTATGATGGGGAAACAATCAATATTAGAGAAGTGATACTTATCCAGTATGTCCTTCAATGTCCGACATTCTTCTATTCAATGTCCAAGAATATGATGATTTTTACAAAATGGTATGTTAGAGTCTTTAGGACAAATAACCAACCTATTAATAGGTGGTAAAAGTATAAGACCTTTGTTTAAAAGCAATTGAAGTCTCCTTTCACATTCAAGTGAATGATGTGTAGAAAACTTTAGTTTCTTTAATTTGTAAGGTTTTTTTTGTTTGCTATATTCTCCTTGTTCATGAATAGGAGGAGGAGGACCCATGGGGATCCAAACATCCTTATCATTAGAAGGGGATAATGGTTGTTCATGTGGAAGGAGAATGTTTAAATCAGAAGGAGCATCAAAGATCACCATGTCATTATCCTGAAGCTTCCAATATTTAAATTGAGGTCCATCAAGATGAGAAGGAAATTGATATCCTAGTCCTGTTGTGTTTTCTTCGGTTGGTTTTTGTTCAACAAGTTGATGAATGTCATGCTCATGTTTTGTGTCACAACCTTGTTTACTTAGAATAGTGAAGCCTTTACAATATTTTTCTTGAAGGTTTATAGGACTATTTGTGACTTTGTGATTGTAAAAGGGTTGTGAGTGTGGTTGGTTTAAGGAACTAGGTCCACTTTAGGTAGGAACCATAGCTCCTTCATTGATTTCAAGATGTAAATATGCAAAGTGATCAGGAGGTGTAACAGTAGGAAGATCTTTTAATTTCATGGAGGGATAAAAGGCTGCATTGGCTTCTAAGTTATCAAGGCAGACATTATAGAACTTGTTCATGCTATCATCATCTTCTCCAACGATGTCTACTTCATGAAGAGGAAAATCATGAGGAGTTGAGGGAGCATGTGGGAGTTCAAGATCATTAGGGTCACAGCCAAAGGCACAATTGTACATTTCTAGTAATGATTTTAATGAATTCCAATCTTTAACACCAAAATGCTTGTTAAATCTACACACAAAAGTCTGCAAACACACATGGAATAGGGGGAAAATGGTTGAGGGTTAGGAAATAGGGCTTTGCCTTGGTAAAACCCCACTTTTGGTAATAAAACCCTTAATGAAACAATGAAAGGAAAGAGAATGATAAACAAATAACATACAATTTCTATCAACTTACCAAACCCTTGATGATGCAAATCTAAACTAGTGTCAACGAATGCTCCAAACTACTTGAATATTGTTTGATGAGATGTTGTAAATGCTTGAATGCTTGAGATTGCTTGAATATGATGCATGAATGTTGAAGGATGTAAAATGAGGTGAAAATCACTTATTTATACAATCTTATTCCTTAGTTACCTATTCATAGCTCATCATAGGCCGACATCAAGTGTTTTTGAATAAAAAACTGAAAGGAATTTTGAATTTTTTTTGAATTTGGGGCCTAGGGCGACTCATTCACCACCCATGGTGAATGGGTCCCACTTAGCACCTGAAAATGGGTGTCAGGAATTTTCTGGTATTTAATGTTGTTTGTTAGGCTAACATTCAAAAATACACTTAATTAAATCATATGAGGGCATAAAGGGACCAAATAAAGCATAAGAAAGGGATAAATAGTGTAGTTATGCCTAGAAAAACATGAAATCTTGTTACAAGACTTTACAACACTTGAAAATAGGACTTGTTTATTGATGAAAAAGTTTTTTTTAGGTAAATTGTAATAATAGAGTCTAGAAGAATGTAGAAATGTTTTACAACACTTCACAACACCTTCACAAGACATCATTATTTGAATTTTAGTACCTAAATATGCATGTTCAAGCCATGTTACAACATAAAATCAAAGAAAAATAGATCAAACACCATAAAACAAGACCTAAAAGGCCATGAAAATGACAAGAGGCCATTTTTATATGGAAAACTTCCACAAGAAGATGGAATAAGGAGCAAAAAATTCCCTAATGTTGGACTTCATGGATTTCACTTCCGAAGCCTTCTTCTAATTAGAGCAAGTGATCAGGGCTACACTGAAGTGCATGAAGAATTGGGAGCTAATCACAGGAACATCTAGGAATCTTACCTTCCAAGTGCTTCAATAAGATATCATGGAGTTGAATAAGCTTCAAATGCTAATGGGTAAATTTGTGGAGTATGCCACCATTCAGAACAATGAAGGAAAGCTTGTAATAGATGATGAGTTCCTAACTGCGTAGCTACTACCAAAAGAGAAAACCACAATAGGAAAAAACTACTATAGTGCCAGGGTCACTAGAAGAAAGAATAGGCTACAAGAATAAATAGAGAATGTGGACAATGATTTTGGATTCACCAACTACTTTAAGCTTTTTCTAAGGTTCACCTAAAAGGAGAAAGAAATGGGGTACACAATGCAAATTTCTACACTCAAGATTAATGTAAATGAGATGTAATGTGTCTAGTTATGATGTACTAATACATTGATCTAAAAATAAAATGATTTAATGACACAAATCCTAAGAAATGCAAAGTTCTAAAAAACACACTATGATATGCAAAAACACCTAAAAATGCAAGTAAATGATGAAATAAATGAACAAGACTGGAGAGGTGCACCATGAATCTAAAATATGATGTGTAGAGATTCTGGAATTTGAAAACATTGATTAAAAATGTTGACTAGGACACTTATGCCAAGCTGGACAACTTAGTCCTAGTTTCAGGGAAAACTTGCCAAAATAGGAATCTGCAAAATGGGTATCCAAAAATGCAAAAACTAGTTTTCAAGCCTGGTAGTGTGACTAATTCACCACTAGTGGCAACTTAGTCCACATGTAAATTTTGGGAATATCAAGTTTGCACTTTCTTTTCTAATAGGTGTCTGCTCTTGATTCTGTAGAAAATGGGGTAAAAGGGGTCCCCAAGCTTGAATTAGGTTTATGTTGACTTAAGTGACTTTGATGACTTCTTGAGCAATTTTCAACACCTATTTCTTTGACAAATCTACTTACAAATTCTGCAAACACACATGCAAAGAGGGAAAAATGGTTAAGGGTTAGTGTATAGGGGTTTTCCTTGGTCAAACAACACTTTGGTAATCAAACCCTATGAAATGAAATGAAATGGAAAGAGAATGATAAATAAACAACATGCAATTTCATAAACTCACAAAACCCTTGTTTTACAAGTCTAAAGATATGCAATGAAGTGCTCTAATGGATGACTTGATAAAGCTTATAGTGCTTGAATGCTTGAGAATGATTAGGTTAATTTCTTGAGTGAAAGATTTAATGAATAGGGGTTTAAATGAGAGTAAAAAACCTTATTTATACTTGTTCTTACTAAATTTCCCAAACTATAACACATCACAGGCTGACCTCAAGGGTTAGAGAATGAAGTCCCACAAGGAATTTGAAATAATTTTGAGTTTTGTGCCAAAAAGGACTAAGTCACTCCTATTGGAGACTTAGTCCCACTTAAGCAAATTAAGTGGGTGTCGAGAATTATAGCACATTAAATGTTTTCCAATAGGAATATCCTCAAAAACACACTTAAGGGGGGTCAGAAAGTGTATTAAGGAGTCATTTAAACAAGAAAGGGTTGAATTAGTGATGAAAAGTCTAGAAAAGCATGAAAGTGGGTTACAACACTCACAACACTTTGAAATAAGACTTGGTAAGTGATAAAAAGAGGTTATTTAGGTGAATTATGATGAAAGTGTCCTAGAAAAGTGTGAAAGTGGGTTACAACACTTCACAACACTTTTACAAGACATCCTAGAAGTCTTAATGATTCACAAGGGTCCAAGACCTAATGTGAATGTGTTGACCACATTACAACATTAAATCTAGGAAAACTCAATCAAAACTCCACTAGGAGGGTCTGGACATGTGAAAAAGTAGAAGGGTTACTTTTTCCATGTCCACAATTAGCCCCCACTTTAGTGAGAGGATGAACTTGCTTCTAACTCACACTAAAGTAGCTGATAATGCAACCAAGAAAGGTTTGAATGCACTAATTCTTGGTAAGATGAGACATCAATAATCAAGAGGGATAATCAATCCCCCAAGATCATGATCCCATGGAAAACTAATTGTAAACATAAAGGAACACACATGATAATTAGAAAGGATGAAAGAAAGCTTCGATCGTTTGTCCAGCTCATTGTAGATTAGATCTAGGATGTTTGTTTAATAAAAGAAATGTGTAATCACTCTAGGGTGATGAGACTTATGGCTGTCGACTGGGTGAGAAAGCCCAAGTATACTCACTCTAGGGCCACAAAACTTCTGGCTTTCCATGGGTTGAGAAATCCCAAAAGGTGGCTATGGGGAAAGTTGTGCCTTATAGTGGGCTTCCCACTCAACCATATCAAAGTTATACCTCTTGATAACTTTAATAAGGAACCACAAAGGACAATTTTGTTTTGTGCTTCATAAGACAAGCAAAGCTTTGTATGCCTAGAACTCATGAAAAACTACAATGGTACCACAGGCATGCAAGATATGTTATGCAAGGTGGCCATGTAAATGCAAAATGTAACATGAAAAGGAAATGTTCATATGAGTCTTGTGCAGATCATGCAAGGTATATAACTTAGGGAACATTGTGTCTAATGTCTCCAAGATAGGACCAATCAAAGAATAGAATATTCACAACTTAGGAGATGCAGTGTGTCACATCAAGCCATTAAGAGGAATGTAATATGCTAAGATAGATCATGCTTATGAATGAAATTATACCCAATTCCATCCACAAAGTGACAAATGTATCATATGAAATTACAAGATTGCACTAAGAACCAAGAAACAAATGTAAATGAATAATGCCAATGTATGCCCCCACTTTAAAAGAATTGCTACACACCATTTTGTGAGAAATTACTTTAAACTATCAAATGAAAAATGCAAGAAATAAACAAGACATGACAATCAATTTTGAAAGCCTCTATTGTAGGTCATATGTTTTTGAGTAAGGTTGTGTCATGTAAAGGAAGAGAAATAAAAGGAGGGGTTTCCCCCAAAAAGGAACACACCAAAAACATAAGGGATCTATGGATTTTGGGTCAGTATGTTTGTTACTACAATATTTTTATGAAAGATATCAAAACTATCATCATTCCCTAAATACATAGAACTAGAAGAATGACACAAAGAGAGTGGAAACAAAAGAAAAATAAAGTCTATTTTGGGTCAACATGGAAGACACATTGTGGTCTCAACACTTTGCATCATCCCAAAAATGAGAACACAAGTGAAAAGAAAATGAAAAGGTGAAAGAAAAGAAAAGGCTATTGGGTCAACATGAAGGAGAAATTTTGGTCTCAATGCCTTGCATCATCCCCAAAAGGAGAAACAAAAAATGAAACTAAAAATGAAAGTAAAAGGACCATTTGGGTCAACATGGAGGAGACATGGGGCATCTCAACACTTTGCATCATCCCCAAATGGAGAAACAAAAAACAAAAGTGAAAAGTAAAGTAAAAAGAGATTTTGGGTTAACATGGAAGAGACATAGGGTGTCTCAATGCTTTGCACCATCCCCAAAAGGAGAAACAAAAAATGAAAGTGAGCAAGAAAGTAAAATGACCGTTTGGGTTAACATGGAAGAGACATAGGGCATCTCAATGCTTTGTGTCATCCCGAAAAGGAGAAACACAAAACAAAAGTGAAAAATAAAGTAAAAGGACCTTTTGGGTCAACATGGAATAGACATAGGGCATCTTAATGCTTTGCATCATCCCCAAAAGGAGAAACAAAAAATGCAAGTGAACAAGAAAGAAAAAGGACCTTTTGGGTCAACATGGAAGAGACATAGGGCATCTCAATGTTTTGCATCACCCCCAAAAGGAGAAACACAAAATTATAGTGAAAAAGAAAAGGGAAATCTATGACATGTAACGCCCTATCGATAAACCTAGAGGAAAAAACCTAAATAACTAAAAAAAGACAATTGTTTTTCAAGTAAAATGTTACACGACCAAAATTTAACATAACTTAATTACTAATCATATGCAAGCATAGTACTAAATCCACATGTCAAATGATGAAGGAGCCAATTTGGTGTGGGTTGGGTTGACATTGAGGAGGAGAAGGAAAACATAGATTAGAAGAATTAATGAAGGTCACTACATATAGAAGAGAAGGGCTAATGGTCAATGCTTGCAAAATCTCTTCATGTCGAAAAATAGAATGAAATTGATACAGGAGAAATCTTAAAGTTACTAAGTTGACATTAAGAGGGGTGAACCTTTATAAAGAAGATAGAGTCTTAACTTTCCAAGGATAGACTTACACTACGAAATGTGCATTGTATAAGGCCAAATGAATTCTATATTTCATACTAATTTTCAATGAGAGGTGAATACCTGATAAAGTAGAATGAAATAGACAAGGTTCTGAGATAAAAAGATAATAAAATATATTAATAGGTGTGCCCTATGATAAGAGGTTGACCACTATTGTAACTTCTTAACAATTTGGATCTTCTATCATGTTCGAATGTTGTAGTAGAGACAAGTTGATAATGGAATCAGAGAGATTATACTATTGGAAGGATATAGTTGTATCTCTCAGATAACTACTAGTGTCTAGTAAAGAGATCATTTATTGTTGTACAAGTTGGGTCATGGTGTTATGAAGAGTGTCTGGTAATGGTGTAAACTATTGTTTTAGATTTCCATAACTGTAAGGTATTATGGCTTTAATAGTTGCTACTTGGTTCTTGATGGGTTGAGGTGATTGTTGAGGAGGAGGATTGAACTGTAAGAAGAGCTTGTTTTGATTTCTAAAGTTTTGTGAGTTGTTTTGGTTGCTTTGTTTAGATTTCTCAACTCTGCTAGAAGTGGATTTTGTATCACGACTAGTAACCAAGTTGTGATAGTCACAAAGAGTTGTGCATAAATGCATGAAAGAAGGAAATTTCATCATGGTAAATTTATCTTAAATGTGAGTTTGAAAGTTTTCAATAGACATCTTTTGGAGATGTGAATCAGGAATCTTGACATCTACTTGGGCATACAATGACTAATAATGTGAAATGAAATCAGTGACTTTTTCATCTGCATTTTATTTACATCTTATTGAATTATCCATTGTATTTTTTGGAGTCATATGGACTTGTAAATGAATTATAAATGCATAAAAATTTCATTAAATGATCACATTGAATGATTGGGTAAGTTTGAAAACCACTCCAAGGCAGTGTCCTTTGAAGTTCTACAAAATAGTTTAGCTAACAGTTTATCATCAAGGATAAAATCATTGGATAAGGTTGTATAGGCATTGACATGATTAGTTGGGTCTCCTTTACATCCATACTTCTCAAACCTAGGCATCTCAATTCCTTGTGGCATCAGTTTTGTTAAGATTTCCAAAGATAATGGGATACTACAGACATAGTAGGTGGGTGGTGTAGTTTTGTTTTGGTTTATGGTAGATATTTGTTGTTGCATAGAAGAAACAATTTGGAAGAGTTGTGTAATGAGAGATTTAGTGTATGCGGTATGAGGTGGAAGAGAGAATGGTGATGGAGTGTATCTAATGTTGGGATAAGTGAAGGGGACACTAATAGGGGTGAAGGTGGTGGAGGATGGAACATTCGATGCCACAAAAGAACTGGGTTCATGCTAGCTGGAATAGAAAAAGGAGTCACATGACTAAGTTGTTTCATGGTTTTTGTCACTTGAGGAGTGGTATAGGTGGGTATGGATACTATAGTTAAAGGAGGAGGAATGTGAGATCCTCCTGAGCTAACCACAATGTTTGCTAGTTTAGATCTATTAGAGGGGAAATAAGCAAATTTTTGATATATCTCAACAATTAGTTTCATGACATCTAAGGCCTCATCCATTTCAAGAATTTGATGGATGTTGTCTATAGTAGGAATGTAGTGGTTGAAATTCTTTCAAGACACAAGTTTTGTTACAAATGTGCTAAATGCTCATGAATGGTAATGACTTTATCTTGAGGAATGGAAATATTTTGTGTGTCAACATGCATTTTATGTGAAGGTAAAGGTGTACTAGTGCTAGTATCCATTCCTAATGCACCATTTTCCATACCAGGAGTAGGAGCACGAGACAACCCAAGGTCCACAATGAGTGTGTTATCATGGGATGTCATGAGTCAGGAACTTCTTCTCACTAAAGTATTAATAGGGTACCAAACACTCACAAAAATACTACAAGATGTGGGGTGGATGCAAATGCAATCCAATCTCAGATTATTAAAATGAAAATAATAGGAATTTTGTAAATTGAAATAGGAATGCAATACCAAAAAATAGAAATGCATAAATTACCAGAAATTAAAGTGCAAAATGTGTAGGATGACTAAGTCGCCCAGTGTGTCGAACTAGTCCCAGTGATGATGTTTTTGAGATTTTTCTAAAAAATTGAGTGCAATTTTATATCTTTCAGATGCACAAGTGCAACTATAGTATGAAATGCATAATGTTTGTTGTTTTTCAATGCAAAAATGATGCAAAAATGCAAGCTATTTGAGCTTTTCACTAATGCAATTTTGAAAACCTAGGATGCAGTTTAAATAATGCAATACCTAATACAATGTTAATGCAAATGGAACCTACAATGCACTTGAAATCACAAGCAAATATGTTCAAAATTTGGGTTCACCAAAATGTGGACAATGATTTTGGATTGCCCAATTGCTTTAAGCTCCTTCTACGCTTTTTCACCTAAAAGGAGAAAGAAATGGGGTCCAAAATGAAAATTTCTATACTCAAGATTAATGTAAATGAGATTTAATGTGTCTAATTATGATTTAATAATGCACTGATCTAAAAATAAAATGATATAATGATGCAAAACCTAAGAAATGCAAAGTGCTGGAAAACACACTATGATATGCAAAAAGACCTAAAAATGCAAGTAAATAATGAAATAACTAAACAAGATTGAAGAGGTACACCTAGAATCTAAAATATCATGTGGAGAGATTCTAGAATCCTGAAGAATTGACTGAAAATGCTGATTGGGACACTTACGCCAAGCTCGACAACTTAGTCCTGGTTTTAGGGAAAACTTGTTCGAACATGAATATGCCAAAACGGTATCCAGAAATGCAAAAACCACTTTTCAGGTCTGGTAATGGGAATAATTCGGCACTAGTGGTGTCTTAGTCCACCTATAGATTTTGGGAATTTTGGGACAGGATCTTGTAGCTTCGGGTTTGTACTTTCTTTTCTGACAGGTGCCCGTTCTTGATTCTATAGAAAATGGGGTAAAAAGGGTCTCCAAGATTGAATTAGGGTTATGTTGACTGGAGTGATCTTGATGACTTCTTGAACACTTTTCAAGACCTATTTCTTTAACAAATCTACCTACAAATTTTGCAAACACACATGCAAAGAGGGAAAAATGGTTAAGGGTTAGAGTATAGGGGTTTGCCTTGGTCAAACCCCACTTTGGTAATCAAACCCGATGAAATGAGATGAAATGGAAAGAGAATGATAAATAAACGACATGCAATGTCATAAACTTACCAAACCCTTGATGTCAAAGTTTGAAGATATACTATGAAGTGCTCCAATGGATGTCTTGATAATGCTTAGAGTGCTTGAATGCTTGTGAATGATTAAGTGAATTGCTTGAGTGAATGCTTGAATTAATGGGGGTTAAATGAGAGGAAAAACCCTTATTTATACTTGTTCTTACTAATTTCCCAAAAAATAACACATCACAAGCTGACCTCAAGGGTTAGAGAATGAAATCCCCCAAAAATATGAAATAATTTTGAGTTTTGTGCTAAAAAAGACAAAGTCGCCCTATTGGCGGTTTAGTCCCACTTAAGAAAATTAAGTCATTGTTTGGAATTATAGGGAATTAAATGTTGTCCAACAGGAATATCCTCAAAAAAACACTTAAGGTGGGTTGGTAATTGTATTAAGGGGCTGCTTAAACATGAGAAAGGGTTGAAGTAGTGATGAAAAGTCTAGAAAAGTGTGAAAGTGGGTTACAACACTTTTAAATAAGACTTGGTAAGTGATAAAAAAAGGGTTATTTAGGTGAATTATGATAAAGTTTCCTAGAAATGTGTGAAAGTTTATTTACAACACTTCACAACACTTTTACAAGACATCCTAGAAGTCTTAATGATTCACAAGGGTCTAGGACCTAATGTCAATGTGTTGACCACATTACAACATTAAATCTAGGAAAAATCAAGCTAAAGTCCACTAGGAGGGCCTGAACATGAGAAAAAGAAGGGTTACTTTTTCTGTATCTACAAAGAAGAAGACAAAATAGACTATTTTAAATTGAGAAATATTGGGGGTAGGTGAAACCGTAACTTGTAATGAATCTCTGCCACACAATGTAAATCAATCCTAGCCATACATTTGGGATTTGGAGAACTATAAATAGGGGCTTGCTCCTCATTTGTAGGTGTTGGGGAATTGGTGTAAAAGGAATATTTTAGCAATAGAGAGAAGCATTGCATGAATTTGAGTGTTTCTTTTGAGTTTGTTTATTATGCTTGCATGATTCAACTTCCATGTTAGATTTAGTTGTTAGTTTCTTGAATGGCTTTGATAATAGTTATATATGCATAAGATTCGCCATGTTAATTAATCCTGACATTTAAATAAATATTTATTATTTAATTAATCTCCCTAAAATTCCTCTACATATAATTACATTTAATTAATTTAATTATATTGTTCATTCACTTTATTCTTCTATGATCAAATAAATCAACTTTATTTAATTATTTCACATCCATATGTCTACTTGATTAATTAAATAAATACTCTTTATTTATTTTAATTAGTTATCACCTTCTGGATTTAATTAAGTCCTTTGATTTAATTAAATTTAAATATTTATTTTCGGCTATTCAAATCTTTCTTCTAATTAATTAAATATTTTATTTAATTAATTTCATCTACATATCATTTCCTAAAATTTAATTAAATATCTTTATTTAATTAAATACCCTTCATATCTTTTCAAATCATAATTAAATATTTTATTTAATTAAGAAAATATTTCATGTCACCAATAAGTGAATAATGAATTTGATAAATTCATTATTTATCTTCAAAAAAATTCCTCTATCTCACAAAAAGATGATTTTTACAATTCATCTTTATCAACTCATCTTATCTCTTCCCCAAAAAAGGAGACAAATCATGCTTTCTCATTTTCTTCTATTTTTCTCTCCAGTCTTATCCATCTTTGACCGTCCAATCTGCCAAGAATTTTCATAGTCGTTTATCACCACAACCAATCATAATATTTTGAAAGCTCTATAAATACCCCTATGAACCCAAGCATTGGTTACAATGCATACACATTAGATACAAACATTCATGTGATTAGAATTTTAGCATTGTTATTATCAACTTTAGCATTCATAGCATTTCTTTATTCTAGTTTCTTTTCATAAGAAATCATAGCACGTTAATCATATCTTAGCATAGCATGCATCCATCTTTAATCTCGTTCTCTAGGAAGACCGTTTGTTGAGCCTAGCCCAAGTATCTGAGAGCGAGCTAGAATCAATGAAAGCACTAGAGATAGAGGAAAATGGAACATCTTTGAAGCATAAATGGAGTTTGCATTTCTTTTCTTTACTTTATGCTTTAATTTAAACTTTCATTGGTGTGTTTGATTTGTTTTTAAATCTATATTTATTTTATACACATAAAAATAGATCACACATTTCTAGTGCCCACCATGGGGCCCTTGCCCTATTTTTGACATTTACTTGCCAATTTAATGACAAGATTTCATGTTCTAGAATTCAAATTTTTGAAAAAATCCACGTTTAAGTGCATACGTGGCTTTTTTTTAGCGCATACAGGATTTTTAACAATGCTTTTGCAGGTTTTTTGGTGCATCTAGGAACTATTTCAGTGCATATACCGAAAAAAATGATGCTTATCAGGAATAGAATGGCACATGTACTCAGCTTCATTAAAATTTTGTAAAAAAAATCCATTTCTTTTAATGCAATTAGAATTTCTTTTGGCACATTTAAGGTTTTCTGTAGCGCATTTACTATTTGGTTTAGTGCATTGACTATTTATTTTAGTGCTTTTATTTGATCTTTTAGCACACATACGGTGTAATTAAGCAAAGCTCAGAGTCTAACACCTTCCATAGACAAAGATTTTTTTGGCATAAAAAGAACCAATCTAGGATAGTCACATTTGGTTTTAAAAGGAAGCAACCCTAGGGTAGACATGGATTAAAATGAAGCAATCTAGGATAGTCAACACAAATTGATTTTTTTGTAGTTAAGATGAATCTCACGCTTGTTGTGAAGCAACAGCTTCACATAGATTAAATCATTGTCATTTGGGCTCTGAAAAGAATATTGTATGCTTTGTCTATGGCAATAGGTCTATGCTCTCCCCTTAACTGGGTGATCAGAATACTAGACTCACCTTTTCAATTTCTACAATTTTAATACTTTATTACATCCTGTAGAGGGCCTTCTCTTGTGGGAAAAAGTACTCACCCAAGTGGGTTCAAGCCAAAGCCAGGCTATTCCACCCCACTATAAAATTTAAAGCAAATTTGGGGAAACCCACTTTTTCCGGTAGTGTGCAAGATAACCATCCCCAAAGTATTTGTTCTAAAGGTTGGGAGGTCTCTTGAGTGAGTTTATTATTTCCACATTGAATGGAAACCATTACTACGAACCTAGTGTAGTAGCCAACTGTGTCAGTTTCTGAATATCCTAATAATCATAGTGCAAGGGGAGGGAAGAATCTGCCCACAAGAAACTCACCATATAACTGCCAAGGACCATTTGCTCATGTGATCCGGTATCCACTTCCGTCACTCTAAGTATGTGCCTGGAAAAGACAAAAACATAGGTGCCCCTTCAGGAGTGACATGGCAGTGTGAGTTGACACAGTTCTAAGATGTGCGTTGTGGTTATTACGATGACCTACTTGAGTACTAAGAGTGATTATGCATGAATTGTCTGTTATGTGTGAAACCTGTGAAAACACTTTTTGAAAAATATTTTTGAACATACACTTGATGTTTAGTATAGGGCTTACAAAAACTATTTTTAGAGTGTTTGTTGTGTTTTCAATCACACTAATTCAGATAAAAGATCATCCAAAATGAACATGCAAAATTTCCACTGAAACTACTCAAAATTCTTCGGAAAACCACTTTGGAAAACTATTTTAGCACATCTAGGGGATCTCTTAGCACATTCCTTGGATAGTTCAACACATTCAGAGCCTGTTTTCATGCATTGAGTGTTTAGGCATATAGGCTAAATATTCTATGAACAATTTTTATCATTGTCAAAGCATTTTTTTGTAGTGTATATAAGACATAGAGTAGTGCATCTGAGGTCTATTGTAGCACATTTTACTGTTTCTTTGGCACAAATGCCTATTTCTGCAGCACATATAGGGTACAAAATAGTGCATTTGTCACTTTTCCAGAATTATTACTTTTGACAGATCTAATTTTGTAACATCTTTGGTCTAGTAGCCTTTTGACATTTCTCTCATGCTTAGAGAGTGCAAATCAACCAAATTTGTCAAGAAATCAATTGTCCATGGGATCAAGAAACCCAAGAAACATTTAGGTTACAAGAAAACCTTGCAATGAAGGGAGTTTTTGTATAAAATTTGAAACTTCTTGCTCCATTACCATGAGTTCATCCATAGATACCAAGATTTTGCTAGGGGATTTACCGGCAAATATGTTGTAGAACCTTTATATTCATGAACCTATTTTCAGAAAAGAGCTCTATCACAATGACACAATCACAATAAACCTCTCAACTTCTATTATCTATCACAACCTTCTATTGAATATCCAACACATCCCGATCAAATCCTTTAGTGAGTTTAATTAGGCTATTTGATATACTTGAAAAACAAGGATCAAATGTTAAAAGTGCACCTTTCAAAAAAAATTGATTATTGATTCAACTTTCCCAATAGTATTATGATATCCTTTATCATTGGAAGCCACAATCAAGAATTAGGAACGTCTTTTGATCATATCATCATATTTTCATCTTATCGGATCAAAACATCATCAGTTTTGCACTTATTAAATTATGATCTAATTCTAGAAGAAAATTTCAAAATCATATGCCTATTTTACAAGATCTCAATAAAATAAGCTTAAAGAGGATATTCAACAAGAATATCATACTTGAAGAACTCAAGAAAAAGGTGAGAGTAGCAACCTCCTTTATAGTGTGAGCCAAAATCCCCTTTTTAATGACAACATGGATGAAAAAGAAAAGAATCTATTCCCTTCCAACAAAGACATGAGCAGAACTCCTGTAGATAGTGATGATTGATCAGATGAAGAACATCACCTTAGAGAGGCTGAGCAAGATCCCACATATCACAAATCCTTAGAAAAGATCTTAGAGCGCAAAAAAGAGAAATATTTTATGTATTTGGCTAACAAAGGAGCTAAATTCCCTCATGATTTTAATACTAAAAACTTAAAAAGGAATCTTGATGACACACCCTTATTTGATATTAGTACATTGTCTCAACGGGTTAAGGCACTACAAGAGAAAATTAAGAACATGCAAGGGGGAACCACAATGAAGACATATGCTCTTGATGAAATTTTTCCTTATCCTTTTGATCAATGTCTCAACATGATCTCGTTTCCTAAACATTGTGAAATATGACTTTAGAGTTTTCTCATGAGGATACTTACTTGATGCGTTTGTTTCCTAGGAGTCTCAGAGGCCAATTGATGTAATGGCTATCAAAAATCACACCGCCTGTCAAGAGATTTGAGGAATTGATTAAAAAGTTCATATCACAATATTCCTACAACATACAACATAAAATAACCATGGTTGATCTCTGCAAGGCTAAATAGAATCCTCGTGAACCATTTATTACATTTCTTCATAGATGGAGAAGATTTTTTGATAGATATCCATGTCATGTTCCTGAAAAGGAAAAGATCACCACTTTCATAAAAAAATTAGATCAAGAGATGAGCTATCATCTTAATCTTCATTGTCCTCCCTCTTTTTAGAAATTGATTGAAAATGCCATCACCATTGAAAGTTCCTTGGTCTAGAGATGGATAATAAAAACTTGATAAGGACAATCCTAGCCCGTCAAATCACCACAATGACAAATCTAATTTTTGGACTCGAAACAAAAAGCATGGTGAATGATGGTGTTGTAGATGTAAATCATGTCTCAACCAAGCCATTTGGTCTTGGTGCTTCAAGTACTCCTCGTAACAATAATTGTAACAATTTCAACTCAGTCACAAATCACGGAAACAATCCTCCTCCCTTGAGGAATAATGTGAAACAAAATTTTACTCCCAATCAAGGGAATTCCAACAATCAAGGTTACCGTCGAAATGATAACAAAAAAAATTCCTTAGGAAATGCCTCGAACACAAATCTGCAACGATCTTCATTCTTCTCTAGAACAAGAAATTTTACTCCAATGGGTCAATCTTTAGAATCTGCATTCAAAGAATTGATTGCTAAAAATGTTCTTACTTTTCCACCTCAATGCAACTTTGAACCTAGTGTGAAACCCCCATCATGGAATGATGCATACTATTTTGATTATCGTTAGTGTAAGGGCCATCGCACGAATAATTGTCAAGCCCTAAAAAATAAAGTCCAAGACTTAATCAAAAATGGCACCATCACAATAGAAGGACACCAACAATCAAACAAAGACCACCAAGCATTTTGCAACCCTTTTCCCAACTATCGAAAGGGTGAGTCTTCTAGAAAAAGTGTGAATCATATTAATGATCATATAATCAATGATATTTACACTGATGATGAGTGGGTCAATGTTATAAAAATTAAGGAAACGATGGAATATAAAGAAGTTAACACAAAAACAAGGGCACAAGCTAGAGTTGTCTTAAAAGGTGCTTCTTCAAAATCCACTGTACCTCTACCTCAACATCAATACGACTTAGTCAATCAAATTTGAAAAATTCCCCCTTAGATTTCTATCTTAGAACTCTTGAAGATTTCCCTAGCACACAAGGAAATTCTAGAAAAGGCCCTCGTTGAAACAACTATATCCACCGATCTGGATGTGGATTGATTTTAAGCCATGGTGGGACACTTTTCCTCACCCACATGCCTCTCGTTCTCTGAAAAAAGATGATGTTTCCATGACACATCCACATAATTCATCACTATACTTAAAAGTCATGATCCATAAGTTTCATGTCAAACACATCCTAATAGATGGTGGTGTTGGTTTGAACATTTGTACCATGAAGTTAGTTTAGGCTTTAGGATTTTCTAAGGACTCCATTGATCCCAGAAGAAAGTTTACTATTAAAGCCTATGATGATGAGGAAAGAGCATCCAAAGGTTAATCATGCTGCTGATCAGAGTGGGACCTATTATCAAAAATACTTTTTTTCAATTGTTAGATCGTTATCTTGCATACAACATCTTGTTGGGTCGACCTTGGATCCACGAAATGCAAGCTGTCCCCTCCACATATCATCAATGCCTTGAGTTTCCTTATGACGGAAAGTTGATCATAATACCAGCTGATAATTCAAATAGTCAAACTTGTGCCAACATCAAAGCTAGTCAAGATACTTTGGTTCCCAACAATCAAGAAGCTCCTGTTAGTACTTCTCTCAAATTTGATACACAAATCGGTCAGTTAACCAAAAGCTTTGACAAGCAACTATAGATCAAGGACAATGGAGTGGGGGAGTACTCTCTCTATCTTACTAATCTACCTATATCACCTCAGTCACATGGACAACCCTCTATCACAGAACAACAAATATTTGTAGCATCAACATCAATGCAGACACTGACAGAGCCACATACAAATTTTAATGGATGATTTATCAAATAAAAATTCCCTATGGAAGATTTTGAGGATAGAGAATTTCTAAGTTGGCTCTATAAAGATGAAGATGAAATAGTTCTTAATTTCAAACTATCTACTCATCAATATGGTAAAGGATATTCAATCATGCAAAAGATGGGCTATGATGGTAATGGTCCTATTGGAAAGAGAAAAGGGAGTAGTTGAGACTATTCACCTTCCAAGACTTGCTACAAAAGATAAAACAGGAATGGGATATGATACTAACTCAAAAGAAAGAGCATCCAACCAGTTACATGATACTGTCCTCACATTGCAAGAAGATTATGAAACAAGGGAAGCTTGTTTGATAGCAATTAAGAATTTCATGGATAATAACTTTGACACAGATTATGGTGAATACGAATGGGACACCATCTACAATAATGAGTTTTGGAGGGACAAAAGGGTCGATGTGGTACACAAGTACACCCCAAATCTAATCGAAGGTGAAGGGTCAGTGTCCCAACCTCAAGGATCTGAACTACAAGGTGAATTATATGATTCTAGTGATTTTGAGTTGAATTTAATTGAACAAGACTATCATGAGAAAAATACCATCATTAATCTGCATCATACTTTAGATCCTATAGACAACTCCGATATGACCATAACCATAACTAATTTCATGCAACCCGATGACCCACTACCTTTGATCCATCCAAATATCATTAATTGGGATCTATCCTAACCTATCAACATACCTATGTTTTCAAGAGATGAATCTATTGTAAACTTTCTTACCGCAGATGACAAAAGTGATTGTTCTATTGGAAATTTTTAGCATAGAGTCTTTAATAAGGAAAGTGTCAAGTCTCCTAGCTACAAAAATAAAAATAAAAAAGAAGGATATAATGGTGAAAACTAGAATCTGGCAGTGTTAGATCAAACAAAAGGTAAAAAAAAAAGTGTATCAGATGGTGAAAACCTTTTTAAGGCACAGATGATGGGATACTTGACACTCTCCCGAAGCACTATCATGAGCAATCACCTATCTTGATTGAGCCTACAAAAGAAGTAAATCTTGAAACTATAGAAAAACCAAGGATTCCATAGTTAGCTACATCAATGACAGATAAAGAAGTACCTGAGTTCATGGAATTTCTCAGAACAAATCAAGTCAACTTTTCCTGGTCTTATGCAGACATGCCAAGTCTTGATCCTAATCTTATAATGCATCACTTGGCCATAAAACTAGGAGTTAAGCCTATGAAACAAAAACTTAGAAAGATGCACCCTCATGTAGCACTACTAGTTAAAGAAGAGCTAAAAAAACTCCTTGATGTGGGATTTATAAGATCGATCGACTATCTAGAGTGGATCTCCAATATTGTTCTTGTGTCCAAGCCCGACAAAAGTGTCAGAGTGTGCACAAATTTTAGAGATCTTAATAAAGCATGTCCTAAGGATGACTTTTGATTCCAAGAATCCATACTATAGTGGATCTAATAGTTGGCCATGCCATGTATTCACTAATGGATAGTTTTTCTAGTTACAACTAGATCAAGATTGCACATGAAGACCAGGACAAGACAATGTTTATATGTCCATCGGGGACTTACTGTTGGAATGCAATGCCTTTTAGTCTAAAGAACACTAGGGCTACTTACCAAAGAGCTATGACTAAATTTTTTAATGACATGATGCACACATTCATGGAATATTATGTAGATGACATATTGGAAAATTCATACACAAGAGAAGGACATCTCAAAGTGTTATCCAAATTCTTTGCAAGGTTGGAAAAGTTCAAATTTCACCTCAACCCCAAGAAATGTGTTTTTGGGGTAACATCTAGAAAAATCTTGGGATACATAGTATCAGGAAAAGGAATTGAAGTAGATCCTACCAAGGTACAAGCAATCATGGAGGTGCCTCCACCAAAGAATATTAGTCAATTGAGGTCATTATAGGGACAAATTCAATCTATACAAAGGTTCATTGCACAGTTGGCAGATAAAATTCTACCTTTCACACATCTATTGCATAAGAATGTTCCTTTCAAATGGGATGGTAATTTTGAAATGGCCTTTCAATAAATCAAGCAGTACCTAATGAACCCACCAGTTCTGATCCTACCAAATCCAAACAAACCTCTAATCTTCTATATTGCTGCAACAGAGACATCTTTGGGGGCATTATTAGGACAAGAGGATTCTACAAGAAAGGAACGTGCAATTTATTACATCAGTTGAATGCTAACAGGTCATGAAATCAACTACACTTTCATCAAGAAGGCTTGTCTCACAGTAGTCTTTGCCTCACAAAAATTTTGACACTACATGTTAACTCATACAAACAATCTTTTGGCAAAGATTGATCCACTCAAGTATCTGCTAAGTAAGGCTACATTGACAGGAAGGCTAGAAAAATGGGTTATGATCCTAAGTGAGTTTGACATCCATTATGTTTATCATAAAGAAATCAAAGTAAAAGTTATCATTGATCAATTGGCTGAAGCACCACTACAAACAGAGCATCTCATGCACATTGAATTTCTAGATGCTAATGTCTTCACTACAGAATCCAAACAGTCATGGTCATTGTACTTTGATGGTTCTTTCACTCAACATGGATCAGGGGCATGCATACTCTTTGCCACCCGTCAAGGAGATACCATTCCTTGGTCATATAGGCTAATGTTTCCATGCACTAACAACATAGCCAAATATGAAGCTTTAATCACTAGGCTCAAGATCACATTGGAATGGAGGATCACATAACTACAAGTTTATGATGACTCACAGTTAGTCATTAATTAGATCAATGATGATTATCAAACCAAAGATGAAATTTTTTTGCCACATAAGAAAATGGTTGATGATTTCAAGAAGTACTTAGTGGATATCAAGTTCATACAAATTCCAATACTTGATAACAAAGCAGCTAATGCCATGGCCATGATTGCATCATTGCTACAAATCCTAGAAAATTAGACTCACTATGAATTTCTGGTGGAACAATCATTTACACCTACCTATGACACACCTGAAAGCCAAATCATCTACCACTTAGTAGGATATGATTCACCCTGGTATGGAAAGACCTCTACCTACCTAAAAGATGACATTTTACCACCTGACTTATCTCATAACCAAAAGTACAACTTTATCTACCAATCATCTTGCCATACTCTTATCACTGACATCCTTTACCGTCATGGTCTTGATAGTACTTTACTTCAATGTCTTGAATGCGATGAATCCGACAAGGCTTTACAAGAAGTTCATGGTGGCATTTGTGGTACTCATTCAACTAGACTGACCTTATCCAAGAAATTGATTAGAATGGGTTACTATTGGCCGACTATGGAGAGGGAATCATTCACTTTTTGTGATAAAGTGCTCTAAATATCAAATTCATGGAAATCTCATTCATGCTCCTACACAAAAATTTCAACCATTCATGCCAACTTGACCATTCTTGCAATGGGAATTAGATCTAGTTGGAAAGATTCATCCCTCATCATCGAACAAGCACAAGTTCATCATCATAGTGATAGAGTACTTTACCAAGTGGATTGAGGTAGTACCTCTCACTAAGGTTATCGGCAAACAAATTTCATCGCTCATACTTAACTATCTCATTTTTTGGTATGGCATTCCCAACTCCATTATCATAGATAATGGACAACCATTCAAGAATTAGGATGTTGATGAACTCTGTGAGAGATTCCATATCCATCACAGATATTCAACACCTTATTATCCACAAGGGAATGGCAAAGAAGATGCCTTGAACAAAACAATACTGAAAATCTTGAAGAAGACTATGAATGATGTAGGGAAAGATTGGCACATTCAACTTAATCCACATTATGGGCCTACAGAACTAGCATTAGAACACCAACATGAGCAACACTGTATTCTCTTGTCTATGGAGCAGAAGCCATTTTTCCACTAGAGGTTGAGATTCCATCACTAAGGGTATCATTGAAGGGTCTCACAACAGATGATGACTAACGAGTTTCCCGACTGCAAGAGTTGGAACTCCTTGATGAGAAGAGACAATGAGTAGTTGATCATTTGGAAGCATATCAACAAATGATGTCTCACAGCTATAATTATAGAGTCAAGCCATGTACCTTTTAGGTTGGTGATCCTGTTTTGAAGGAGAACCCACACAACAAAAAAGATAGAGAGAATAAAGGTAAGTTTTAACCAAATTGGTTGGGTCCTTACATGGTCATAGCAATATATGGCTCAGGAGAATACAAGCTGTCAATGCCAAAAGGGGACTTATTTGACGAACCCATCAACAACATGCACTTGAAAAAGTATTATGTTTGAAGCAGTTATCCTCATCCATAAAAGTACTGAAAAAATCACAAAAATAGCATAAAAATTCCTAAAAAAACAACAAAAATAGCATAGAGTCCTGAAAAAAATAAAAAAAAATAGAAAAAGTCCTAAAAAAAATACAAAAACAATAGAAAAAGTCCTAAAAAAATACAAAAATAGCATAAAATTTCCTGAAAAAAATACAAAAACAACATATAAAGTCCTGAAAAAATACAAAAATAGCATAAAAATTCTTGAAAAAAATCACAAAAATAGCATAAAAAATCCTAAAAAATCTACAAATTTTTTTTTGAAAAAATCATCATAAGGTGAAAATCTAGCAATAGGAAGTCTATTGACAAGAAAAATATAGAAAAATACAAAAAGTCAAACATCAGAAAAATGCAATAAACACAAATAGTTAAAACATAGCAAACAAATGCTATTTGTAGCTCCATCTATTAGCTCATGTTTTACACTTAGCTTCTCATCCTTAATTTCATCCATCATCCTAGGGTCATAACAACATCATACTGCCATCATTTTCCTAGAGTGATAATGTCTTACCATGGCTTGATCATTGTACATATTCATTTTAGCAAGTTGTGCCAATATTGGGGGGAAATGTTGACATACCGAGGACAATCAATTTTCAGAGTTTACTAAAATAGCTAGACAATGACGTAACATCCAATCATGCAAACAAACAATCAAATCACATGAAAAACTATCCAATCATTGATCCATATCATAGTTTTCAACAAATTTCATATCATGACTCATATCTAGATGATCTAAAATCTGAATAATGTTTGGAATAGAAGTATTATATTTTGAACAATGGTTGTTTGATTTTCACTATCATTCCTCTGGAGAACACTCGATGATGTACTAAACTAGAGTGGCAAGGAAAGAGAATGATTTTTCTTTGTCTGTTGTCTTGAGATTGACTATCAATTTGGTGCAAATATGTCATGAGACATGATTTTCAAAGCATATCATTAATGATAGTTCCAAATTTGCATCAGAAAGTGGTTAATCTTTGTCTTTTTATGCAAGAAATGCTCAGTTCATCTTGGTTCAATTATACCTTGATGCTTTTGTTCACTTTCTATATCAAAAATCATGAAAGTTGTACTCAGGTCATCATTGGTGCTAATTTCCCCTTTGATGCTTGTACATACTTCAAACATTTTGAAACACTGTATGATGATTCAAGAAAGATAACAAAAGGCTCAACAAATTTTTGGTTTCATTTCATTGCATTTCATTTAGATCATTGTACATATCTGTATATTGGACTTGCATCATAATTTTAAAGGGCTAACCAGTAACATCAATGACTATCATGTCTCTTTGGGCTAGTTGTGGAGGACATTCGGACATTTATCATCTTTCATTTTCATCATCATTTCATTATCATTATCATTTCATCTATGTCTTGTACATATCATATAGTTTATATTTATCATTTCATCATCATTTTCATTATTTATTATTTCATATCGGGTATGTGCAGGATTATCATGGAAAAAATAGGCCCTTAAGTGGCAAAAAAATTAGAAAAATTAGAGTTAGGAAACTTGACATAAAAATTTGAATAAGTTATCTATATTATTTCAAAAATATGTAAGAATATAATCTATAGTAAATTGAATGTAGTTTCTAAACTACTAGGTTTTTTTTTTTTTTTTAAATCTAGTTGGTGAAAATTTGAAATTTCAATGAAGTAGTATTTAAATTTCAGGGAAAAAATAAGAAGTAGACCTGTGTCTGTTTGACCACCCTAACCACAATAAAATGATAATATTTTTTTATAATATTTTAGATATAATTAAAGGAATCATGTCCCAATGTGATGCATACTTTTTTGTAATTTTTTTCTAATTAAATAATTAATTATGATTTTTTTATTACAAATTTTTTAAAAATATAAAAAAATCGTATGTCTGACCACCTTAACTTGGTCAAAACTTCATGAAATTCAATTTTTCTTTTTTTAATCCTATAGTATGAAAAGCATAAAATGTGACACATGTTTTGGATTCAAAATATGTGATATCCTTTGAAAGCTATAGATGTTTTTCAATTAGTCTATCAATCAGGACTTTAGTCATAATTTGAATAGAAAATGAATAATAATTACTTATTAAATTTAAAGTAAAGCATAATTTATATTGGTGGAAAGCTGAGAATCTCCTTTAAAAACCCTTTTTGTTTCATCAATTTTGGATTAAAAAAAGTTGTCAGCCACATACCCATCATATTGCCACTTTTTGGCCCATCATGATCCTGCACATACCCTATCATTTCATTACATTTATCATTTCATATTCATTTTCATTGTCATTATTTTATCATATCATTTTTAGTTATCATTTTGAATATCATTATCATTTATCATTTATCATTTCATCATCATTTCATTACATTTATCATTAATCATTTCATCATTTATCATTATTTTATCATTTCATTTTCATGTCATTTATCATTTCATATCATTATCATTTATCATTTATCATTTATCATTTCACCATCATTTCATTAAATTTATCATTTCATTACATTAATCATTAATCATTTCATCATTTATCATTATTTTATCATATCATTTTCATGTCATTTACCATTTTCATTATCATTTCAGCATTATATCATTTCATTTACCATTTCATATCATTTCATTACATTTATCATTAATCATTTCTTGATTTAAATCATTATTTTATCATATCATTTTCATGTCATTCATCATTTTCATTATCATTTCATATCATTATCATTTCAACATTATATCATTTCATTTATCATTTCATATCATTTACTATTTCATTTCATTTTCACTTATCATCTCATTTATCATTATCATTTTATCTCATTTTCATTACCATTTCCTTACATTTATCATTATTTTATCATATCATTTTCATTTATCATTTTATCATTTCAACATCATTTCATATCATTGCATTACATTTATCATTAATCATTTCATGATTTATCATTATTTTATCAAATCATTTTCATTTATCATTTCATCATCATTTATCCTTTATCATTTCATATCATTATAATTTTATCTCATTTTCATTACCATTTCGTTACATTTATCATTATTTTATCATATCATTTTCATTTATCATTTTATCATTTCAACATCATTTCATATCAATTCATTACATTTATTATTTATCATTTCATCTCATTATCATTATTATTTTGTCATCATGCCATTACATTTCATTACATCATACATTTCATCTCATTGTTGCACTCATCTATCATTTTCATATCATGACATTTTTCCATAAACATTCAACTCTTTTCACATATCATTTATTTTCCTAAATCATATACATACTAAAAATTCATGATGCATCTCATAAACAAAACATCCATTTTTCATCACATCATCATTATTCATTGCATTTGAAAAATCCACAAACAAAAATTCCATACACACATTACACTTCCACATCATTTTTCATAAACATATCATCCACCTGCATGACATCATTAGTACACATCACCAATCATCATCATAACATGAATCATCCTGCATCATGTAGTTATTCATAAATATCCATATCCAAATCCATCTCGTAACATATACAAACGAATGCATGTCCATATCACATCATCACATAAAACACAAGCATCATCAAAACTATTGCTGATGCATATAATCACTCATAAAAAATACATACAAATGTCCACTGTGCAATGAAAATACATAGTATAGAGAAATACATGAGATATGATAAAAAACAATATACATGCTCCCACAAAGTGATATACATCAATAATCCTGTATCAATAACTCAAGGCTAGCTGGTGGACCCCCCTAATGGAGCTAGTCTCGAGGCTGATGGTCTACCACTACCCCCTACATCAAGTTCCTGTCATGGGCCTATGACCCCTCTGCTATGTGTAATCATCTGTGATCTACTCTTGGTCCTACTGTGGGACTGAGGGTAAGGCTCTCTACTGTTAAGAGGACACAACTCCTCATACCTCACCCAGTAGTACTTGGCCTCCCTGACAATCTAAAATCCCTCTGCAATGGCCTCTCGAAGGATGCACTCTCAATGGTTTCCATGAGTCTCTGTGCCACACCCTCTGCCTCCACTACCCTCCATCTGAAAGAACCCCTCTCTGCTATCAACTAGGCCACCTGTGGGTCTTGGGTAGGAGGAGGTACTTGTACCTGTACCTGTGCTTGTGCAAGCTATGCTTGTAACTGCACTGTCAAACTCTAAGCTTGAGCCAACTGGCTCTGCAACTGCACCTACTACCCCTAAAGTGTCTGCACCTGGGCCTGTAGCGTATCTATCTATGCCTGCTATGCTATAGAGGTGACCCTGATCACTATCTATCATCTGGTATCACTTCTCGACCTCTGCTCCTTCCCTCCACCATCTTTGTCATCATCCCCATCACCATCATGTGAGTTCTCCTCCCCATCTCCACTCTCCTCCTCCTCTCCTTAGCCAACTACCTACTCCCCACCTGCTACATCCTCTTGTCTCCTAACCCTTAGCTATGGTGCCACCAAAATGGGATCCAGTTCATCTGGACATGTGAATCATGGAAATGGATGTGTATGATAGTAAATAGAGTACTCCTCCGACATACGTGCATCAACAATATCAGGTTTTCCATCCCATACCTCATGCTCTAAAGTTGTATAGTCTATATAAGCAGCTTGATATGAAATGTAGGGTCCCCATCTAGGATCATCCTTGCACCGTCCATAGTGTGCAATGCCCTAAGGCATCCCCTATGTGAATCCAAACTGTCTATGTACTCATAAGGCCAAAAACCTCTCTATAATGAATGGAGTACGCCCTATCAAAAAATGGGGTATATATACAAATGACATCTCCATCTAATCTGTATCCCATGCCTCACCTCTATATCACTAAATCCATATCATCTAGGGTCTATCTCCAGTGCTCTAACTTACCCAGCTTGGGATGGACAAGTACAATAGAATAGACATATACATATGGCCTACCTGGTGGCCTAACTCTCGGACATAGTGGTATCGTCACAACAATATGCTCCCATGCCTAGATGTAGAGCAAGGTAATGCCACACAACAAACTCAATGATCCTCTATTTACCACCTGGTGCAGGTTATGATATAAACGATCTAACATATAGCTCCCCTAGGCATATCTCCACAGATGAACCATCATCTACTTGATGATCCTCCCCCACCCAACTAATAGTCCCTTTGACTGGCGATCCAAACAAAGGAAGCCTCCAATGAATGCACCCAACACTGCAGGTAAGGTTGGATATCCCCTAAAGTTTTCCCATGCAACCTAATACCCTGCTATATGCACATCACCATACACTCTCCTCAGTGCCTCTATACCACATAACTCCTTTTGATCATAGAACACAAGGGCAACTACTACTGGGATCCCAAAAATCATGTATGCATCCTCTAGGGTCACTATCATCTCACCCGTCGGCAAATGAAAGGTATTGTGCTCGGAATGCTATCTCTCAGCTAGTGCAGTCAACATTCCCATGTTGACCCGAATAGGAGGCATCGACAACAATGGTCCCAACCCACATCCAACTATTAACTACACATCTGCAGGTGTGAGATCTCGTATCTAATCCCAACCTACAGGGAAGTGCTCTCTAATCTAGAGGTTTTTGAAAACCTCCTATTTTTGGTCATCACAAGGACAATCAATAAGACTCATATCATCGACTCATATCAAAACAACATATCTACTTCACATCATACATATCAATGACCCATATCAAACAAATTCACATTAGTGACACATATCAGATGCATTATATCATGTGAACCATATCAACTATTCTATCTCAAGGACCCATATCATGAAATCAATGCAAAATATATTTATTTGATTATCAAATCAATCTATTCTATCATCATTTACTATTTGTTTTTCTTTTTCAGGAAATAAAATTTATCAACAATCAAATCATCATCCTATTTGTACTTTAGTCATGAATGCAAATATGTTTTCAATCACATCATCTACTATTTGTTTTCCATCACAGAAAGCAAATTTATCAGAAGACATGTCTATCATCTACTCTTTGTTTTTTAAAAGCATAGTTATCAGCAAATCACAATGTAGTCAATCATTCTACTCTTTGGAAACAAATTTATCATCTATCTACTATTTTCTTTCTAGTTTGGGAAACAAAGTTATCACTTCATCAGCTTTGTTATGATTTCTATCCATATCAACATGATGAAAAAAACAATTTATCTATCGATTGACCAAAGAAGCAATAATACATCATCATTTTCATCATACAACATTCTGCCTAAATTTTCCTAGATGCGCTAATCTGTGGCCTAAAAGTGCTAAAACCCTAAATGTGCTGAAGTTTCCCTTGGATGCACCATTTTGTTCCCTGAAAGCACTAAAACCATTCCTCTATGCGCTATTTCCCTATATGTGCTAAATCCCTCATCGAATATGCCATTTCATCTACCCGATGCATGAAATCCCTAAAAGCACTAATCTATTTCCCAAATGTGCTAAGGTACCAATTTTCTATCGACATCCTATATGCGCTATTTCACCTACTGAATGCGCTAATCTACCTAAACCCTCAAAGTACTAAATTATTTCCTATATGCGCTAAAAGACACATTATAAGTGCTATTTTATTCCCTAAAAGTGCTAAAATGGACTGTGATAACCTAAATTCGCACCAAAATGCATCAAATATCAACTAAAAATGAAAAATTTCAAAGCAAAGTGGGTTGAATCGACTCACTGGTGGTCCATATGTGGCTTGTCTCTAGTATCGGTGGGCCTACTCAAATCTATGCCTATGATAAGGAATCTCCATCTCACCAAGTCACCATCAAAGCACAGTATTAGTAAAGTCAAAAGGTGAAAATGACTTGCACTTTTTACCCTTTTAAGGTCAAATAAGGTGGGTTTTTGGTGGCATTTTGTTTTTATTTTTATCTTTTTATCAAATTTTGTCCCTATTTTACACTGGGGCATCTTTCAATCAATTATCGAGAGCTAAATCACTGTGTTCCTCTCATCATCCAAATTTTATCATCAAATGAACATTTTTTTTCATCATCAGTGATTTACCTCCTAAGGGGGCATCATTAATAACAACATCTTTCAATCAAAAACATATCAAAGTCAAATTAGGGGCATATTAGTTAAAAAAATTCGATCAGGGGAAAAATCAAACGCAACAAATTTCAAAACCAAAAATATTTTCTTTGAAGCAATGCATTTCAAACATCACTTGAAAGAGGGGCAAAATGTATATGCAAAGATTGGCAATGTCTAATTAATCTTGACATTTAATTAAATATTTATTATTTAATTAATCTCTCTAAAATTCCTCTACATATAATTAAATTTAATTAATTTAATTATATTGTTCATTCACTTTATTCTTCTATGATTAAATAAATCCACTTTATATAATTATTTCACATCCATATGTCTGCTTGATTAGTTAAATAAATACTATTTATTTATTTTAATTAATTATCACCTTTTGGATTTAATTAATTTCATCTACATATCATTTCCTTAAATATCTTTATTTAATTAAATACCCTTCATATCTTTTCAAATCATAATTAAATATTTTATTTAATTATGAAATCCTCCATTATTCTTCAAATCTTAATTTAAAAATATTTTATTTAATTAGGAAAATATTTCATGTCACCAATAAATGAATAATGAATTTGATAAATTCATTATTTATCTTCAAAATATTTCCTCTATCTCACAAAAAGATGATTTTTACAATTCATCTTTATCATATCATCTTATCTCTTCCCCGAAAAAGGAAACAAGTCTTGCTTTTTGATTTTCTTCTATTTTTCTCTCTAGTCTTATCCATCTTCGACCGTTCGATCTGCAAAGAATTTTCATAGCCATTGATCACCTCAGCCAATTAGAATCTTTTGAAAGCTCTATAAATACCCCCGTGAACCCAAGCATTGGTTACAACACATCCACATTAGATACAGACATTCAAGCAATTGGCATTTTAGCATTGTTATCATCAACTTTAGTATTCATATCATTTCTTAATTCTAGTTTCTTTTAACAATAAATCATAGCACGTTAATCATATCTTAGCATAGCATGCATCCATGTTTAATCTCTTTTTCTAGGAAAAAGGTTTGTTGAGCCTAGCCCAAGAATTTGAGAGCAAGATGGAATCAATGAAAGCACTGGAGATAGAGGACAATGGAATGTCTTTGAAGCATAAATGGAGTTTGCATTTATTTTCTTTACTTTATGCTTTAATTTAAAGTTTCATTCATGTGTTTGATTTTTTCTTAAAATCTACATTTATTTCATACACATAAAAATTGATCACAAAATAGTTTTTTCTATTATGGTATTTGATGAACTTTCAACCCATACTTTTAGCACTTGTTGATGAAAAGTTTATGTGAAAATTTAGCCTAGGCTTCCTTATTTCATTTTTGCAACTTAATTCAATTGTATGTTCATGAAGTGCATGTACAATCTAAAAATTTTCAGTCCTTAGAAGATTGCACTAGTTTTGTGTAGTTGTAGGCTTCTCTTGGTCAAGCAAAACCCAGTAAAAGGAATTTTTTTTACTATAGTAGTCTCCATTGTTGTTGTTCATTCATAGCTTAGGATTTAGAATAGCTTTCTCAACCCTTTCCCCTTTTCCTATTTCTTTTAACTCCTTGTTAGAGTAGGATTCCAAGCATCAAAACTATTGTTCATTCACTTACATCACTTTGAAACTCCATTTGTAGACCCAACTTCCCATGCCCTGTAAACCATTAAGGCCATCCTATGATTACCAACAAATCACATCAACCAACTGAACTATTCCAAGCATTATCATGACCTAACACCTGAGAGACCTTAGGGTACTAATCTAGAACTTTTTTGTAGATTTCTACCTTTCAAGAGAGGTAGGATACTTGTGTGCTACCTATGTTGTGAAGGTGCAAAACACCCATCAATAGTGACATACTGAGTTATGTTTAGTTATTGCATTTTGCAGGAAACCCCTTATTCATGATGCAGTTTCACTAGGGAAAATATGACTTGGCATAGGGCTTTCTGTGTAAGCTCTAATGTCTTGGGATGGAACATTGGCCCTACTTTAAAGTGGAGGCATATATTGATAACATCTTTTGACATTTTGCATATTTCATGGTGTGATTTTCTTTTTCTTGTGATGCACCCTTTTCTTGGTGGTGTCATTGGGTTTGATGTCCTCCAAGAGTGTGATATGTCTAATTTTATGACTTTCCCTTAGTGGAATGATGTGAAGCGAGGCATCCCATAAGTGGCAATATGATATTATTGAATTTTCCTCTCTTGGAGACATTAGAAACAATGTTACCTAAGAAAAAGACATTACAAGAAGCAAGATCCCCTTGAAAAAAAACTATAGACATAATATTAATAAGCATTCAACATTGTGGTGCCTTCTTGAATTTTTTAGGAGGATAACTTTGATATGGAATGGGAGCCTAATCTGATTCTCTCATTTTCCACCCTTTTGGGATACTCACCTAGTGGAAAACCTAAGGTTCCACTAGCCCATAGTGAGTGCATGTGTTGTTTGCATAGTGGACATCGTGTTTTTCTTGTAAACATTCTTGTACAAATAGCTTAGAATTTTTCCACATCATGTTGGACATACTATCAAGGCTTGTTCCTTCCCCTTTCTTAGACAAACAACCACATTCCACATTGTGTTGGGAGGATCAAAGCTTGATCCTTTATTCTCTTGGTCTTTGATAGTGTATGATTTTGTATCTTTTTCATTGTTCTATACATAAGTGTCTTGAATTTCTACTTTAGTGTGAGTTTAACATGGGGTCATACTCTAACTAAAGTGGTGGCAAAATGTAGTGTCAAAAAAAGTACCCCTTTTTCACACTTAGTTTGGGAATTAATAACTAATGATAAAATGGACTTAATTTTAACTTATTTAGGGTGTTGTAAAGTGTTTCTTTACACTCTAACACTAATCTAGGGATTTATTAATTAATTGAGGTAAATTAGAGCTTAATTGGCCCCTTAAATTCAAATCCAATCCTTATTTACTATATTTTTTTAAGGTTAAATCCTACCACACATTAATGTTGTTTTACAACACTTAATTTGTCAAGGTTTCAGTCCTAGGATAGTGACTTGGAACCCATTTTCCACCTGGAAAATTGGTCCTCACTATTTCCTAGGACCTCCCTTTTGCATAATATTTTATAATCCCTGAAATTGGTCCTAGTTAACTTTGCTAGGACCCATTTACCCAAGTGGTGAATGGGTCCTTAAATTAGGACACCCCTTTTTGAAGTTATTCTTGGTGAGATTTTAATGATTTTGAACCTTAGATCTTATGTCATCTTGTTCCTTTTGAATTTCAGGATTAAATCTTAAGGTAAGTATAAATACAAGGTAATTTCACATAATTTCATCTAACAATTTTCATGCAGGAATCCTAATAGTTTACAAGAGAATCATAGAGCATTCAAGAGGACATTGAAAGGCATTCAAGGGTAGATTATCAAGGTTTTATTGCAGCAACAAAAGGTCATATCATCATGTCAACGTCTTGCATGTTGTTGAGCTAGTGTGATGTTGTAGCATTTATGATCAATTTCAAGTCTTCAAATCCATTATATTATGTCAAGTTCATGATCAAGATCTACATACATTGAGGCCATTTCATGTCATGTTTTAGATTTGTACTCCAAGGTTCAATTAACGATTCATCATTTGTGGCATTACATTGTTCATTCATCTTTCCTTTACACATTATTTCAATCCAAGGTTTAATTACCAAAATGGGATTTGACCAAGGAAAACTCCTCTCCCGTAATAATAAAAAAAATCTCATTTTTTATGTGTGATTGCAGGTTTTAAATGGAAGATCAAGTGGAGAGAAAAATTGTCAAAATTATAAAGTTGTAAAATTTGTCATCTTTGTTGCAAGATCATGAAAATTACTCTACAAAATTTATTTCCAAATTTTGAGAGCTAAAAACCTAGGATATGGGAGTGCAGACATTGAAGAACAAAACCCAAAAATCACTTTTTCTAGAACTCTAGCAAGGACCCATTTTCCATTGGGAGAATGAGTCTTAATGAGGGTCGAAATAACACTTTTTTAGGAAGGTACACATCATTTCAGCATTCGAACACCTTCCATATTACTATTATAATAGTTAGGATTGATTTCTAATTCTTATTTATGCATTATTCTTCTCATAATTGAGTGAGAAAACTAGTCAAAAATTGGGTACACCCATTTGTTAATCTCATTTGGTGATTGCTCCCTATTTTTATATGTTTCACTAGTAAAGCCACTACCTACTTTTCCTGAGAGGTTACCTCGAACATATAATTCAAAGGAGGGGTAATAACCCTTAAATTGTCCTAGAGATACTCAAAAGTATCCTTAGGAAGAGCCTTAGTGAGCATATTAGCAACTTGATCTATTGTAGGGACATACACAAGCTTCACTTCATTCTCTGCAACCTTCTCTCTCAAAAAGTGATATCATATTGATATATGTTTCTTCCTTGAGTGCATCACCAGATTCTTTGAAATTTTAATAACACTTGTATTATCACTAAAGATATAAATTGGTTCCTTATACACAACTCTAATATCCTTCAATGTGTAGAAAGATGCTACTATAATGTATTTTTCCTCTATATTAGATAAATACATTGAGTCTTGTTTCTTTCTCAACCAAGACACCAATCTTCATCTAAGAAATAATGCACCACCACTTGTACTTTTCCTATCTCCCACACAACCTACCCAAGCAACATCTGTATAAGCACTCAGAGAAAAATCAGTATCATTTGGATACCACAAACCATGTTCCATAGTTCCCTTCAACTATCTATATATCCTCTTCACTACTACAACTTGTGACTATCTAGGATCTTCTTGAAATCTAGCCATAAGAAAAAATTCATTCATGATATCTAGTCTAGTAGTAGTTAGATATAGTAGTCCTCTGATCATTTATCTGCACTTTCTTTGTTCAGCATTACGAGAACTATCATTATTACTCAACTTTCAACTAGTAACCATAAGAATACATACTAGTTTAGAATATTTCATTCCAAACTTCTTTATCATTTTGTTTGACATATTTTTATTTTGAAGTGGATATACCTTTCTTTGTCTCATCAATTTGAGGCCAAAGGAAGAAATTCATCTCCCCAAAAATAGAGATTTCAAACTCCTTTTGCATCTCTTCTACAAATTTCTTGCACATAGCTTCATCTCCTCTAAAATTTATATTATCAACATACACAACCATAGTCAAGATTTGATCTTTTTCAACTTGTAGTGTAGAAAAATGTATACCTTTACATTTTCACACTTGTTTGGGCCCTCCTAATTATAATAGACTTAATAATGACTTAATTTAGTGTTGGTAAATGTATCGTTTTACATCTTAACACTTATTTGTGCCCTCTTAATTAAATTGGACATAATTATGCCTTAATAAGCACTTTTATTCATTTACAAGTGTAGTAAATTACATTTTTCAAAGGGTAAATCCAACAATAATTAATGCCAAGTTGTAAACACATAACACTTTAAATCGAGCAATGTGTGTTCCTGGAATAGGGACCTCAGACCCATTACCCATGGGAAAAAGGGTCCTCCCTAGACCTTTGAACCCATTTTTGAAACATATTCTGGCAGTATTTTATCATCCCAAACTAAAATTTTAAAGGTTGGATTGTAGTGTTTAATTTTTGAGAAATTAAGGATAAACATTATTAAATACAACGTTACTTTATCAAATCAACAAGAAGTTTTGAAGAGAAATTTCACAAGAGAAAGTATTATTGTGAAGAGAATATTTCTTCATCATTTCTTGTAGCATTCAAGATCTCAACCATCATGTCAAATTTATGTTCATTCATGCATGTTTTCGGACCTAACATTGTGATGTAGGTTTCAAGATCTAATCGAAGCATTCAAGTCAAAGATTCAAAGCAAGATTCAAGTATCAAGATCCACATCTATTGAAGCGATTTCATGCAAGTTGCAGATCTACATTCAAAGAACCATCCAAGGTTTTTTTGATTGGTAACATAAAATTGTTCATTCATCATTCCCTCTTTTTATCATTGTTTTAATTCAAGTTTTAATTACCAAAATGGGTTTTAACCAAGGAAAACCCCTGTTCACCCAAAAATAAATATTTTCCATTTCTCTTATTTGTTGTATATTTTAAAGTTCATATATTGAAGTAATGTTGAAGATCTCAAAAGGGAAAAATTACAAAGTTGCATTTGTTTTTACCTTCGTGGTCATCTCACGAAAACTCAAATATCAAATTTATTTCTAACTATCTAATTGTGAAACCTAGAGGATCTAGAAGTGCAGACATAGGATTAGAGGACCCAAAAATTAATTTTGAAAATCCCTACAAAGACCCATTTTCCCATGCGAAAATGAGTCTCAAATAGCCTCCTGAAATAGTGTTTTGGTATTGGTAAACAATATTCTGCCCTTCTCAGATCTGCAACAAGTTTTGTGTTTCTATCAATATGGAGATTAATCTAAAAGATCCAAGAGGTGGCTTACATTTTTGAGTTGATTTACTATTTTTATTTTTTCTCCCAAACGTATTGTTTGACCTTGACCCATATCCTTCAAGCATAAGGAAAACGTAAGATTCTCACTTTGGGTTGATTCTCCTAAGATTTTTTAATCAATTCATTGTTGGGATCTCATTTCCTAATGAAAGTAGGAAGATAGGGTCCATTTCCACCCTTTGGAATTACCTTTCCATTTTTTGAAAATCTCCCTATTTTCCTTCATTTCATTTTGGTGAACTCAACCTTGTACAACAAAACTATGAAAAATTAGAGTCCATTTCAAACCTAGATTTGAATTTTATAGTAATTTGCATTAGGTTTACATTAATTTCATTACATTTAGGTTTCTTTAAACTTGTATTGCTGAACATTTCATTTAGGGTTACATGTTTGCATCCTTTAAATGCATAGAAAATCTAAAAATTTGCATTAGATCTGGATTCATTTTCAATTGTACTTACATCAAGATCATCATTCAATAATCTATGTTGAACAGATTTAGATTCAAATTGACTTCTAAAAATATTCATTTAGTTCATCATTTGACCTTATTTGAGCTTGCATTTAGACACCTTTATTCTAGAAAACTTCTTACAAAAACCCCTGTTTGTAATCAGAAACCAAAAAATACATAAAATCAAATCAAATTTTTGAAAATTGAATTTTAAAAGCCCCGAGCAAGGACCCATTTTCCCATGGACCATGAATGATTCCTTCTACATGCATCTTAGACAAGTTTCTAGGTGATTTTTAGTCTCTATTTTTCCTTTCTACTATTTTTTTAAGATCTCAGCATTGGTTTCTGAAATAGTCTATTTATGAATTCATGTTATTACTTCTTTATTTAGATCTTGCAACATTTTGAAAAACATTTCTTGCATATTTCAGTTGAGGATAGTATTATATTTTTGTACTTTTCCTTTATTTTCAACATCATTTCATAGATTATATTGATTAATTTACATTTTGTAATCATTAGGAAGCATAAACAAAAATAAAAAAACATCAAACAAAAAAACTAAAACTAAATTGTAAATCTTGGAGAAAGCATATCCTTCAAACCCTTTAGTTGTGATGACTTTTACATGTTAGATGAAGCCCTTGAGGACTTCACTTGTCCTAGATCATCCACTAAAGCTTTGGTACAAGAGAATGCAAGCATAGATAATCATAAAAATCACAGTTTCTCTTATCCCAATACCTCTCCAACTTGTGACGAAGGTATTTTGGTGTTAGAAGATTCAATTATTGAACATCATGAGAAAAAAAATTTCCCATCTTTCAATGCTACCTTTCTCTCAACAAATAGTAAGATGGATGGAATATATGAAGATGTTAAGTTCACATTAGATCCCTATGAACATACAAATTGGATCTCCTTTAATTAGTGAGCCTCGTAAGTCACCTCCCATCATAGAAACACTAAAAAAGCAACCATTACCCCAAGAGATGTCTTTAATTTTACATGGAAACTTACTAGTAACTATGTTTTGCAGCAACCGAGTTATACTACCATTTATCACACATATAAGACAAGGAACAATAGGCAACCACAAACCATTCCCACTTCATTACCATTTCCTCACCATATTTTTCTTAGTGCTCCTCATTTTCCTTTACATGGTGGAAAGGAGTATAATTTTTTTGAACTTGACTTAAAAATACTCCCACTAACATATCATTATGGGATCTTATTCAAACATCACCTACATATAGTAGGATGCTCCATGAAATTTTGTAGAAGAATGGTATCCAATTTTCTATGAAATTGAATGGTGTAGAAACCTCCATTGATTGTATGAAAGTGAAAAATTTGGATAACACATTCTCTCAGCATGAATTACCCTCATTCAGATCCAAAATAAGCATGTAGCCTTGATGATAAAGTTAATCATTAATGAAACTAGAATCAAGGACACCCTCATAGAAAATGGAGCAGGTCTTAATATTTTTAGCATTGATCACCTAGATAAAATTGGTGTAGACAAGAAGCTTATTTAATTAAATGATGTTAAACTCATGGCTTTGAAAATGCCAATAGGAAATGATTAGGAATGATCACATTACCTATTAAGGTCAAAACTCTAGTTTTTCCTATCCTTATTCATATAATTCTAGGACCTCTTTCGTTCAACCTTCTCCTAGGGAGACTATAGATTCAATTCCCATCTACTCTTCATCATGAGATGGAGTTTGAATATAACAATAGGATATACATGATTTTTGTAAATGAACAAAGCTATAAATCACAAGTTTAACATGATCATAACACTTCCAATACTTTGATTCCAACTTCCAAAGTAGAACCTATACAAGTTGATGTTAATCCTAATTGTCTTTCACCTACAACAAAACTCTTATGTCATGATTGGGGATCATTATATTTTACACCTAGTTTCAAAGAATAGTCCAAAATATCACCTTCAAAGTCCAAAGAGTCATATATAAATGATTCATATTCAAACACATCTTTTAGTGGTAATTGGGGTTCATTATATTTTACACTCTCCTTTATGGGAGAGTATGAAATCTCAAAATCTAAAAAAATAAATCCTTGAGTTCTATTTTCTCAACTTGGTTTTATATCAACAAAATCACCCCATGGTGGTGAAGGGGGCCCCACAATTCCCATCCCTCGTGAAAGGAAGGTGTATAACTTTAAGAAACTTAGAATGGATTTGTGTTCTCATGAAGAAGCCAATCATTCTCAAAAGCATATAACCTCTTCATTTGAGTTGGAAGAATGTTATGGTCTTGAATACAAAATTATTTGTAAACATGGATAAATGAAAACATGGAGAAAAATGATAGAAATAAAGTAAATTCTATAACATAATTTTAAAAGAAATATCTAGGTTTACCACCTTTATCCCCATCTTCATCTAAGGCCTTATCATCTACTGTGTGTATGACATCTTGTCATGAGAAAGAAATGTCCCCTACTATTGATCAAGATACTATCTTGTCAAGGCTTCTCAGAGCCTCATTGATTATTCTTCCTCCAAAAACATGAAATTTACAACAAGAGCTCATTCTATGCATATAATAGAGTTCATGGTGATTCTACTAATGAATGTAAGGCTTTAAGTTATAAAATTCAACATCTTAAACATTGTGGTTCTCTTCCTTGTGTTGATGAACCTATTTCCTCTAATTAATATTTATTTTCCTCCTCTCATGTTGCTCATCACAATTTGGAATTAGTAGCTTTATATGTCTAGCTCATTTCCATTCATGGTGGTATAATGTTAGGTGCAACCATATCTATCTTGGTAGTAACAAGATAGTTCTTTGTGGTTGTATTTGACTCTATGATTGGGGGGAAAGGATAACTAGTTTTGGAGGTATGCATTCTTTTCAAGGCTCCCCTCTTCCTCTCTTTCTACTTAAAATACCAACATAAACAAGTATGTTAGGATTTTAAGTGGGGGGGGAATTTTCCCCCATTCATTGTTTGCATGCTCTATTATTAAGTGATGATAGAATATAAAGTGTGATTATTAAATTAGTATTATTTTTATTAACATCGACATTATTTACATTTGCATTATTTTATCATAATTGGCATTAACATTTTCACATTTTTTGTTTAGCAGAGCATATTGATCATGTTGTGTGGCACCTTATGAAATTTATTAGAAGGTATTAATTTGGTATGGTTAGTACAATGGGAGCCCCTATACTTTGCATGACTTTCTCATTGTATGGTGAGAGCCTAGGTAGAGGCATGACTTTCTCACTTAGCCACTTTTTTGAGGCTCACCAAGTGGATGACGGATTTCACTAGACCTTGTGAGCATATTTTTCTATAGGAAATATAGCATAACACAACTTGCTTGCATGTGGAGCCTTTTGAATTTTTTATGGCTGCCGAGCATAACACAACTTGCTTTCTTATAGATCCATGTGTTTGATGAATGTGGCATAATATGTACAATTTTCTAGTCCATCTTTCTTTCCTCTATGGATCAATTTTTGAATTGTATGTTTGTGTATCTTGTCTTATTGCTTCATACAATACATCTTGTGTGTGTTCCTTTGTGCTTATGTTGATATTCCATAGGATTTTGATCTTGGGGGATTGGCCACCTCCTAGACCTTTTCCATCCTATCTCACTAATGTTTATGCACTTGGAAACTCTTGGAACATATTTTACTACTTTAGGTGCAAGGTCATCCTCTCACTAAAGTGGGGGCTAAATGTAGTATAGAAAAATGTATACCTTTTGTAAGATAGAAAATTTTCACCCCAACGGTTCTAAGAACTAGGGCAACAAGCTTTCTATACTCCACATTCAAGGAAACCCTAGAGATCTCAATCCAATGAAGAAAGGGGAGAGATACCTAACAATAGGGTATCCTAGGGTATGTTTAGAGATTAATTGAGGTGAATGATGGGTTCACCACCAAGCTAGGTCTTAAAAAATGTATGAAAGGCAAGATCTAATTATTCAATTCAATAATACATAAAACTTCACTAAATGAACTATAAATGCAAATAAATTAGAACAATAAAATGGAAAAGTATAGAGGGGAACTTCAAAACCTAAGAGAGATTGAATGGAGGCATGAAATGTTGAATAACCTAAAATTTAGGCCTACTAGGACTCATACACTAGTCTGGACATATCAATCCTAGATCGAGGTTTCTATGCAGAATGAGTTTCTAGAAAAAGGGTATCTATAAGTGCCAAAATCTGACCAAACCTAGGACTCATGCACCAGGACTGGCATATGAGTCTAGTTAGGGTTTTTTAGAGCTTCAAAGTCTAAATCTGATCTTCAATTTCTACTCTTTCTACTCCTCTTTGTTTTTTAATGTGAAACTCTGATTTTGGGGTTGTAGGTGACTTTTTAGTCAAGATAGCAACCTTGCAAATGAGGGGACAATGCCAACAACTTTATCCAATCTTGTAACCTAATATTAAAAGGTCCTTGATGCTCCAAGAAACCTAGATCTGAAATCACACAAAGAGAGAAATAAAGTGTTGATTGTTAGGGAATAGGGGTTTTCCTTGGTCAAACCCCTTATAGGTAAATAAACCAAATGTTGAGATAAAGAAATTAAGGCATGAAACCTAAAAAAAATAACACAGATCATGGGAAATGATGCCTTGTAAATGATCTCCTGTAAATCTACAACTCAACATGAAATGGCCATGAAGGATGTAGATCTTTATCTTGACAATAGGTGTATAACAATGCTTGATCTTGGATCTTCAATGCTACATCACAAGACTACCTCAATAACATGCTTGATGCTTGATATCCTTGACATCATGATGGATCTTGAATTGCTACAACAATTGGTGAAGAATTGTTCCCTTGAACGCCTTAAAAATGATCTTGAATGATATCTTAATGATCTTGTAAAGTCTTAGAATGCCTAACTCTTGAGTGCTTGAATTAATATTATGAAGACTTAATGAAATAATGATTTGAGAGCTCATTTATATAGGCAATCCATCTAATATTCTGTTAATTGGATCCCATAAAATGAAATAAATGAAATTTGAACTTAAAACACAATTTTTTTGCTTAAAACATTGAAAAAAGGCCAAATGGGACTCATATGACATTTGTGGTGTATGGGTCCAACCTGGATGGGACTCATACGCCTAAAGTGATGTATGGATCCGACAGGGCCTATTTTGATTGCTAAAGTGTTGGGGAGTGTAAATTAAGTTTATTTGCTGATCTTGTTAGGTTTTTGATGAAAATATTCCTTGGGATGCACAATATAGGGTTAAAGACCTATTAATGATGATATTAAGGTCATAAATGCAAGAGGGCCCAAAATTCAATGTGAAAGTGTAAATAAATACACTTTACAGCATTAAATTAAGGAAAAAATGGGTATATTTAGCTAAAAACAACCCCAAATCTAATGTGAATGTGTACAACACATTACAAAAATAGATTAGGTCCACTTAATTTACAAGCCTCCTAAATTTAATGTGAAGGTGTAAATAAATACACTTTGCAACACTAAATTAAAGAAAAGTTAGGTTTATTCAGCTTAGAAGGGCTTTAAATCCAATGTGGATGTGTAAAACACATCACAACACCAGATCAAGGTGATATCAAGTCCAATTTATCATTAATTATTCCCAAATTAAGTGAAATTGTATTGTTTCCAAAGGGATACAATTCTTGTCATTGCATCTAGCCCCCACTTTAGTCAAACTGACACAAGCACAAGAGGACATGCACAAGGTGTCTGATATGCAACATCAAGATACACAAACATGCAGTGCCAATAAATAAAAGAAGAAAGAAAAATAAAATCAAGCAAAACTAAAAAAGAGGTGGATCAAGCTTCGACCGTTTGTACAACATGATGTGGATCAAATCTAAGTTGTCTGTCCAAAGATACACACTCACTTTGAGGCGATGAAACTCTTAGCTATCTTTTGGGTGAATAATCCAAGAAGGTGAGACACATACAATATATATGCACTCACACACACATACAAGTGGCTAAGGGAAATTCATGCCTTGGATCGGCTTCCTATCAAAACATACCAAAGTTATACCTTCTGATAACTTTGACAAGGTTACATGCAAAAATGATCTTCGAGCTTCGTGAGACAAGAAAAACTTTGTATGCTTGGAGCTCATGAAAAAAATTGAGCTTTGATCTTCATTAGGGAAAAAAAAATTGGAACTCATGAACAAACAAGATGGCTCCATAGGCATGCAAGGTGTGTTATGCAAGGTGGCCATATAAAAAATAGTGTAAGGTGTGTTGAAAGGTATTTTGCTTAATTCATGCAATGTCTCTATTTATGGAACATCATGCCTAATATCTCCAAGAGAGGACTAAACAATAGATTTTTTATTGTTAGGGATGCGATGTATCTTTTTCTCAATTAGGATCTTTCACCTAATGGAAAGAGATAGATCCCACACCCAAAATCTAGGTGGTTCAAGAAAACTAAGATATGTATGATGAAGTTAAGACTAAATGTTATGATCTAAATACAACTAGATGATGAAATTGATTGATTAAGTATGCAAAAACTAAGAAATGTAACTTGTTTGAAAACACATTGGGTAATGCAAAAACACTTAAATGTGAACAAAAATGAATACAAATGGATGAGAATGAAAGTATACACTAGAAATGTGGATGGAGACTTGAAATGGCTTTGGGAATGATACTGATGCTGACTTTTAGGTCTAGTGGGACTCATTCGCCATTCTGGGTGAATTAGTCCTAGTTTTGTAAAACTGTTCTAGAACCTATTTCAAACAAATGGGTGTATAAAAATGCAGAATTCAAAAAACTAACCAAGAAGTGGGACTCATTTTCCACCCATGGAAATTGAGTCCACTTTTGAATTTTTGAATATTCAAAGGTGGAATCAAGAGCTTTTGGTTTGCACTTTCTGCTTCTCCAAGTGTTTGGTTGTAAAACTGTCAGATTCAGGCCTAAAAGTGACTTTTTGTTGATATTTTTCCTTATCAAATGAAGAGATGACTTGAAAAAATTTTCAATGCAATTTTCAATGATTTCTAAGCTTCTAAAAGGCCTAAATCTACAAACACATAAGAGAAGATAGAGAAATGTGGAATGTTAGGGCATGGGGGTTTGCCTTGGTCAAACCCCTTTTAGGTAATTAAACCAAAATGATGAAAGAATGTAATGAAGCACATAATAATGGAGTTGATTACCTTGCCATGATGATTTTCATTTAATGTATACACTAAAACATGAAAAATCTACCCTGGAATGTCTGAACATTTCTATCTTAATGACTTGAAATAATGAAACCCTAACTTGCTTGGATTGAGATGGAAGAATGATAGATGAAATATCATGCTCTTGGAAGGAATAAAGACCAATGACTCCACCAAGAAAAGGACGCATCATAAGAAGAAAGAAATAACACAATGAAATGTGAGTGGTGATGTATGCCCCCAGTTTAAAGTAGTTGTGAAGACTAGTACTATGAGAAATTGATTGAAAGTAGGAAAATGAGACATGAGAGCTTACTCAGAAAGACCTAGACCAAGTCATATGTTTGCAATAAGTTACATCATGAATAAGGGTAGTATGTCACATGAGAACCAACTTAAGGTACATTTTCCACATCCCAAGCTTGCTCTTATATGTTCATGAAAGGTTAATGACTAGCCAAGGGAGGAAATGACAAGTGACATATGAGGACAAGGCTACTAAACCCCTTTCCCCCACTAAGTGAAAGAAAAAGGTGAGCTGAAACAATTGATGAGAGTGAAAATTGGTATCAATTAGAAGAATTAGGTGCCCCCATAGAGGGAAGCATACCAAACTCCTAAAAATGTTGGAATTTATGACTCAAAGCATTACTTTCATTAGTGGAGTGACCATGAACTATATGATAGGCACAAAATGAAGTCTTGGAATATCATTTCTTATGAGTTATGGGAGGGAGGGTGATCAAGTGATCTTGTAGGAGTCTCAACAAGATGCCCTCTTGATCAATGGTAGAAGTTGGTCTTGTGGTTTGTGTCAAGGATACATCTTGCTTAGTTTTAGTTGTCATATCTATGCAAAATTTTTTAGATTGTGAGATTATGTTCTCTCCATTATAGGAGGGTATAAAATCTAATGAATTCAAATCATGAAAATTTTGAGAGATGACATTGACATTAAGTGAAGGTGTATTTGTGTGTTTCATGTTTTGTAAAGGATGATTTTCAAGACCACTAGTGTCAATGAGTTCAAGATGGACGATGGTTAAGGTTGATTTAGGAGTATGTTGTGTGAGATTTTTGATGTTGAGTGAAGGTTTGTTGATCTCGATCAAAGGACAATAACTAATACCATGAGTCATTTGTTGTGTTTTAGGCTCTATAGGGTTGCAAATACCTTGTTCTCGAGCACCACATCCTTTTCCACTATATCCAAGTTGTTTCATGATTTCATAACCTTTTCCATAAATATTTTTCATTGCTTTTGGACTGGTTGGTGGTTGGTCATAAGCACCATCAAAGCTGACTGTGTCTAGTTTGCTTCTTTGTCTAAAGTGGTTGAGGTGGATGCTTTTGAACGGTCATCCAACTTTACTATTGACATTATTGTTGTTTATTTTCCCTGATTTGAATCTTTGTGGATGATTTTGTATTCACCCATGAACTCATGTTTGAAATCCAAGGAACCCCAATCATCTTCTAATAGCATCATGACTTGGTCAATATGTTGTTGTTTTTCTTTTTGTTGTGTGGGTTCCACTTGTGTGGTTGGTGTTAATGTGTTCAAGGGGTTCTCTTTGGTTTTCTCAATTTGCAAGATGCTATAAGGCTCATGATCAATGTCAAGTGTGCATACCTTTTTGTTGTAGATGTATTTCATTTTTTCAATGAAGAGTGGAAGGCACACCATTCTTGCATGAATCCACAAACTACCTAGAAGAAGATTATATGAAAGATAATGAGGCATAACCTAGATTTGTGTGTTCAATGTGACTTCTCCAACTATAATAGGTAAAGTTATTCACACCAATCGATGTCTTTTTTGATATTTTCAAATCCCTTAATAGATAAATATTCGGGTTAAATTTTTCATTTATCCACACAAAGCCTATCCAAAAGGTTTACACTACACACATTAAGGTTTGAGCCATTGTTGATAAGGGTTCTCTTTATTCCTATGTGATTGTATCAAGAAATGATCATGAAAGATTTTTTTTTGTTTTTGCACTTCCAAAGGGGGGAGTTCTCTTTGATGGAAAATAATGTCAACATTTATTCCTTGGATCATGGCTGCTATGTCAGTTGGTTGCACATTAGAAGGGACAAGAACTCATTGCAAGGCTGCTTGGATAATGTTGTGATAGTGAGGGGATGCTTGAATAAGATCCCATAATGATATTTTAGGAGGAGTATTCTTTAGTTGTTTAATAGGATTGTACTCCTAAATGTGTGAATTTAAGCAAGGATCTCTAGGAAAAATGGGATTTTCCAAAGGTAAGGGTATTGGTGTGGGTTGTTGTGGTTGTGGATTATTTCGAGTGTTATATGTATGAGTAATATTATTATAACTCGCTTGCTATGACACATTAGCTTGAGGTGGGTAGAGGGTGAATTCAGGTTTTTGTTGAGTGTGTTTGTGTGAAGGGGGATAAAGGATGATTTGAGGTTGAATAATAGTAATATCCCTTGGTGAATGAGAGTCTAATATAGTATCTTCATTTCCTTTAAAGGGCATAATATTATTATCAATGTTATCTTTTCCTTTTATGATGATATTCTCCCGAGAAGGAGAGTGTTTAGGAGATCAACAAACCTCATGTTTATGACAATTAAGGCTTGGTTCATTCAAAATAACTTCATTGTAACTAAGGGAGTGATAAATGGTCAAATGTGTTTTATTATTGATGGTGGGGAGATTAGGGGAAGACTCTATTTGATTGTTCATTGTTTGTAAGGTCTCATTCTTTTGTTCCATATTATCTACTCTACTAGGAGAGCTTGTAAAATGTTCATGTAAGGTTGAAATTTGCAAAGGAGCTTCATCACAAGTGGAAGAGGGATCAAGAGAAGGACCATCATGATTTCCAAATAGATCTTCCCATAGGATAGGTACATTAGGGAAGGGAGGGGCAATATGCTCATGATCTTGAATAGATATATCTTCTAACACCAACCTATCCTCTTTGCATCAATGAGGGATATTAGGAGAAGAACAAGTTGGATTATCGTGATTATGGAGATGAGGTAAGGTAATGTCTAGAAATGTTTCTATGATCTCATATTCTTGTTGTGTTGTGTGATCATCATGATTACTTAGTGTGATGTCCTCTTCTTTAGTATGTTATGTCTAATAGGAGAGGTAATAGGAGAGAAACAACTCATATTGTCAAAACTGTCATCAATTGGTTCTTCTAGCACTAAAATATCTACTTCAAAAGTGTGAGAGATAATAGGAGAATAAAAAATGTAAGTGCTATGATTTTCCAAGGTTTCTTTCACTAAACTAACCTCATCCACAAAAGGGAAACTAGGAGAGGGATCAATGACAAATAAAATGAGAGGGGAAAGGACCTCATATTCATATGCATTTAACAAAATTCTCTTACAACATGCAATAAGATCTAAAAATAGAACATGCAAGATGATGACTATAGATATTTGTAATGAAAACATGATGGAATTATTATTCTACAAACTTGAAATGTAATAATGCTGAAGCAAATATGTGAAAGAGGAATGTAATTTTTTAGATTTTAAAGATGACAATTGATTGATTATGATATGTAACAAGATAAGAATGAAAACTTGAAATTGAAACCATGCATGAAATGAGATAATTTAGGCTAGATTTGATGAAATGCATGTGATATAAATCCAACCAACCAATATAGCTAGGAAATGGCACCAAATAGAAGCCTAAAAATAGGGTTTTTAGCTCTATAAAAGGTAGTTTCAAGGGTCAAAAGGGATTGATTTGCCCAGGGTGGCGAATGTCCCAGTATGAACTTTTTTCAAAATATTTAGAAAATTTTGAGTGATTTTTTATGTTTTCTAAGTTCTATGATGTAGACCTAAGTAAAAAATGCAAAATTTCAGAAAATTGAAATGAATTTAGATCATAAAAATGCAACTTAAATGCACTTTTTATGAATGAAAATTTTGAAACCTAGCATGCCAATGAACTAATGCAATCCCTAATGTAAAGTCAATGCAAGGATAGATCTATGATGAAGGACTAAAAATCAAAAAAGAGAAAAAAATGGAAATAATGTTCACTAAAATGAACCATAGATTTTTTATTGTTAGGGATGTTATGTCTCTTTTGCTCAATTAGGATCTTTCACCTAATGGAAAGAGATAGATCCCACACCCAAAATCTAGGTGGTTCACTCAAACTAAGATATGTATGATGATGTTAAGACTAAATTCTATGATATAAATGCAACTAGATGATGAAATTTATTGGTTAAGTATGCAAAACCTAATAAATGTAACTTGTTTGAAAAAACATTCTATAATACAAAAACACTTAGAAATGTGAAAAAACTGAATAGAAATGGATGAGAGTGAAAGTGTGCATTTGGATATATGGATGGAGATTGGAAATGGATTTTGGAATGCTACTAATGTTGACTTTTAGGCCTGGTGGGACTCATTCACCATTCTAGGTGAATTAGTCCCAATTCTATAAAACTATTTTGAAACCTATTTCAAACAAATGGGTGTCTAGAAATGCAGAAAACTAAAAACTAACCTAGAAGTGGAACTCATCCACCACCCATGGTGAATGAGTCCACTTTTGAATTTTTGAATATTGAAAGGTGGAATCCAGAGCTTTCGATCTACACTTTCTGCTTCTCCAGGTGTCTGGTTCTAAAGCTGTCAGATTCATACCTGAAAAATGATTTTTTGTTGATATTTTTCCTTATCCAATGAAGAGATGACTTGAACAAATTTTAAATGCAATTTTTGAGTATTACTAAGCTTCCAAAAGGCCTAAATCTACAAACACACAAGACAAGAGAGAGAAATGTTGAATGTTAGGGAATGGGGGTTTGCCTTGGTCAAACCCCTTTTAGGTAATTAAACCAAAATGATGAAAGAATGTAATGAAGCACAAAATAATGGAGTTGATTAACTTACCATGATGATTGAGCTTGAATTTCTATAGAAAAACATGAAGAATATTCCCTCAAATGTCTAAAAATTGAAATCTTAATGACTTGAAATGATGAAACCCTAACTTGCTTAACTTGAGATGGAAGAATGATTGATGAATAATGAAGAATTGTTATGATTTAGGGTTTAGAGAGTTGATTTTATAGGAAATTCACCTTATTATCCTTTAAAGTAGATCCCTAAGGCTGACATGAAAGAATATTAATCTTAAATCCCAAAAATTCCTACTAAACAGTAAAAAGTGGGCCAAATGGAACTCATTCGCCACCCATTTTGCCAGCTAATATGCTAGGAAGTAGGGAAATAAGGATTATGTGATGAATTTGTCCGTTATTTGAACAAATATTGCCTCAGGATGCATAATATGGGTTAATAGGGGTCTAGTAGTGATGATGTAAAGGTTAATTAGGGCTTGGGACACATAATTCAATGTGAAAGTGTGATTAAATACACTTTACAACACTAAAATGAGGTCCACAACCTAGAAAGTCACAAGAACTAATGTGAATGTACAAGACACACTACAAAACTAGTTTAACATTAAGTTTATTTTACAAGCCTTCTAGATTGATGTGAGGATGTATTTAAATACATTGTATAATGTTGAATTAGGGGTAAATGGGTTTAGTAAGTCTAGAAAAGCATGAAAGTCTTTTACAACACTTTACAACACCTTTACAAGACATCATTAAATGAATTTGAAAGGGTCCAAGACCTAGTGTGGTTGTGAAAAACACCCCACTTTACCAAATCAAGGCCTTGTTAAGTCCAATTTCCCATCAACTATTCCCCAAATCAAGAAAGTTTCATTTTTTCTACGATACAAGGACAAACCAAAGAAATATCATGCTCTCAAAGGAAATCAAGCCTAATGACACCACAAAGAAAAGGATGCATCACAAGAATAAAGAAAATTGCATAGTGAAACATGAGTGTCAATGTAATCCCCCACTTTAAAGCAGTTGCTAACACCATTACTATGAGCAATTACTTTAAAGTAGAAGAAGACGTGAGAGCTTATTCAAAAATCCCTATGCCAAGTCATGTGTTTCTGAATCAAACTACATCATGAATAAGTACATCACATGAGATTCAACTTAAGGCATGTCATCCCCATCCCAAGCTTGCTCCTATATGTACTTGAAAGGTGGTCAACTATCCAAAGGAGACAACAACAAATGACATACGAGGACAAGGCTAATTAACCCCTTTCCCCCACTTAGTGTAGGACAAGGATAAGCTAAATAGGATAAAAATAAATGTCAATTAGAAGTAATAGGTGCCCCAACACAAGGAAGAGCACCATATTCCTTAAGATGTTGAATTTTATTAATCAAAGCCTTACATTCATTAGTAGCATGACCATGAACTCTCTGATATGCACAAAATGAAATCTTGTAATAAAATCTATTTCATGTTCTTTGAGGGAGAGATATCAAATGATCATGGAGGAGTCTCGACAAGATACTCGCTTGATCAAAAGTAGAGGATGTTTCATTATTTTCCATGAAAGATATCTTTTTCTTAGTACAAGATATCATACTTATGCAAGGCTCTTTATATTGCAAGATTTTGTTCCCTCCTTTATAAGAGGGTGTGCAATATAATAAATTCAAATCATTAGTGCTTTTTGTGATGACATTGAAATTAAGCAAAGATTTATTTGTTTATTTTTGTTCTTGCAAAGGATAAAAATCAAGATCACTAGTGTCTATCATTTCAGGATGCACTACTGTTAAAGTTGGCTTAGAATAATCTTTTGTAAGAGTGTTGATATTAACTGAAGGCTTGTTTGTGTCTTTTGAGGTACAATAACCAAGACCACTAGTATTTTCTTGCATGTGAGGCTCTATAGGGACACATATACATTGCTCTCTAGCTCAACATCCTTTTCCATTATAACCAAGCTATTTCATCATTTCATAAACTTTTCCATAAATATTTTTAATCTATTTTGGATTCAGTGGTTGCTCATAATTAATTTCATCAAATTTTGTTGGGTAATTTACTTTTTCTTCTATAGTGGTTGAGGTGGATGCTTTTGAAGTGTCTTCTGAATTTTGTGTTGACATTACCACTTTTTCTTTTTCCTTTTTAGAGTATTTGTTTATGATTTTGTATTCTCCCATGAATGTTGAGTCGAAATCCAATGATCCCAAATCATCTAGTGATATCATTGTGAAGTATTTGGGACATCTATATTTTTGTTGTTCTTGCATGGGTTCTACTTGTGTAGTTGGTGTTAATGTTCTCAAAGGATTCTCCTTTCCTTTCTCAATATTCAAACAACTATTTAGGTCAGGGTTAGCTTTGAGTGTGTACACTTTGTTGTTGTAAATATACTTCATTTTATGATGAAGAGTAGAAGGCACCCCATTCATTGCATGAATCCACAGTCTTCCTAAGAGGAGATTATATGAAAGATCATGAGGAATAACATGGATTGGTGTTTGAAAATGTGGCCCTCCTAGCTGTAATAGGAAAAGTGATCATACCAGTGGTTGTTTTCCTACATTATCAAATCCCTTAATAGATAAAGAATTGGGTTTAATTTTTTATTTATCCATGCCAATCCTATCCAAAAGGGTCACACTACACACATTAAGGATTGAGCCACTGTTAAAAAGGTTTTTCTTTATCTCGATTCTTTTATATTGACTTATTAATATGAAAGCTTCATTTTGTTTTTGCACTTCCAAAGGAGGGATCTCACTTTGGCAGAAAACAACATCAACATTTATTCCTTGAATTGGGGCTGCTATGTTATACGGTTGTGCATTACAAGGGATAGGAACTTGTTGCAAGGAACTTTGAATCATGTTATGATAGTGAGAAGTGGCTTGAATAAGGTCCCAAAATGATATCTTAGCAGGAGTATGCTTTAATTGTTTGAAAAGATCATACTCCTTTCCATGAGGAGGACTTGGTAAGATAGGGTTAGGTAGGATAGGATTAGGAAATGGGTGGGATGTTGAAGGTGTTTTACTTGTTTGTGGATTGTTTCGAGTGTTATATGTGTCAGCAAAAATATTATGACTTAGCTGTTGTGACACATTATTCTTAGGTGGGTAGTGGATAAGTTTGGGTTTGTTTTTAGTTTGTTGTTTCTGTGATGGTGGGTAAATAATTAGAGGATTCCTAGGATTTCCCATGAGGTATGTAGGATGTCCATTAATCAAGGTGGATCTAACACACACTTGTGCATTCATAACCTCAGCAGTCTTAGTTTGATGTATTTCTAATAAAGGGAAATCTAGTATCATCTTTTTACCATAATCCAAGGAAGTAACCTCACTATCATTGTCATTTTCTTGCACCATGATATCCTCCCTAGGAGGAGAGTTTTTAGAACTACAAACCAAATTTTCTTAACATTAAAGAATTGGTTCTTCTAAAATGACTTCTTCACAAGTAGAGGAATGATGAATGGTTGAATTTTCTTGTTTATCAATGATGGGATTCTCTTGTTCAATAATATTTTTCATAGGTAAAGAAAGACACATAAGATTCTCATGACTCTCATTTGTTGTATTTTGTAACATCAAGGCATCTTCCTCACAACTAGGAGATGAAAAAATGCGATAGTCAAGATTATCCAAATTTTCACTCCTTTGTCCCATAACGTCTTCCTAAATAGGATAGGTAGGGGAATAAACATAAAGATGGTTCTCATATATCTTAAAGGTTTGATCATTCAACAACAACATATCCTCCTCACATTCGATTTCATCCTCTAAAACATTATCAAAAGAGGGGAAAGTGTTGAGAGGTGAATGTAGACAAGTTGAAGTTTCAATGGTGTCTTGTTGTGTTATGTTATCATCATCATTACCTATGGTTATTTCTTCTTCTTCATCAATGTCTTGTCCACTAAGAGAGGTAATAGGAGATAAACAACTAAGACTCTCAAAAATCTCATTGATTGGTTCTTCTAACACCAAAATATCTTCTTCACAAAGAGGAGAGATATTAGGAGAAGAATGAATATGATCATTAGGATTGTCCAAGGTTGTATTCTCTTTCACTATAATACTCTCATAGGGATAAGATATGAACTTTTTCTTAAAGTGTCTAGAAAGGTAGGGTACTAACATTTTTTGACAAAAAATGAAAAGAACTTTTAACCATCTCATGCAATGCTTTAAAAATGTAAACAATGTATATCCAAAGATGAAAGATTTCACCAAAATGTAAGATAGAAAATTCACCCCAAGGGTTTTAAGACCTAGGGAAACAAGATTTCTATACTCCACATTCAAGGAAACCCTAGAGATCTTAATCCAATGAAGAAAAGGGAAAGAGACCTGACAGTAGGGTATCCTAGGGTATGTTTAGTGATTAATTGAGACTGAATGAGGGGTTCACCACCAAGCTAGAGCTTGGAAAAATGTATGAAATGAAATATCTAATTATTCAATTCAATGATGCATAAAAATTCACTAAATGAACTATAAAAGCAAATAAATTAGAGCATTAAACTATAAAAGTATAGAGGGGCACTTGGAAACCTCAGATAGATTGAATGGAGGCCTAAAATGTTAAAAAAATTAAAATTTATGCCTAGTAAGACTCATACACTAGTTTGGGCATATCAGTCCTAGATTAGGGTTTCTGTGCAAGAACGTGCTTCTAGAAAAAGGGTATTTGAAAGTGCCAAAATCTAAAAAATGACCCAAACTGGGACTCGTGTGCTAAGATTGGTATATGAGTATAGTTAGGGTTTTCTAGAGCTTCAAAGTATAAATTTGGTCTTCAATGTCTACTCTTTTTGTTCCTCCCTTTTTTTGCATCTGAAACTCTAATTTCGGGGTTGTAGGCACATTTTAGTGAAGATAGCAACCTTGCAAATGAGGGGACAATTCCAAAAAATTTATCCAAGCTTGTAGCCTAATATTCAAATTTCTTTCATGCTCCAAGACACATAGATCTACAATCATACAAAGAGAGAGAGAAAGTGTTCATTGTTAGGGAATAGGGGTTTGTCCTGGTCAAACCCCTTGTTGGTAATTAAACCAAATGATGAGATAAAGAAATGAATCCATGAAACATGAAAAAGGGAACATGAATCATGGAAAATTATACATTGAATGAGGCCTTGTAAATGATGTCTTGTAAATCTATGACTCAACATGAAATGACCATGAAGGATGTAGATCTTGATATTGACAATAGGTGTAGAATAATGGTTGATCTTGGATATTCAATGCTACATCACAATAGTAGCTCAATAACATACTTGATGCTTGGTATCCTCAAAATGATGATGGATATTGAATTGATGCAACAATTGATGAAGAGTTATGCCCTTGAATACCTTAAAAATGATCTTGAATGTTATCTTCATGATCTTGTAAAGTCTTGGAATGCCTAACTCTTGAGTGTTTGACTTGATATCATGAATTATTAATGAAATAATGATTTGAACCTCATTTATATATGAAATTCATCTAATATTCTGTTAGTTGGATCCCACAGGCCAACATTCATGAAATTTGAACTAAAACCCCAATTTTCCCATTTAAAACCTTTAAAATAGGACAAATGGGACTCATACACAATTTTTTGTGTATGGGTCCCACTTGGATGGTACTCATAAGACCAAGGTGGTGTATGGGTCCCACATGGCCTATTTTGATTGGTAAAGTGTCAGGGAGTGTGTAAATAAATATTATTTTCTTGATCTTGTTAGGTTTTTAATTAAAATATGCCTTGGGATGCACAATATATGGTATGAGGGGCATATTAATGATGATATTAAGGACATAAATGCAAGAGGTCCCAAAATTCAATTTGAAAGTGTAAATAAATACACCTTAGAACATTAAATTAAGGAAAATTTGGGTCTATCTAGCTAAAAAGTGACCTAAATCCAATGTGAATGTGTACAACATATTACAACACTAGATTAGGTCCACTTAAATTACAAGCCTCCTAAATTTAATGTGAAGTTGTAAATAAATACTCTTTACAATACTAAATTAAAGAAAAGTTAGGTTTATTTAGCTTAGAAGGGCCCTAAACCTAATGTGGATGTTTAAAACACATCACAACACTCGATCAGGGCGATATCAAGTCCAATTTACACCTTTACATTCTCACACTTGTTTGGGCCATCCTAATTAAAATAGACTTAATAATTCCTTAATTTAGTGTTGGTAATTTTTTTCTTTTTCTTTTTCTTTAGAAGGTGCAATGCACCCATATTATTAGGGGTAAACACTTTTGACCAGAACTATGAACTGGGTACAAGAAACCACAAGAATCAACCAAATCCATGAGCACATTGGCCCAGCAAAGGCACAAGGCCTGTGAGCACTTTGGCCCAGCGAAGGTTAGAACCCTGGTGGTCATCACTACAACCAAGCGACTTGACCACCAAACCACGCCCTTATCAGCAGTGTTGGTAAATTTACTCCTTTACATTTTCACACTTTTTGGGACCTCTTAATTAAAGTGTACTTAATTATGCCTTAACAAGACCTTTTATTCATTTACAAGCCTAATAAATTATATTTTCTGAAGGGTAAACTCGACAACAATTAATACCAACACATAACCCTTTACATTGAGCAATGTGTGTTCGGCTTGTAATGTTTATTTTTTGAGAAATTAAGGATAAATGTCTATAAATACAAGTTTGTTTTATCAAATCAACTATAAGTTTTAAAGAGAAATTTCACAAGAGAAAATATTATTGTCAAGAGCATATTTCTTCATCATTTGTTGTAACATTCAATATGTCAAGCATCATGTCAAACTTATGTTCATTATTGCATATATTTGGAGCTAACATTGTAATGTAGGTTTCAAGATCTAATCCAATAGTTCAAGTCAAAGATTCAAAGAAAGATTGAAGTATCAAGATCCACATACATTGAAGCCATTTCATGCAAGTTGCAGATCTACATTTGAATATTCTTCCAAAGGTTTGTTGAGTGGTAACATAGCATTGTTCATTCATTGTTCCCTCTTTTTATCAATGTTTCAATTCAAGGTTTAATTACCAAAATGAGGTTTGACCAAGACAAACCCCCATTCTCCAAAAAAAATATTTTTCCCTCTCTATTTGGGTGTTGCAAATTTGTAGGTTCATAGATTGAAGCAAAGTTGAAGATCTCAAAAGGGAAAAAATACAAAGTTGCATTTGTTGTAACCTTTTTTATCATCTCACAAAAACTCAAATCCCAAATATATTTTCAATTGTCTAGCTGTGAAACTTGGAGAATCTAGAAGTGTAGAAATAGGAGTAGAGAACCCATAAATCAATTTTCAAAAGTGCTACAAAGAACCATTCACCCATGGTAAAATGAGTCTTAGAAGGTCTCCTGAAATAGTATTTTGGTGACTACTAAATAGTATTCTCTCCTTATTAGATGTACAAGAAGTTTGGTGTTTCTTTCAATATTGAGATTAATCTACAAGATCCAAGTGGTAGCTTGCATTTTTTAGTTGATTTACTATTTTTTAGTTTTTCTCCCAAAAGTGTTATTTGACCTTGACCCCCATCCTTCAAGCATAAGGAAATACTAATATTCTCACATTGGGTTGATTCTCCTAAGGGTTGTTAATCAATTCATTGCGGGGATCTCATTTCTTAATTAAGGTGGGAAGATAGGGTCTATTTCCACCCTTTGGATTTACCTTTCCATTTTTAGAAAGCCCATGTTTTCCTTCATTTCATAACTTTAAAATAAAGATTACTATTTGTAGTACCTTTATTGAAACCTTTTTGTATCAAGTACTTATCCAACCTTGCATACCAAACTCCAGGAGCTTGTTTCAATCTATATAATGCCTTCTTCAATGTACATACCATATTTGGTTTGTCTAATAACTGAAATCATTTTGGTTGTTCGATGTGTACCTATTCTTCTAATTTACCACTCAAGAAATTAGACTTCATATCCAACTAATAAACCTTCAAATATTTGTGTGCTATAAAATCCAAAAAAATCTTGAAAGATTTTATTCTTTCCACTAGAGAAAATGTGTCCTCAAAATCTATTCCTTCTACTTGTGAGTAGCCCTTACACACAAACCTTGCCTTGTTTCTTACCACTTCTCCATTCTCTTTCAACTTTTTTTGGAATACCCACTTAGTTTCAATCACATTCTTGTTTGGAGGTCTTGGGACACGTTCCCAAGTATGGTTCTTCTCAATTTGCATTAGTTCTTCTTCCATGGCCTTGATCCAATATTCATCCTTGCATGCTTCAATCACTGTTTTGGGTTCAACTTTAGAGAGTAAGCATAGATTTACCTATTATTCAAGCATAATATATTTTCATATTTTCAAAACACATTTTCTTTTGTCACCAATTTTTTGATCTTCCTAATATTGAGATGATACTAGACTTGATTGTGAGGCATGCTTTATTATCATTCATGGATGGATTCTTCAGATATAATCAAATCTTTATCAACCCTTAGGATCAATACAAAACAACATTTACATTAACTCGGGGAATTTTTTTGGGTAATGATTCCCTTTGGATTAAATAATGTGAGTGCAACATATCAACGAGCTCTGACATTGATATTTCATTATTACATATAGGTATGTGCAAGATCATCATGGAAATAACAGGCCCTTAAGTGGCAAAAAAAATAGAAAAATCAGAGTTAGGCAACTTGATGAAAAAATTGAATACGTTATCTATATTATTTCAAAAATATGTAAGAATAGAATTTGTAAAAAATTTAATTTAGTTTCTAAACTACTAGGTTTGTTTAAAAAAAAAATCCTATTTGGTGAAAATTTGAAATTTCAATGTAGTAGTACTTAAATTTCAGGGAAAAATAAGAAGTAGGTGTCTGTCTAACCACCCTAACCACAGCAAAATGATAATTTTTTTTATAAGATTTTAGATATAATTAGAGGACTCATGTCCTGATGTGATGCATATTTTTTTGTAATTTTTTTCCAAGTAAATAATCAATTATTAATTTTTTTATTACAAATTAAAAAAGAAAAGAAAAAGATAGTATGTCTAACCACCTTAACTTTGTCAAAACTTCATGAAATTCAATTTTTCTTTTTTTAATCCTATAGTATGCGAAGCATAAAATGTGACGCATTTTTTGGATTCAAAAAATGTAATACCATTTGAAAGCTATAGATGTTTTTCAATCAGTCTATAAATGAGGACTTTAGTCATAATTTGAATAGAAAATGAATAATAATTACTTGTTAAATTAAAAATAAAGCATAATTTATATTGGTGGAAAGATGAGAATATCCTTTCAAAACCCTTTTCTATTCAACAATTTTGGGTATAAAAAAATTCATTAGCCACATACCCATCATATTGCAACTTTTTGGCCCATAATGATCCTTCACATACCCATACATAAGATTTTGGAAGATTATGTTGTTGATATTCTAGCCAAATATTTAACCTAACAATAAAATGTGAATATCCTTTGAAATATCTTTGAGTGAATGTAAATATACAACATGATATTGAATCCAAAAAAGTGTCTTTGGTGTAGATAGTGAAACTTTTTTAGGTTTTATCATATCTCACAAAGGAATTGAAGTGGACACGAAGAAAATTGATGTTATAATTAACATGCCACCTCCTAGAAACATTTCTCAATTTGCATACTTTACAAGGAATAATTTAGGCTATCCATCATTTTGTATCTAGCAGATCAAACATTACCTTTCACATCTCCTTAAGAAATATGTCTAGTTTAGTTGGAATGAGGATTGTAAATAGGATTTTGAGAGTTTGAAATATTATCTTGCCACTCTACCTATTTTACAATTTTCTATGCAAGAAAAACCATTTATCCTTCATACAACAACATCGACCCATGCTCTTGCAGCATTGTTGGCACAATAAGATGAAAGTGGTAATGAACATCATGTTTTATTAGATTATCGAACTATGATTGATTATGAGAAATGATACATAGTGATAAATAATGTTTGGCTCTTGTATATGCTACTAGTAAATGGAGACATTACCTATTAAATGTTGAAATACATGTGATGATGAAATTTAATCCTTTAAAGCATATTTTTCACTAAAATAGATTTATCAAGATGCTTAGCTAAGTGGGTTATGTTGTTAATTGAGTTTGACCTTAAGTTTAAAAAAATAAATTAAAGGACAAGCACTAACCAATTAGTTGATGCTCCTTCTCCTTTACCATTACCTAATAATTATTCATTTCCCTAATGATAATGTGTTGATGATTGAAACTAGCACATGTGAGTTATATTTTGATGGATCTAAGTGTAGAATTGGCTCAGTGCGGGGGTTATAATAACCCATGAAAAGATAATTGACATGCACATGCAATGGCGAGTGTGGCTTCCCTTATATCACCTTAAGGCCCTTCAAAAGAATTCACATTTATTGTATATATAGTTATGAAACCATCAATATAAGATAAAATGGAAGAAGTATTATCAACCATCATGGAAAGCTCTAGTGAATGGTACACATTGATATTTAATTATTTAAAAGATAGTACCTTTCCTGAGTTGACAACTAAGAACACTCATGCTCTACTTCAAAAATTTTCATCTAAATATATAAGTATTGTTGACGTGTTGTATCAGAGATCCTTTGATGGTCTCTTACTTAGATGTCTTAAACAATCTAAAATCCCCATCGCACTTGAACAAGCTCATGCAAGTGCTTGTGGAGGACATTTTCGAGGAAGAACATTAGTTCAAAAACTATTCTACATAGGATACTATTTGAGACATATGGAACAAGATTTCTTTGCATACGTTTTAAGAAAGTCACATATTTCAAGTTCATAGCAATTTGGATCTTATTGGAAAAATCTCACTATGTTCCTCCATTGGGTGTAAATTCATAATCACTGCTACACACTATTTCACAAAATGGGTAGAATTTATTCCTCTTCATTCAAAAGTTGTCAATGTAATATGTTGTTTCATATTGGAACACATTATTTCTTGATTTGGACTTCCTTTCGTGTTAGTTTCAGGCAATGGGACACCATTCAAGAATAATGATGTGAATAAATTATTAGACATTTAACATCCAACATCATTTTTCAACACCCTATTACCCGCATTCTAATGGTCAAGCTGAATCAACTAATAAAACCCTTGAAGAAATTTTAAAGAAAATGATAAGCAAACACAATAAGGATTGGCACACACAACTAACATATGTGTTATGGGCCTATTGTATGAATGGTAGATTATCCACTGGAACTACCCCTTATAACCTTGTCTATGGCACCAAGGCAATAATGCCCTTGGAGTTAGGGATTCCTACATTAAGAATCACTCTTCAAGGACTTATTGATGATAATACTTATAAAGAACAATTATTACATCACCTTGAAATGCATGACGAAGAACACATTAATGCTCTTGAGCACCTTCAAGCTTACTCTAGAAGAAATAAGCATAGTTACAGTGATAATTTCATCCCTTGGTTATTCAATAAACATGATTTGGTGTTATGTGAGAATCAACGTAATGTCAATGCTACACCAAATGAAAAAGGAAAGTTCAAACCTAATTGGATAGGATCTTACAAAATTGATGAAAGTTATGGGTCTAGAACATACATGTTAACAGAAATAGATGGTACACATATTAAAGAACCTATTAATATCATGTAGTTGCATCAATACTATTTATGACCTTATTGAATAGTGTGAATAATAAAGCAATGGTGTTAGGGATAGTAGATAACATTCTATGTTATCTCAACTTGCTTCATTCTTGACAAACAATTATTTGTGTGTCTTAAATACTAAAGTAATTGTTTAAAGAGAAAAAAAAAAAAAAGGTTTTTGGGTTAACATGGAATAGACCTAAATGTCTTGACACCTTGCATCATCCCCAAAAAGAAAACACAAGACAAAGAAAAGATAAATGTTTATGACATATAGAATAATGTAGATATAAATAGAGGAATGCACATGAAGAGATACATCAAACAAAATAGTACAAGAGATCACATTATGCACATGAAATCACAAAAATAACATGATAAAGAAAACAAAGAAAAATATTAGTAAACCACATGTGAGTCAACCTATAGTAGGTTGTTTGCATCCTAATCTTGTTCAGTATATGAAGAAGGTGGATAACTAGCCAAAGGGACAACATCAAGTGACAAACTAGGAAAAACACCTAGTTCAACACTCTTATTAGGACGATCATCATTTAAACTCATAGAAGATGAAAACAATGAATTCAACTCATTATGCACTTGTTCATCAATTTTTGCAATTTCATTATCATCATCCAAGTTAATCACAATAGCAGGTATAATGATAATATCCATAGAAGGTTGTTATTGTTTATGCTAAAACAAAGGTGGAGAGGCATCATGCCTTGATTGAGACAAGTTTGGATTTTTATTTTCTATATTGTTCTTTTTTTCTTTTGCTTGTAAAAAATGAGCAATAGTGTGACGTCTACACCCACACTCTCTAGCATTTTGGTTTCTTTTCATTCAATTTTCAAGTTGTGTTTGTATAGGAGCGGGTTTTTCAACCATAGGTTTATTTTCTTCCCTTAAGGGAGGAATGGAAGGAGCCATGGGAGGTTGTTCAACCACTTTATCTTTATCTTTGTAATCTTTTTTGACTTTAGGAGGAACAATAGGATAATTTTTTTGATTATCTCATGGTCTCTTATAGGAAATAGGTAAAGGGATTTTCATAGGCTTGTCTTGGTTACTTGGGAGACCTTGGCTCAATTATGGTTTCATCAAGGATACAATGCTCGATCATGGGTTGAAGCATATTGATAAGGGATAATTATGCTATGTGCTTTGCCTTAAACTTTTGGTAGGATTTGAAAAAGAAGTCTTCACAGGATCTAATAGGTTCTATAGGATCGAGCCAAAAAAAATCCAATAAGAACTTCCAATGGGAAGACACAAGATTAAAGCCAATATGATGCACAATAAAGATTTCATTTCCAAATGGAAATTTCAAGCATTTGTGCACAACCAAAAGGAAAAAATTCATGGAGCAAAGCCATCAATAGCATAAATTCAGACAAAATTGATCTGAAGTCGAGATGATGTTGAATGTGACATTTTATTTTTTTGATCCAACTTTTAAAGGGAGATTTATAGAACCAATTGTCGGGCAAAGCAAAACTATTATGCATTTTGATCCATGCTTTCAATTTTTCATAAGTATCTTGATAAATCTCATTCGTAAATAGGATTAGTTTAGTGATCACGTTCTCTACATAGACAAGATCAATTAATATCCCATTAGTACACTTTTCATTGATTCTTCTAGCTATGTAAAGAGGACTATTAGGAACATGTTTAAGTATGTATTGTGAGAAATAAATATCAAGTTGCATCTTAGTTAGGCCCTTATGAGGTTTAGCTTCAATAAATGCAAAAATATATTTTATAGAGGCTTCTTCATTATCATTCATGTTATCATCATCCATGTCAAAATTCATCACATCATTCTTTGTTTCACTACCTTTGACAAAACAAATGTTATGATTTGGCATAGGATTGGTAAAGATTTGGAAGTTTTGGTTAGGAGGAGCTATATAGACTTATTACCTTGATCATTAACACCTCCAATTTGAATATGATTAGAATCAATGAGGTATTTCACAAGATGTTTAAGACGCTTGCAATGCTCCATATCATATCCATTTTTGTTGGTGAAAGTGAAAATAAGCATTTCGTCAATAGTTTGAAGGTAAAGTATTAGTAGGATCAAGAGGTCTAATAAGAGGTAAGGAAATCAAAAAAAATTATAAGAATTGCAACATGGTGTTGTGAAGGGTGCTAGGTAGGCATGTAAATTGTGTATTTATATCCATAAAGGCATATGGTTTTGTCATCTTTACAACAACCACTTAGGTATCAACATTTTTATTTGACTGAGGGGGGTTAATTTGTAGAAAGCCCTTATTTTGTTTCTTAAAAGGTTTATAGTTGGTTTGAGGTGTGGATTTAGACCTTTTAGGATGGTTATAGGGTGTTTTAACTTCACAATTACTAATCAAATTTTGATAATCATGAAGGGTTGTACACAACTATGTGAAAGAATGAAATCTTAACATCTTAATATTAGCTTCAATTTTGTATTGCAAATTGGAAATAAAAATTCTCTTAAGGTCAAAATCAAGGATATTAATGTTTATTTGGGAATAAAGCATTTGGTACTGCACTATGAAATTAGTGACCTTTTCATCCTCCTTTTTTTTACATATCATAAAATCAAATAAGTTCATCTTAGGAACCATGTGAATTTTGAAGTAGTTGTAAAAGGCATCAATAATTTCATTGAATGAACTAATTGAATTATTCAGTAAAGAGAAAAACCACTCTAAATTAGTATCTTTCAAGGATCGAGAGAAGATTTTAGCATAGATTTTATCTTCAAAAATGAAGTCACTACATAAGACTGTGTAAGGAGAAACATGACTAATAGGATCTCCTTTACCACCACATTTCTCAAAACTAGAAACATCTATACCTTGTGGCATTTATGTTGTCAATATCTCCAAGGATAATGGGTTGGTTTATATGTATTGTGAAGGTTGGACATTGTTGTTTCAGTTTAGTGGTGATTTTTTATTGAAGGGATGAGAGATTTTTCAAAATTTTGTTAAGGATTGGATCATTATTGGTATTGTGAGATGGAGGTGAAAAAGGTGGAGTTGTGTATGTATGTGGAGGGTAAGTGTATTGTAAGTTTATGAGGGAGATGGATGAGGAGATACGAGATTTGAATGCACAAAGATAGAGGGATTCCCAGTAGAAATACCTAAAGAAGCGTTTACATTGCTAGTAGGTTGGATGGTTGTAGTAACATGAGTACTAGTGTATGTTGGAATAGAGGTAAGGGTTGTGGAAGGAGGAATTGAATTTCCACCTTGACTTTGAGTATACCCCAAAGCTTGAGCACAATAGTCTTTTTAGAGTCATGTTGATTAATAATATGAGCTATAATTCACACAATGTCTATTCCATGTTAATTTTCAAGCATTTTCCTCACATTATCTAAAGCAAGAATGGTACTACTAGCAATTTTTTTATAAGTCAATTTTTTTTGCAATTTTTCTATTTCTTCATCTATTCTTCTTATTTTCTCATGTGCTACATTATCAACCATTGTTTCAACATCATTCACACTAGTTGTAAGTAGGAAAGTCATGGGAAATGTGGTATGAAAGCTATGATACATAGTGGATTGATTAGTATCAACACTACGAATGAAAGAGTTGGAAAATTCAAGATCCACAACAAATGGTGTATTACAGGATGACATGAGTCTCAAACTATGTCTCATGATAGTATTAGCAATCAGACACCGAAGTTGTGAAGCTCATACAAGTTTCACAAACTTGGTATGCACACAAAATCGGTAGAAGGTGAAATGCAATGAAATAACCTAGGATGTAAAGTGCAACACAAATATGTAAATACAATTTTCAGATTTCAAACAAGATAATTTATTGATTATGCTACGAAAAAAAATGAAAATTATTTCTTTTAAATGCAATTTTGAATTCACACAATGCACTAGATTTATCAAATGAAGCTAAATATGATCAATTTCAAGTAATAGAAATTTTGCAAACTAAAATAGAAAACTGAAAACAACAAAACAAAACACATAAACAAATATTTTAATGCCCTAACATTTAAGAAAAAGCCCTGATCATATACTTATTCACCCTAGGAAAATGTGTCCTAGCTAAGGGTTTTGAAAAATGAATTTACAAATTTTTGAGTTGATTCTTGTGGTTTTCTGATTCCACTTTCAGATAGTGAGTTATAGTTTCAGTTTTTTGTGAAATTAAGCTTGAATGCAAATATAGAATATGACTAAATGAAAAGTTAGGAGAGATAATTTCATGTGCAATTTTGATTGAATTTTTAAATGTAAATGAATATGATGCAATGTTATGTAGATGCTTTGCAAAATGACTGATTTTTTTTGTATTTTTTAAATTTAAAGAATGAAAAAATGCAATCCTAAAACCCTAAATGTGATGCAAACTAATGCATGTTAAGCAACCCTCACGGAGATTAAATTCAATGAAATTGAATGAAAATGAATGTGAATCCTATATCTACGGTAAAAATGGACTCCAAAATTAGAAAGAAATAATGGTCAAAAGTCAGGTTGACCAAAATTAAACAAAAGAAACATAGGTTTACATCAAAATGGAATATGACAAGAAATAAAGTTATGATGGACCTATCTTCCCCTATTTCAGTATGAAATAAGATCCACATAATAAAATTATTATCAATCCTTAGGTGGATCAATTCAAAGTGTGAATCTATAAATTTCTTTTTTTGTGTCAGGATGGGGGTCTTGGTCAAACAACACTTTGGGAAGACAAACTAAAAATAGTAAATCAACACCAAATTGAAATCTAACACTTGGAATAGCAAGATTAAACTCAATATTTATAAAACCTACAATTAGATTACAGATCAAAGAAGGGAAGATCTAAATGTTCTTTTCACCAAAAGTCAGTTTCTAAATCTGATCTAGAACTCATTCGCTCAGGGGTGAATGGATCCTAAGTAGGGTATTTTTTCAACTTTCAGGAGGCTTTGGTCTGATCTCTGCACTTCCAAATTCTATAGATTTTAGGTTTGGAAAGCCAAAAATAAATTTTGTAGATGATTTTTCATAAGAAGATGACAACTTTGACAACTTTTTTTGTTCTTCAAAAGATCTTCAAGATTTCTTCCACCTAAATCTGCAATCACAAATCAAGAGGGATTTTTTTTTTGAATGGATGGTTTGCCTTGGTGAAACCTCATTTTTTTAATCAAACCTTGAAATGAAATGAAACATGAAAGAGGGAATGTAGAATGAACAAAAAAATGTTACCACTCAAAAAGCCTTTGCATAAACCTTAGAATGTAAATCTACAAATTGCATGAAATGTATTCAATGGATGTGGATATTGAACCTTCAATATTGAATTGAAATAATGCTTTGAATGTTTGAATGGATCATAAAACCTACATCATCATATTAACTCTAATAACATGCATGATACAAGAAGACTTTGCCATTACAATTGGATCTTGATTGCTGCAATAAATCTTTAATACATATTCCTTTGAATGCCTTGAATTTCTCTTGCAATTTCTCTTGAATCACTCTTTAAATTCTCTCTTAGATCTTGAAAATTGCTAGAAAACTCTTAGGTGAAACATAGTGAAATAACCTTATATTTATAGGTATACATGTATCCTCAATTTCCTGAAATTCAAATATCACAAGATGACATCTAAATATAGATTTGAAAACATTAAAATACCACCAAAAACATAATTTAAATTTAGGTCCTAGGTCTAAGGAAGGGGAAAATGGGTCCTAGGTCCCTAAACCTAGGACACACGTTGCTCAATGAAAATTATTATGTTAAGGAATTAATGAATGTCGGGTTTTCTCTTTAGAAAATACAATTAAATATGCTTGGTAAATGCATTAAAGGGTGAATTAAGGTAAAATTAAGCTAAATTAATTAAAGGACCCCTAACTGTAAAAGTGTAAATAAATAAATTTTACAATACTAAATTAAGGCACAATTAAGTCCAAATTAACTAAGAAGTCCAAAACAAGTGTGAAAATGTAAAAGGGATACATATTTATACATTGCACAAGTACCTATCCAATCTTGTAATACAAAGCTCTAGGAGATTTCTTGATTCCATATAATTCCTTCCTCAATCTATAGACCATATTAGTATCCTCTAACAACTAAAAGCTTGTTGGTTATTCAATGTATACCTCTTCTTCCAACTCACCATTTAAGGATGCAGACTTCACATCCATCTGATAAAAAAATAAATTGTTATGTGCTACAAAATCAAAAAACATCTTAATATCCTCCATCCTTACCATTGGAGAAAATATATCTTTAGAGTCTATTCCTTCTACTTGTTAGTAGCCTTTACACACAATCCTTTCTTTGTACCTAATAACTTCTCCATTTTCATTTAGTTTGTTTCAGAACACCCATTTGGTTCCAATCACATTCTTGTTCATTGCTCTTAGTAAAAGTTCCCAACTCTAATTATTCTCAATCTACTTTAGTTATTCTTCCATAGCCTTGATCAAAAAATCATCTTTGCATTCCTCATTCACTATTTTAGGTTCAACTTTGTAGAGTAAACATAAATTTGCTTGTTCTTCTATCATAGAATCCTTTCTTCTTATCAACACACTTCTTCTCTTGTCACCAATGATCAAATCTTTAGAATGATTCTTCTGCAAATACTTACGGGTCTTACAAATCCCTTCTAGAGATTTTTCATCTTCAACCTACACTTATTTTTCCTTAGCATAATATTTCTCTTCTTCTCTACAAGAGGAGTCATCTATTTCATATCCATCTATCAACACTAAGATTTTATGTAAGTCTTCATCCACTTTGACAATTGAATATTTAACAATCCTTTTTAGCCTCTTGTTGTAGCAATATTAAGCCTTGCTCTTTGTAGATTATCCAAAGAAGATACCTTCATCATTCCTCACATCAAAATTTCCTAAGTTTTCTTCATTTATTCGTATATAGCACTTGCTTCGAAATACTCTGAAATACTTGATAGTAGGAGTTCTTCCATACCACAACTCATAGGGACTCTTTGAATTTTTCTTTCTTTCTTGTACTCTATTAAGTATATACACTACAGTATGAATTACTTCTCTCCATTAGACATCTGATAAATTTGATTCCTTCATCATTGTCCTTTCTTCTTACTGAATATTCCTATCCTTCCTTTCCATGACTCCATTAGATATTAAGGATTCCTAGGAGTTGATAGATTTCTCTTTATTCCATGAACTTCACAAAAAATGTTAAACTCATTGGAAGTCAACTCTCCACCTCCATTAGTTCTTAAATTTTTTATTTTCATATCCATTTTATTCTCAATTGTAGCTTTAAATTCTTTAAGCTTATCTAGAGCTTATGATTTTTCTTTGAGAAAAATTTCCCAAGTCATTCTAGAGTAATCAATTAATAACATGGAATACCTATTACCTTTAAAAATTCTAGTTCTTGTAGGTCCACAAAGTTCTATATACACCAACTCCAAAGTTCCTATGGTATAATATTCTCTGACATTAAACCTTTTCCCTTATTTTCTTCCCAACATGAAATTCCTTACAAACTCCATTTATAGGCTTTGTAGTCTTTGGAAGATCTCTCATAGCTTGAGTAGAGTTGACTAGGTTGTTAGAATTGATGTGACACATTCTTCTATGCCATAGCCAATTTTCATTGATTTGAATCATAAAGAACTTACCTTTAGCACCCTTAAGATGATAAACATTTCCATCTGTCCTTCCTACAACAACAATATTTTTGGATTCTTTCCTAATCTCACAATCACCATCCTGAAATACAAGATTATATCCTTTGCTACAAATTTTTCCTACACTTAGAAGATTATGTCAAAGATTTCCTTAACATAAAGAACATAATTTGTATTGTTCTTTCCATCAAAATTGATTGAACCTTTTCCACATATCTTAAGAGATGTATCATCACCAAACTGAACACAACCACCTTCAAACTTCTCAAGCTTAAAAAGCTTACTTTTATCACCTATCATGTGATTTGAGCATCCATTGTCAACAATCTAGTAGTTTTTATCCTCTCTTGCATGAAAAGAAATCACCATAGTCCCATTATGATCTACCTTGATATAAAATTCCTTCATACATATGTTAGAGTTATTAGAATTAGTTCCAACATTTAGAGCCATGAATAAGCATTCATCATTAGATATAATAGAATCTTCTTTAACATAGTAACTTCTCTTAATTTTTTTATCTTTATTCTCCCTAAATCTATCATTTGAAGCTTTAATTGGACATCTTGAAGCATAATTACCTATCTTTCCATAATTGAAACATTTGAAAAGTAACTTACCATTATATTTCCAGTGCCCTTTTTGAATCTTCTTGTTAGGTTTTCTTCTATCCCATCAAACTCATTTATATCATATTCCTAATTCTTCTATTCTTTTCCAACTTTAAAAGTAGTCTCTTTTCTTGAATCACTTTGACCAAACTCTCTCAATTCAAAATTAGTTAAAGTACCAAATAACTAATCTTGAGAATAATGATCTAAATTTTGAGCTTCTTCAATAGAAGAAACCTTATGACTATAAGAGACTTAGGAAGAGTTATCAATACCTTTTTTTACCACCTCATCTTCTTCAAATTTTCCACCAAGGCCTCTAATGGAATTGACAACTTCATCCACTCTATGCATGAATCCTATAATATCTTCATCTTTTTTCATCATTAGGGTTTCAAACTTAGTCTACATATTTTCCATCTTTGATTGCTTGACCTTATCATCTCCTTCATAGATCCTTTCTAGCCTTTTCTAGATCTCACTAACAATTTTAAGACTCATAACTTTCACAAGTTCCGAATTAGAAATGCAACTCAAAAGAGAATACCTTTCTTTTCCATTTTTCTAATATGCCTTGATCTCATCATCAATACTCTAACCAGTTATAGGAATTATATATGTAGTTTTAACAGACTTCAAAACTTGAAACCCTAGATAAATAAAGAAACCTTCCATCCTAGTCTTCCAAAATGCATAATCAAATCCATCAAGCAAAGGAGCCTCCTTCTTGTGCACCATCCCAAATATAGCTTAGGTAGATAATATTTCTTCCAAGGAACATTTCTCTAATACCAATTGTTGAATGCACAAGACAATAGAGAGTTTGGGTGAGTTAGTTGTATATTAAAACATCAAGACTCATTAAAATTAAAATCTACATTAATCGTTAAATAATTAACAACCTTTAAACCCTTATCATGTATTAACAAAATATACACATGAGAAAAAACAACACAAACATGTTCTTACATATGAGAACACTAGATTTACATGGAAAACCCAAGAAGGGAAAAACCATGGTGGGGATTAGCTCACAATATAGAGTAATTGCAACACTAAATACAATAGGCTCACTATCAGAGGGCTCACTACCCAAAAGAAAAAAGGCATCACTGTTAGATTAGATAGAAGAATATAAAATATTGTTACAATAATAAATCCATCTCAAAGAAACATAAAAGATCCACCATTGCACTACTAGTGCATTCACACTCTCTTTGAAGAATGTAGACACCTTCTACTCACTACTTCTAGTAGTCTTATTCATTAAAGGTCACACTGTACATCACACTTTTTTACTTCACATCATACACACTTCTCCTCTACTTCCTCCATAAATTCATCACAGACATATATACCACCCTTAACCTTGAAAATAATTTTCAATGTTTATTATGCACCTCAAATGTGTAAATTAAAATTAGGCTAGTACCAAAATATTCCCATGGAAAAGAGGAATGAATATGAACCACATCACATCTTAACTCATACCTAAATCCACATATACACACAACACCAAACTTCCATAAACATTGAAGCATATCTGCAATTAGTGTAAACACCCAAGGTTGGTCAAACTTGTGTTAACACCATTAAAAATTTAAGTACACACTTCACCAAATTCAAAGGAAACTAAAAAAACATACACAAAACTTAAATGCAATCTAGAATATTCCATCAACACCCTAAAATCCAACAAATTCTTCACAACATCATACACTTGAAGTACTCATTTTGTACACCTAATTAACCTTCCACATACCATAACTTATGAATCCAACCTTGAAGACCACCAAAACTAAAACAATTTAGACTAAGGATAGATATGATAAATATAAGCACACTTCCAAATCTTCAAAACAAGAAACCACAATGCGGAGAAATATGGAGAAATGTAGAGATAAACCATTTCTCCTAGACAACACTACACCACATTTCATACACTGGTGAACACAACTTCTTTTGTCAAATGATCTAGAACCTAAAACTCTAGATATAACACCTCTAAACACCTCTAATAAACATATCTGAATCACACAAGCATATATTCAACCATGAAGAAATGTGGAGAAAAATGGTGAACACTAATCTACCACATTGAACACTCTTTACCACACTATTTCCTCTTTTATTTAAGTTTTTTCAAAAGAACTTGGAAATTGGAAGCACCACAAACACCATCTCAACATGTGCAACAAATCTTTAGCATCTCAACCACACAAGAGGTTGAACATCCACAAACATATGCTCATAAAAACAATAGTAAAGTTTGACATTAGTGATACTACTAATGACAACATAATGCAACCAATCAAAGCATCTCCATAGATTGAGATCAATGTAACAACAAAGATATCTTGACATCAATTGAAACACAAACTTCCAAAAAAATGTCTCACTACTCAATATCATCTATAAGAATGAAGTAAGATAGGAAAGAGATAAATAATCTTATAATACTATAAAGAAATTATCACTTACCTTTAGATTTTCACTTACTTGTTGTTCGCTAATGGGTGAACCCACAAAAGTGGTTTACAATTGGAGTGAGGAAGGAAAAGTTGAGAAAAATGACCCCATGCCAAAAAAAATTTTTTTTGGGGTTCGAGTGACCTAATAGGTTTGAACAAACCAAAAGAGGGTTCGCTAGAACCTGGGTTCGAGCAAACCCATTCAATGCAAGTTCCCACCATCCCACCAAAAAACACAATGAAAACCCCTTTTTTAAAGGGGGTTCAAATGAACCCTGTTTACTCAAACCCCAAGGGTTAGCTAGAACCCCCCCTGGTTCTCCCCTTTTCCACTTTTTTGCTCTCTGGCACCAAAAAAATCAAAATTTTTACCCTTCAAAGCTCGGGTTGAGGATGAAAATGGACCAACTGGAACTAGCTAGTCCTGGAACAAGCTATCGAACGACTATAATTTTTAATATGTTTTGGTTGATTATGTTTATTTTTTTAGCTTTATTAAACATAGGTTTTTCACCAAAAAATCAAGCTCTTTGCTCTACACATGTGGAAAACTAGCAGATTATCAGAAAAAAATTAAAAAATATGAGTGCACTAGATATTGAAGTCCTTGATCCAACAAAAAAAATGAATTTCGATACAAAAAAAGTTACGCATTATACGGTCAATTATTGGGTTTTACTTCAAACTTGATTAAATAAAAATATTCAATAAAAAAGCTCTAACTAGTTGGAAGCACTATATATCAAAGTTACAAATCCAAATTCAAAAGAATTAGAATTTTATCTTTCATGGAAAAAAAGTTATGCATTATATGGTGAATGTCACTCCTTAAAAATGTTGTTTTATGAAGAAAAAAAAATTCAAAGGAGATGAAAAAATAAGTGCAATCTGATTCCAAAATTTTTGAAAAAAATATATTGAGAATCTACAATAAAAATGTCACAAATCACTAGTTTGCATCATCTTCAAATTCCTCACAATTTAGCCATTATAGGTGCCCGAAAATGAAGATTTAGTTAGAAAAAATTATTTCAATGTCCAGTTTGGACAAAAATTGTAAACCAGTATTGTGTGATCATCCTAATGCAACAATGCTTGTAGTTTTAATTTTCCTATGATCTAAAACAAGAGATCAAAAGTTCAAAACTAACCAAAATATGTAAAAATAAATCAGATTTTTTATTGTATTTATATCAATTCATATTTGATGAATTTTGCAGAATTTTTAAATGGTATAGTAAAAATTAGGAAAATATTGCATGATTATAAAATGATACCTTTAAATTTTATGTGAATCAAACCTTGACAAAATGCATATGTTGTAATTTTCAAGGCAATTATGGACCTAGTATTAGCATGGAGCTATCATAGTATTGGTGAAATGGGTTGTCATACAAAATTATTTCTTGTCTTAATCTTAAGTTTACACCCTCATAGACATCCTCATCACAACATTATATTGTCCAAATCCTAGATAGACTAGGTGATCCCACAATACTGTTTACAATTTTTGGCCAAACTGGACATTGAACTGATCTTTTTAACTAAATCTTCACTTTCGGGAAACTTTAGCTGCTAAACCATGAGGAATTTGAAGATGATGCAAACTAGTGATTTGTGACATTTTTTCTATAGATTCTAAATATTAAAAAAAAAAAAGGATTCAAATTACTCTTTATTTTCATCTCCTTTGAAAACTAGTTTTTAACAGTAAACACCATTTTTAAAGAGGTGTGTACTTGCTAACACATAATTTTTTTCTATGAAGGATAAAATTCTTTTTTTTTTTTGAATTTAGATTCCTAACTACAATATCTAGTGCATGCAATTAGTTTCATAGTGTTTTATTGAATACTTTTTTCTTAATTAAGTTTTGAAGTCAGACCAATCAGAATTCAAACATAGGTTTACTTGCTAACATATAACATTTTTTGTATGCATCAAAATTCATTTTTCTTTTTTTTGTTGGATCAAGGACATCAATATCTAGTGCATAGATATGTTTCAAAAAAAAGGTTGATAATCTTCTACTTTTCCACATGTGCTAAATAGAGAGCTTGATTTTTGGTGAAAACCTATGTTTAATTACATTAAAATAAAAATATATTAAAACCAAAATATATTAAAATTATATTTGATGGATAGCTCATTATGAGGATTACCATCATCCAGCTAGGTATGCAAAGTTTCTTTCATTTTCATCCACAAGTTGGGCCTAGAAACTCAAAATTCTATAATAAAATAAGAAAGGAGGGGGAGAAAGGAAAAAAATGGGGGTTCAAGTGAGCCCCCCTTTGAGCGAACCCCCCTTGACCCCTTCAAGCGAAGGGGCTTTACACGAAGGGGGGTTTGCTCGAACCCCCCCTGTTTGAAAGTCTCTTTTCTTTTCATCTAAAAAAATGACAAAAAGAGATGACATCACAAAGGGGTTCACTTGAAGGGGGGTTTGAGAAAACCCATTTTTGGGCTCATGCAACCCCCCCCATTCAAGCGAACCCCTAAAAACCCAAAATACATGGAGGATGCGATGCTCACCATGAGGGAAGATTCCTTGGGTCAGCCACTAGTGAAACAATGAAGGTGACATGTAATCTCACTAGGGGAACCCACAAGGATGGACCCACACTAAGAGGAAGATGCCAATTTGAAAGAGAATGGAAAACTGCCAACAAAGATCTACAAGAGAAAAAGACTTAGAAATTTTTGGGCTGGTGAACTTTCGTCAACTCAAGATGATGATTTTAGAACTCCTTGACTACCTGGAACCCGAAATAGGGGCACACAAAATGAGGCAAAGGAAAAAAGTGACTTGGAGAAGGTGAAAAAGAGAGGGTCCCCATTTGGAATGGGGTGTGTGTGTTGCAGGCACAACAATCACCTGCGAGCCAACTTAAGGCATGTCATCCACATCCCAAGCTTACTCTTATATCTAAATGGATGGTGGTCAACTAGCTAGAAGAGAAAATAAAAAAATTTCATACAAGGAAAAGGCTACATATGCCCCTTCCCCCCAGTTAAAAAAAGACAAGGGTGAGCTAAGATGATTGATGATATGCTGCTTCTTGTGAAAAAGAAATTATTTTCAATGAATGTAAAACATGCAATAGTGAGTATACTATGGTCATACAACTATTACATGACAAGGAGTAACAATTAATGTTATTGATTATAATGTGTAGACAAAGTATCAACTTGATGCCTATATAATGATATATTCCCACATATAGTATCTATCAATTCAGGATGCACCAAAGTTAATGTTATCTTGGAAGAATTTTTTGTAAGAGTATTGATATTGAGTGAGGGATTTTTTGATTCTTTTGTTTCTTTTGAAGGATAATAACCCATACCACTAGTTATTTCTTGCATGTTAGGATCTACAGGGACACAAATACCTTGTTCTCTAGCACCACATCCTTTTCCACTATAACGAAGTTGTTTCATAAGTACATAACCTCTTCCATAAAGCTTTTTATTTTCTTTTGGATTCATTGGTTGTTCATAATCAACTTCATCAAAGTTTTTATGTATGTTATCTTTTCTTATAAAGTGGTTAAGGTGGATGCTTTTGAATTTTGTGTTGACATTACCACTTTTTTTTTTCCCTTGTCAAACTGCTTTGTTATGATCTTGTATTCTCTCATGAATGTTGTTGTGAAATATAAGGAACCCCAATCATCTTCTAACAACTTAGTGACTTCATAAATGTTCTTCCTATGTTCTTCTTCCTTCATGACTTCTGCTTTTGTAGTTATATAGAATGCTTTCAAAGGATCTCTTCCTTCTCTCTCAACAATCAAACAACTTTCTGGTTGAGGATCATCCTTGACTGTGTAAAGTTTTTTGTCATAGAAATACTTCATTTTACAATGAAGGGTAGAAGGCACTCCATTTATCTTATGAATTCATGGTCTTCCTAAGAGAAGATTACAGGAAAATCATGAGGCTTAACATGGACCTGAGTTTGTAATAGGACTATTCCAACTTTAATAGGTAATGTGATGAATCTAAGTGGTTGTTTTCCTATGTTATCAAACCCACGAATAGATAAAGAATTAGGTTTAATTTGGGTTTTGTATACTTTAATCTTATCTAGAAGGTTTATACATGTTAAGGGTTGAGCCATTGTCAACAAGAGTTCTCTTTATCACTATTTGATCAATGTGAGCTATTATCATTAAAGCTTCATTTTTTTTCTCTTATAATTAAGGTAACTCATCTTGATGGAAATTAATTTCTAAGTTGGATGAAGTTATAGCTTGAATTTGGTCTTTCACATCATTTTATTGCACATTAGGAGGAGCAGGAACTTGTTGTAAAGCACTTTGAAGCATTTTATGATAAAAAGGCAAGGCTCAAGAATTAGGTCCCATGAGGATATCTTAGCAAATGTATTCTTAATTTTTTCAATAAGATCATACCCCTTTCTAGTTTTTAAAGAAAAAAAAGGAGCACTAGGTAAGATAAGATTAGGAAATGGGAGGGATGTTTGAGTTGTTTGTCTTAGTTGTAGATTGTGCCTAGTGTTATTTGTATGAGCAATGGTATTGTAACACGGTTGTTGTGAAAAATTGGCATTATCATGTTGTATTTAAGGTGAATCTAAGATAATAATGATTTTATTTTGAACTTGTCGTCATTGTGAGGGTGGATAAATGAGTTTAGCCTCAGGAGGTGCAATAATTAAATGATCTATAGGAAATCTCTAGGGAGTTTTAATTTTCATAACCTCACCAAACTTATCCTTATTTTCATGATCACTTAGTGAAGGGGAGTCTAATTTCACTTCATCATATTCATCTAGGGAGGCCACATTACTATTGCTTGAAATATATGTGTCAATGTTGTTAGTTTCTTCCGCCATGATATCTTCCCTAGTAGAAGAGTTTTTAGGAGAACAAAAAACTAGATGTTCATAACATTCGATGATTGGTTCTTCTAAAATGACTTCATCAAAAGTAAGGTAGCTATCAATGGTTGGATTTTATTGATTATCAATGATTCCATTCTCTTGTTCAATAATTTTTTCCCTAGGGGAAGAGAGACAAATAGGACTCTAATAACTCGCATTAGTTTGATCTTCTAACACCAAAATATTTTCTTCACAAATAGGAGAGATATTATGAGAAGGGAAAATTTGATCATTATGATTGTCCATGATCTCATCCTTTTTCTCTAATGTCTCATTCTCTTGTTCCATAATATCTACCCTAGTAGGAGAGCCTTTAGGAGATGAGTAATCACATTCCATGGTTATATCTTGTAAAATGACTTCATCAAAAAAAGGCGAGGAATCAAGGGAAGAATAACTTGATTTTCAAGCTTACCAATGATTAGATCCTTTTGTTTGAATAGATCTTTTGAAAATTTTAGGACATTAGGAAGGAAAATAATAATGTTATAACTCTCAATCATTGGATCTCTTAACCAAACATACCCTCTTTCACTAAGGAATTCTCACAAGTAGGGGAGGGTTTGGGAGGTGAATGGAGACCAGGTAGAGTAATGTCAAGAAATATGTCAATGATCTCATCTTCTTGGCTCATAATATATTTACAAGTGGAAGGAGAAGAGGGAAAAGAAATAATTTCATGATTCTCAATTATTGTGTCTTCTTTCACCAAGATACCTTCATCACTAATAGGAGAGGTATCAGGAGAAGAAAAAGTATGGTTTCCCTGATTATCTATGCTTGCATCCTCTTTCACTAAAGCATTCTCACAAGTAGGAGGGATGAACTTTTTACTTAGCATGCTTAGGAAGGTAAAATACTAACACTGTGTGCTCAAAAATTAAAAGTACTTTTATCCATCTTATGCCATGCTTCAAGAATGTAAACATAGTATATCCAAACATGAAAAGTACTTTTATAAAACTCATACAAAGCTTCACGAATATAAAAATTGTGTATGCAAGAATTAATTTTTTTTAAAATGTGCACATTTTTAGATTTGATGCTTCTTTCTGCTGAAACATTTTGGAATGGTTCAATAATGACTACACTAAATGGATAATTTTGACCTAGATGCATAAACAAAAATTCCTGAAACTTTCTAGACTTATACTATAGGTTATCAGCAAGCCTAGAAGTATTGAAAATAACCAAAAAGCTTAGAAATTTTGGTTTTTATAGGCCTCCAAGGACTCATTCACCAAGTGGTGAATGGGTCCTGGTATGCTTTTCAGGGAAACTCTAAATCTCTTATTGAAGCTTAAGAACTGTGAAAACTTGCTACCTATGTAACCCTAACAGAGATACATTCACCCTAGGGTGAATGGGTCCTGATATAGGATTTTTTAAACAAGTGATAAATACAATTTCAAAGCGATCACTTGTGTTTTCTATTTCAGGTTTGTAACAATCAATTCTATAGCAGATTTTTCTAGATTTCAAGTCCCTAAATGCAATGTTGACTAAGGTTGAATGATGAATAAGGTGACTAAATTTAATGTGCAATATGAATGTAAATCATTTTGTTGGAACATTCAAATTTTGTAAATTTGAAGTTCCCATGATGAAAAATTTTCTTTGCACACTCGAAAATGCACCTGAAAAATATGCCCCAGTGACCTACTTTGGAGGGTCATAATTTAGAGCCCATTTTCTTTCATGGACCAAATCTCTTGGTGGGTGTATTAATTTGTCATACGTGAACATGTATGTTTGATTTAAGCTTCCTGTGATGAGTTTTTTCATGGTTTTGAAGCAACGAGTTGGAGGGTTCTGGGACTATTTTGCTATTTGCATACTCTCAAACCTACGAAGTGGCCTCTTGTTCATACTGATATTTCACAATTGAATGATCATCATGGTAAATGGATTAGTTCTCTACATTTCCATCATATTCATATGCTCCTTTGTCTAGTTTTAGAGCCTCATGATCAAGTTTGATATTTTTACCATGTCAAAAGCAAAGGCAGTTTGTCATATTTTTACATCTGAATGTTTTAGGGAGGTCAACTTTGACCCTTAATATCTTGTGAAGAATTTGGATTGGAGGAAATCCCTCTTACACACTTGATCAATGGACCTAAATGGTCTAATGTTTCCAGTGGTAGCTTCCCAAGAGGTGATTTGATAATTTTTTGAGGAGCTGACTTGGTGTGCTCGAATTGGTTTTTGATAGGTGTAGTTGTAGAAAAGTCTGACTGAGCCACTTTGGGTGTTAGTAGATCTTGTATCTCAAGATGAATTTTTCCAAAACATTTGTTGCACTGAATTTTCAGTTCACATTTCTACATGTGTGTTCAGTTTCGTTGCTCTTGGACGAGTTTTGATGGGTTAATTAATGTGTTGCTGACTGACAAGGCCAAAATTGGTGTTTCAAAAAGTTTCAAATATTCAAATTATAAGGGAAACCCATTTATTTTTTTGGTCTAAAACATCTCCAACTCCATTTTCGTAAAAAAAAGGTCATATGAAGCATTAACTAATGCATTTCGGGTGCGACAAACATGTCCTAGGGGCTAGTTTACAAAGGAGGTACCTAATTTTTTATGGCTGGGTGAATTTTGATTTAAAACCCATGTTTTAAATAATTGATTATGGCTGCACACAAAGAATCTCAACTCCAAGGGTCGCTATTTGTGTGCAGTGAAATTTCTTTGTTTGGCCTATAGACATAATTATAATTTTCCTTTTTTCTAAAGTTTAAAATGCTCATGTTTAAAATATTTTGTAATATTTTAAACATTATGCAAATGTGGAAAATGAATTTAGGGAAAACATAAAGAACAATTTCAAAATTTTTTAATGAAAGAAATTTCAATTCTTGCTATTGATTGGATGAGACAAAGTACTCACGACTTTCACTGTTGCATGGGAAGGATCAATGTTTTGATTTTTCTTTCCCATTTTGTATTGGTGATCAGTGATGTCATTTCCTCTTCATCGCCCATTTTGGATTGAGTTGTCTCCTTCCTCATCATATTAGCGATGAGGGATACTCCATTCGGCCTATCGCCTATTGCCAATAGATGTATCCATTTTCTTGATGCATTATAGATGTGTGATGGAAACTTGGGAAACAATGGGACTATGGGTGTTGTCCAATAGAAATATTTAAGGGAAAATCTTATGCTGAGCAATTAAATGTGAAGGTGAGTTCACAGGTAAATAAGGAGGGTTTTCTACAGCTAGTGAATGCAATCACGTTTTTGGTCTTCTAGCTAATTTTTGGAGGCTCTATTTGGTCCAATTTTGCTGCCCCATGCTTTAAATTTGTCCCCTAACCATTCCCAATCCTTGGGCAGGGATTTTAACCATGTTTGAGATGAATTTCGGTTGCCAACAGCTGCAAAAATGCTCCTGCATCAAGAAAAATGACGTAGCTATGAGTAATTTGGGCTATATGAATGGCACAAAGCAATCATTCGGTGCCCTCAAAGAATTTTGTGCTCCTATTGTGCACCGTGGATTTCCTTTTCCTATTACTCATTGTATCAGCAATATGCGATGCTACATTTTATCTTCGCCTATTGTTAATAGATGCCACCTTTTCCATATTGGATCAAAGATATGCATTGGTCTCCCAAGAAAGGTTTGCAAAGTTTAGTGGACCCATGGAAAATATCAAATCTTGTCATTTGGTAAATTTTTGAGGGTGGAAAATGATTAGAAGGAGATTTCATGGGTTATGAGGTTTTCTAGAAACAATTAAAAGAATTAAATTCTTTACCAAATGAAAGTAAGAAACTTTGGTTGCAAGTAAAATATGTGAAGGAAAATACATGGGTACATGTTTTTTCTTACTACCTAGTTAAAAATTAAAATCCTCCACTATCTGAAGCAAAGATTCAAGTGTTGGGAAATAATAAAAATGTGAGAATGAATTAAAAAGTGCAAGGATAATATTTTATAGTGTGATGAAAGAATTAGATTCTTTTATTATGTGAGGGAAAAAATATTTTTGCTGTGAAATAAGGTATAAAGTGCAAGTAATGATTTTTATACATCCCAACAAGGGAGAATGATATTTTCATGGGCGTAACACATTTTAGCAGAGTAAAATGGTGAATACATAGGTAAAGAAGATTTTTATAGCTAGAACTTGTAATAAGAGTGAAAGACTTTCATGAAGGAATTTTATTCTTTCACAAACAAAATATGTTCTAGAACAAAATGAAGATGAATGATGACTCTTCATGGTAGAGAATATTTTTCTTTTGTATGGAAAGTAAATGAAGAGGTGAGAATCAAATTGCAAATAAGGATTCTTCAAGTGTTGGAGGCAGTTACTGATCAATGGAGCTGAATGTATCCAAGTGCATGATAGAAATTTGATCTGAGAGTTCTCTTCTTCTTTAAAGTGTAATTTCTATCTCATTTGTAAGGGTTTTGAAATTTTGAATTAGGTGAGTAATGTATAATAGTGCTAAGTCTAAGTCATAAATAAAATATGTAAATTGTAATAGCTTGATTTTATGAGCAACTGTTAACCAATTTGTGCAAAAAAAAATTACTGTTCATGAAGTTGTCTCTAGATTTGTATGCTTTTAATTATATGATTTCAATATATCAAGGATGTTTAAACTTTTCATCACAACTTTCCTGTGATTGCGTTGTTTGGCCATGGTTCTCTTTCAAGTAAAGAGTTAAATTACTTTGATCAAAAAAATTTAATTTAGAGTGCACAAGTAGGATTGGTAAGTAGAACTTTATGACAATATGAGTGGATTTGTTAATGTAAGGCATTAACATTTTTTAAATCCATTGGTTGAACCTAGTTTTCTGATAGTATCTCTATTACAATTTTATATTTGACTTTGTGGCCCATGATTAGGCACTAATACATCACAAAGCCTAAGACATTTTTAGAACAATTCAATTCATATTAAATCTCTATTGCTTTTTTCCCTCTCTTTTTCTTTCATGTTTAAGTTATCTTAGTTCCTTGTATTGTCATGGTATTTGAAGGAGTATAGAGGCTAAATTTGAGAAAAAATTATCGATTAACCCTCTATGTGTTTGAGATGAAGGTATCTAAGTTATGTGTTCTCAAAAATGTTCAATGCGAATGGGATTATGCTTGAATTTGGTGGAATATAAAATAACCATTACTCATCAATCTGAAAATTATCCACTTTCATAGGTTTGTACTTTGCTTCTCGTCAATTTTATCATATACTTGGACCTACAATTAGGAACACCCTCCTGATTCCTGTGGCGCTCGAAGTGCAGAAGGCTTTCATAGCCTTGTTCATTGGATTTTCTTGTCTTCAATCTGTTGATAGTGCATATTCCTTGTCCTAAATATTTAATCCCATAGTTTAGGTATTGTGTTTATCCTTAGGGTTGAAGGTTGCAAGAAAAATAACCAATAGGTTGAATGATGATTTCAAAGTTAACACTGAGAAAAAAAGTTAGATCTAATGCACTTTTCTATTTTTTGGTGAATATAAGCAATGGAAACATGGTAGTTTACCCTAAATGCAATGTTCACTAATGCAAAATGAAAGAACCCTAAATGTAATGTAAATAATGGAAATAAAATCCAAATTATAGAAAACTAAGATCTAGGGTTTTAATACACTCCAAATAAGAAATTAGGATGTTCAAAAGGCCAGGTTTACCAAAACGAAACATAGAAAAAGAGGGTGTAATCACCAAATGAGATTAATAAATGGGTGCACATAATTGTTGACTAGTTTTTCCACTCATTTATGAGAAGAATAATGTGTAAATAAAAATAAAAAATCAATCCTAACTATTATAACAACAATAAGGAATATTTTTAAATGCTAAAATGATGTGAACCTTGTTGAAAAAGTGTTGTTTTAGGCCTCACTAAGGATTCATTCGTGCAACGACGAATGGATCCCTATTAGGGTTGTAGAAACATGATTTCTAGGTTCTATTCTTCAATGTCTACATTCCCATATCCTAGGTGTTCAACTCTTGAAAGTCAGAAATAAATTTTGTAGAGTACTTTAAATGTGATCTTGCAACAAAGATGACAACTTTACAACTTTGCAATTTTGACAATTTTTTTGTTCACTTGATCTTCCATGTAAAACCTAAAATTAGACATCAAAGAGGAGAAATATTGTTTATTGTTAGGGGATATGGGTTTTCCTTGGTCAAACCTCGTTTCGGTAATTAAAAATTGGATTAAAATAATGCATAATGGAAAGCAGAATGAAAAATGTAATGCCACAACTCACCAATCCTTAATTGAACCTTGGAGTACAAATCTAAAACATGACATGAAATGGCCTCAATGCATGTAGATCTTGATCAAGAACTTGGCATAAGATAATGGATTTCAAGACTTGAACTTGATCATCAATGCTACAACATCACACTAGCTCAACAACATGCAAGTCTTTCACATGATGATATGACCTTTGATTGCTACAATAAAACCTTGATAATCTACCCTTGAATTCCCTTGAAAATTCTCTTGAATGCTCTATAATTCTCTTGTAAACTCTTAGGATGCTTGGATAAAGATTCTTAGATGAAACTATGTGAAATTACCTTATATTTATACAAGTATCTTACAATTTAATCCTGAAATTCAAATGACACAAGATGACATCAGATCTAAGGTTCAAAATAATTAAAATCCCACCAAGAATAAGTTCAAAAAGTGGTTTCCTAAGTTAAGGAGGACCCATTTTCCACCCTAGGAAAATGGGTCCTAGCACAATTAACTAGGAACAATTTCAGGCATTATGAAATATTATGTGAAAGGGGGTCCTAGGACATAGTGAGGACCCATTCTCCAAGTGGTGAATGGGTCTCGGGTCACTATCCTAGGACTCAAACCTTTCCAAATTAAGTGTTGTGAAGCATCATTAATGAGTGTCAAGATTTAACTTTTAGAAAATGCAATAAATAATGCTTGGATTTGAATTTAAGGGGCCAGTTAAGCTCTAATTAACCTCAATTAATTAATAAAGCCAGAGATTAGTGTGAAAGTGTAAAGAAACACTTTATAACACCCTAAATAAGGCATAATTAAGTCCATTTTATTATTAATTATCTATTCCCAAATTAATTGTGAAAAAGGGTTACTTTTTTGACACTACATTTTGCCCCCACTTTAGTGAGAATATCACCACATGTTAAAGTCACACTAAAGTATACATTCAAGAAACTTATGTATGCAACAATGAAAAAGATACACAATCATACACTATCAAATACCAAGAATATAAAGGATCAATCTTCGATCATCCAACCACAATGTGGAATGCAACTATTTGTTCGAGAAAGGGGAAGGATCAAGCTACGATAGTCTATCCAAAGTGATGTGGACCAGGTCTAAGCTATTTTTCTAAGACTGTTTACAAGCAAAAATTGACGTCTACTATGAAAACAACACATGCACTCACTATAGGGTAGTGTAACCTTAGGCCATCCACTAGTTTATTATCCCAAAAAGGTGGAAAATGAGAGAATCATATTAAGCTCCCAAACCATATCAAAGTTATCCTCCTAAAAAATTCAATAAGGCACCACAATGTTGAATGCTTATGAATATTATGTCTATAGGTTTTTTTTCAAGGGGATCTTGCTTCTTGTAAGTTCTTATTCTTAGGGAACATCGTGTCTAATGTCTCCAAAAGAGAACAAGTCAAGAATATCAGATTGCCACTTATGGGATGCCTCACTTCACATCATTGCACTAAGGAAAAGTTGTACTTTGAGACATATCACACTCTTCGAGGACATCAAACCCAATGACACCAACTAAAAAAGAATGCATCACAAGAAATATAAAATCACACCATGAAATATACAAAATTTCAAAAGATGTTATCGATGTATGACCCCACTTTAAAGAAAAAATGAAATATAGAAAAAGCTTAGGTGCAATCATCAAATGAGATTAAAAAATGGGTGCACCCAATTTTTGACTAGTTGTTTCACTCAATTATGAGAAGAATAATGCATAAATAAAAATTAAAAATCAATCCTAACCGTTATAGCAACAATAAGGAAAGTCTTAAGATTATGAAATGATGTGTACCTTGTTGAAAAAGTGTTGTTTTAGGCCTCAGTAAAGATTCGTTCGCCCAATGGTAAATGGGTCCTTGCTAGTGTTCTGGAAAAGTGATTTATAGGTTTGGTTCTTCAATGTCTACACTACCATATCCTAGGTGTTCAACTTTTGAAAGTATGAAATAAATTTTGTAGAGTACTTTTCATGATCTTACAACAAAGATGAAAACTTTTACAACTTTGAAATTTTGAAAAAAATTCTCTTCACTTGATGTTCCATCTAAAACCTACAATCACACATCAAAGAGGAGAAAGATTTTTGATTCTTCGAGGATAGGGGTTTGCTTTGTTCAAACCCCCTTTTGGTAATTAAACCTTGGATTAAAATAATGCATAATGGAAAGATGAATGAACAATGTAATGCCACAAGTTAGCAATCCTCAATTGAACCTTGGATTACAATTATGAAATGTGGCATGAAATGGCCTCAATGTATGTAGATCTTTATCATGAAATTGACATAAGATAATGGCTTTAAAGACTTGAACTTGATCATTAATGCTACAACATCGCACTAGCTCAACATGCAATACTTTGACATGATGATATGACCTTTGATTTCTGCAATCAAACCTTGATAATTTTCCCTTGAATACCTTTGAAAATTCTCTTGAATGCTTTATAATTCTCTTGTAAACTATTAGGATGCTTGCATAAAGATTCTTAGATTAAACTATGTGAAATTACCTTATATTTATACTTATCTTAAGATTTAATACCGAAATTCAAATGACAAAAGGTGACATTAGATCTAAGGTTCAAAATCATTAAAATCCCACAAAGAATAAGTTCAAAAAGGGGTGTCCTAAGTTAAGGAGGACCCATTCACCACCCTGGGAAAATGGATTTTAGCATAGTTAACTAGGACCAATTTCGGGGATTATGAAATATCATGCAAAAATGGGGGTCCTAGGACACAGTGAGGACTTATTCACTAGGTGGAAGATGGTCCTAGGTCATTATCCTAGGACTCAAACCTTGCTAAATTAAGTGTTGTGAAAAACCATTGAGGAGTGTGGAGATTTAACCTTTCAAAAATGTAATAAATAAGGCTTGGATTTGAATTAAGGGGCCAACTAAGTTCTAATTAACCTCAATTAATTTAGTAAATCCATAGATTAGTGTGAAATTGTAAAGAAACACTTTAAAACACCCTAAATAAGGCACAATTAAGTCCATTTTATCATTACTTATTCATTGCCAAACTAAGTGTGAAAAAGGGTTACTTTTTTTGACACTACAGTTAGCTTTTATCGTCAGGGGGAATAAGTATTGGTGCATGTTGGTGTTGTCCTTTGTCAAATGTGTCAAAGGATATGTGTAGTGGTTGTTGATTAGTATAGTTTGGTTTTATGGTTGAGTATGCAGAGCAACAAAAAGAGAAATTATGTATGTTTGATGTCAAAGGGAGAAAGAGATGCAAATATGTTTCCCTTTGCCATTTATGTCAAAGGCGGAGAGGAAGCAATGAGAAAAATGTCTAGTTGTAAAATGAGGAGAGAATAGTGTAGCTAAGAGAGTAATGTGAGAAAGAAATAGAGAGAGTTGATATGGGGTAGTATGTTGGTAATGAGAGTTGTTTGTTGTTGTCCATGGTTTTTCACATCATGTGTTGTCATCAATGAAAAAAGGGGATATTGTTGCAAGTATGAGTAGTTGGTGTTTTCATTGATGTCAACAAGTTTTGTATAAAAATCTTGGGGGATATTTTTTAGGATTATTTTTGTTTTGTAATTAATAACTAATTATGTTGATGCTTTGATTAGTTTCATTATGTTTGTCCATCTTTATCATCCTAATTTTATAAATCTTTCCTTTTCTATCCTCTTGTCACATTTATTCTTGACCGTCAATTTGATTTTCTCAAATTTAATCTTGGCCACTCATTTAAGATTTTTCCCTTACCTTAATCATGGGTTGTCACATAAAATCTCAACCTCTGATTTTAGGCTTCCATCAGCTTTTAATCTCAGTCGTTCGTCCAAACTTGTATTTTCTATAAAATGCCAAGTTTTCTCACATTTTGATTTACATAGGCACACTTCTTGATATTTTCATTTGGCATATTTGATTTCATTACTTATTGAGTCATAGGCATAGTCATATTGGAATTTCATAGGCATAGTCATATTGGCATTTCATAGGCATAGTCATATTGACATAGTTTAATGTTGATCATTTATATGGTAGCATTATAGTCATTTCAAATCCTTCAAACCTTTCTTTGGACATTTTCATTGCCATTTTTCATTTCTCACACACTCAAATTTGAGGCCAACAATCACATATTTGCAGCAAGTTAGAAGGTGCTATAGAGATGAATCATGAAGGCTTCACGGATTATCTGGTATAATCGTTTATGTTATTTTCCTTCATTGTTCTTTATAGTTTCTTTGGGTTTTATGCTTATGTTTTAATCCGCTAACCTATTAGGAAAAATCCCATTCATACATTGGTGAACTCGATGCATTTATATTTTTTGTATTTTTCGTATGGTTTTTTGGTTTTTCTATTGTTTTTGTAGGTACAGGTACAACACGCTGCATTTGATTTTTCTTGAGCCACATCTAATGCATTGTGATGCATTCGATAGTTGAAATGACACAATTTCTCTAAGGTGCCACATATGTAGTCTGGAAATCAGCATTTGATAGATAGAGCCATATCTGATTCCTCAAACAACACATTTGATATCTAAGAAACATCTACCTATCAAACTCTAGAGCGTAGAACTGAGTCGCTTTTGTTGCACAGAGTGACGCATTCACTCTATTGTGACACATTTGCTTGGTAATTATTTTTATTCTTTTTGCATTCGGGTTTTCTAGATTTCCTTTTGCCTTATGGTTTTATTTTCTACATTCTGACTAGCATAGGTGTTTTTGGGTTACTAATCTTTGTTGGTAGTGTGTGGCATTTACATTTCAAGAGTCCAAGACAATTTTCTAAAACTACTAATTTGTGGTTTTGTAGATTCATTTGTCCAATAAGTTCCAATTTGAAAACATTTTGTTTGTGATTTATTTAGATTAGAAAACATTTCATTTGGTGCAATAAAATGAACATGTCTTCTATTCTATTTGACTATGCTTGAAGGTGGTAGGTGACTATGCTCTCACCCTATACAAACTAAGTGATCAGAAAACTAGACCCACCTTATTTTCATGTAACCTTGATGCAATAATTGAAGTATCCTCTCCCCTTGCACATTTATGTTATATTGGGTGTAAGAGAAACAATTATTGCCTCTAGAACATGGACCTACCTTTGTGGTGAAAAGTACTCACCCCAAGGTGACTCAGATTGACAATGAAGCTTTTTAGCCAAGCTACCCCTGACTAGTATATAAATGTGAATCCTAAGGGAAATCCTAGGATTACGAGTGCAAATGTGTCATACAGACCAAGTAGTACTCCCCAAAACCCTGTTGAGCATAACCTCTTTAGGTTGGAGTTCCTCCTAAATAGAGATTAATCTTGTGCCCCATGTATGGCCACTCGAACAGGGGTCCTCAATTAATAACCTTTGTGTAGTAACAAAAAACCTTCCTTTTGTTAGCATAGCATCGGTCGGTGTGAAGGAATCCACATCTTCATAGTCTTTAGTAGAGGTGATCAATATTCCATGGGATTTTCATGGGGGTTGGAAGCTTGGTTGGCCTAAGAAGAGAGTTCACTATAAGGGGGAGCCCGTGCAACCAAGCTTCTGAATTTACACACAAAGGATATGCAGTTGGGGAGATGCACATGGAATCTAGTAGATATTGTCATGGCCTAACTATAGGATTGTGCTTGTCTTATTTGTGTTTGTTTACAATCAAGATATTGTGTTTTCCAAGTGTTTTTTCAATACTGAAACAAACAAACAACGTTCACAAATCTGAAAACAAACATTGAACTTGATACAACTTCAAAAATTTGGTCAAAACTATAGTCTATACATCCATTTTATCTACAATGCATCTGCCATCTTGTATAATGTATTTGACATTCTACACTACATTTTCTATCTCAAACGTCACATCTGACCTATTGCACTACATTTGCTACCTTAAACGCTACATCTAACCTATTGCACCACATGTGCTATCTCAAACGCCGCATCTGACCCACTACACTGTGTTCGCCAAAGAGGAAACATGCATCTACCTATATTGAATCACATTTGATCAGTCAATCCAAACTCTGTCCTTGCAATGCAATTGTTGCATCTTGTAACACAACTAAAATATTGAGCCACATTCACTGCCTAAAATGATGCATTTGTAAACCTGCAATGCAATCAACCTTTTGCAACACATTTTCCACCTCTTGTGACACATCTATTTGTCATAATAAAATCCTTGTCAAAACCCGATCCCCTACACTGTTTGGATCTTGCAACGCAGTTGAATTCCTTAATTGCATCTTTAGGATTTACCATTATTGTAGGTCCTCATTTTGTAGATTTTAGGATAGGAATCCTTGCCATTCTTTGTCAAATATTTTCCTTCAAAATTAAATTTTCATTGGACTTAAACAAAATCACCCCTTTTAGTCTTTGTCCTTTTGTGAGCAACTTCCAACTCAAAAGTCAAGTGTGGAAACCTCACTTTGTCATCTTGTCACCTTGTTATACTTGGACTGGACTAGTTTGTTCAATGTCTCAATAAAGTCCCCATGGAAACCTCACTTTGTCATCTTGTCACATACTAGTCTAGTGCAAGTCCCCATGTCATATCCTCGTCCTTTACATACTAGTCTTGTTCAAGTCTCCATGTCCTATCCTAGTCCTTCATCTATCAATCCTTTTCAAGTCACTCCCTCACAAGCCACATTTATTCATGAAAATTCTATCATTACTCAAAGCCACATCTCATTGTCTAAAATTTAGGATATATGTCAAAACAAAAGTCCAAAGCATGACATCATAACATCGCCTTCACGTCAAGAACAAGGTAGTTCATCCCATGACCCTATCTTTCAGTCCATTCAAGAAATACGTCAAGACAATCATGACATCCAAAATACACCTAACCTTGAAAAATATTCCAATCCCAATTATATCATCTACGACAACCCCATCTTTGACCAAGATGCTACCATTGATCAAGAAGTCCAAAATAATCAACTCCTTGACCTTTATGCCATTCATGATCAGACACTTGATGACCCTATTTAGGCCCCGACCATTGAAATTTTTCAAAATGAGACACTTTCCTCCATGGGACACATAGATGATATTTCTTTAGAACAAGAGTCTTCTACTCTATACATCTATGCAAATGATCAAGCTATAGCCAACTTCACTAGACTCTATGACAATGACCATAAAGATGGTTTTGCCATTGACTTGGAAACACCAATAGAATCATTTGAACCTGAAATGTCACAAGATCAGACCAAAGATATTACTTAAAAATATGTCCAATATGACAATGAAGCTAAGCTATCATATCCATTAAGATCATCCACCTTTATCAAAGCAGGCTTTCTTGTAGACAAAAATATTCCAAGTAACAGTGTCCACATACACCATGATGGATTATAATCTTGCTTTAAAAACAATGAATACCCTATCGCAAATAGCATATTTCAAAGCATGAATTATCAAGGAAAAGGACTAGGCATACATGAACAATGCATTCAAGAACCAATACAACTTCAGGAAAATTACAGACATCAAGGTCTTGGCTATTCTTCAATCAGCAAATCAAATAATGTTAGTGATTCCTCCTTGATACTGGGGGAAACCTTGTCAGATACAAACATCAAAATGGAGTCCATGAGTAGTCCTTGTCCTAAGGTGGCTGCCAACACCCCATCCACCAACACCATAAACCATCATTCTCAAAGTCCTAAACATTCCCTTTGGAACCAACAAAGAAAAAATTCATACAAGTCAAAAGATCAATATCAAATGTCAAAGGCCATTGAATCGACAAAAAATTCAAGTGGACAAATGCAGTTAAAATGGATCCCAAAGAAAAGTGGATCAAGCACATCAAATATAAAAGTCAATCAAAATGTGGAGCCACAAGACAAGAGGACTCCCACATATAACAAATGTCCACCTCCTTCAAAATGGTCATCAAGCAAGGCATCTAAAGGTGTGGGTTCCAAATGCCATCCCTCCAAAATCTATCATCCACCATACCACATTTAGAAAATAAAAAATGATGCATCCAAATGTCCAAACAACCCTCCCATGTCTATCATCAAAAGTCATAACCCTACATCTCACATAAAATCCAAAAATTGCACATCACACATCCATCACATCTTGGCAGCAACTCTTTATCACAAGGAATCTCATGACACTCTATCACGATATGCATATCTTGATAAGTCCAACTCTAGTATCAAAAAGGACCGCGATGACATCAATGAGTTATAGGCAAGTGCTACGATCCTGACAAAGAAACTACTTCAGAAAGGACATTATTGGCATATAATGGCATTGGTCTCTACATCAGCACCATTAGTGGATTTAGAACAGTCAATAGTAATCGACTAAAACATGAGGGCTATCCAAAGATAAAAAATACAAAAAAATCAAAACATAGAAAAAGACAACAAAAATTGAAAAATGATAAAAAATTGTCACCTTGATGAAAACCTAGCAAACAGGCATCTTGGTGACACCCAAAAAATAAAAAAAGTTAAGAAAATAGTAAAGAGAAAATTTTTGTCCAATGGTGAAAACCTGACAAATAGGCACCTTGGATAAGTACCATAATGAAAACCTGACAAACAAGCATCATGCATAAAATAAATCATCTATGTGGACTTTTACACTTGGGGATAAGTCATCTCATTTCCCATGCCTTCCTCAGGACATTTACATCCATTTGTTTAATCCATATCCTTCCCGTCCATTTTTCCTACCTACCTTGGTCTTGACATAAAATTGGCATACATAAATCATGCTTTGGGAAAACTCTTGACATATCTATCCTTTATGCACACACTATTCATGAAATGTCATGTCATTACTTTCAAAACCTCATTATCCTTATGCGATATAGTCCTTGAAAATCATATGAAAATTCCCTTAGTCTCATGTATCCTGTCCTTTACCAAGGCCACCTCTCATCCTTTCATGTTCGTCACCTATTTTGGCTTTCCCTTGTCAAACGGTCTATGGATACTCCACCATCCCTTTTAGTCCTAACCAAGTCATTCCAAATGCAACTAGTCTAATCCATACAATCTCTAAAATATTACTTGATTGTGTTCATAGCCTAACTATAGACCTCGATACTTTCGTCACATTATCATCGTCCTCACATTTCAGGATGCGCCCTTCCCACATCAAACAACATTATCATCACCAGTCAATTGGTATTCAGCTTGACTAGGGGCACAATCATGTTTTTCCTTGGATTCTCATGTGTAGGCATCAATCACATGCATTTGTGACGATCCTCTTAAACCACTCAAAATGACTAAAACATTATAAAAAGTCCAAAAAAAAGACAAAAATATCATAAAATGTCCTAAAAAAAAGACAAAAATATCATAAAATGTCCTGAACAAACACGAAAACATCATAAAAGTCTTGAAAAAAGAAAAAACATCAAAAAGTCCTAAAAAAGACAAAAACATCACAAAAAATCCTAAAAACAAAGACCAAAATATCAAAAAATGTCCTGAAGAAAGACCTAAAAATAGCAAAACGCCCTAAAGAAAGACCTAAAAATAAAAAAACGTTCTGAAGAAATCCCAACAAAAGTCAAACTATCTTGAAAATGCAAAACAAAGTCATTTCCCACCAAAATTCCATCATGTCAATCAGTCAATCATTTTTCTGAACTATGTTGTCTCTGCGCATTTGCTACATAGGAAAAGCTCATCTTTGAGCCCCCGAGACATTAGGCCAGTCCTTTTAGGTTTGTCAAAATAAAAAAATCATAAGTCAAACATTTTCACATCAGTTAAATAAAGTAGACATAGTCGCACTTGATACAAGACAGTCATTCAAAACATCAACGTCAAAATTGGTCAAAATCAGACAATGTAAGCCAATCAATCATATAGTCAACATCAGTCAACTTTCTAAAATATTAGTCAAAACAATGTCAATCTCTTCACTCTTTGGTCCTCTCTAAGATGTGTCCTTATTGGACTTGGACCTTGTCAAAATGTCATTTTCCCTTTTCAGAATGTGTCCTTCCTGACAATAAGCCCCGTCAAAACCATCAACACCGTTGAATTGGAAAAACTCTTAAACTATCAAAATTGTCAAACCATCAAACAATCAATCTTTGGCAAACAAACATTGGCAAAATAAATTAAATGGTTGTTAATCTTTCTGGTCTCTATTATCATATCTTTTGAATATCTTGTTTATTTATGTCTTATCTTTTTACTATCTTGTCTTTTTGGTCATGTTACTAGCTACCTTGAGGATGTCCCATGAAGGATTTAGAGGTGTGACGACGTCTTGTGACCTATTTTGTTTTTCTTTGACTGTTGTCTGTGGATTGTCTTGACAAAAAGACTGGGGCAACATGACCCTTAGTATGAGTTAGGGCATTCCTTGTCTATAACTACCTATTTTTCAAGTGGATGACCTTTCACACCTTGGTCTATGTCATATCATGGTGTTTGTTGTCTATTTTTGTCATTTTTACTACCCGATGATGATTCAAGCAATGTCTATTAGTTATTTGGAAAGTGTTGAAGGATTCTTTCTCATCCCACCCTTCTTTGTTTCCCCTCTAACATTTCATCTAGTCTGCATCTTCATCATCCATATATTTTGCAATAACATTTCTTTGTCCCTTCATATTCTAGTCTTCTCATCAATTTTGAGAGCACACCCATGTTCTTGGAACCCGTCTGTCCTCTCAAGGGGGCATACTGCTACCCCCCTCATCATTTCTTCCTCATCCTATTTTGTAATGGGGCATATTTTTGACTTATTTTCTTTGTCACAATGTGACAGGCTGCATTATGTCAGAGGGGAAAAATATAGACACTTAAAAATGACCTAAGCTTGCAAGCTCTATTTTCCACCTTTTGCCTAGCATAATTATGACATTTTAATTATGTCCTTGCTCCACCTTCAACTATTAATTAAATAATTCATAATTATTTAATTAATTCATGTCTTTTTATTCTTTGTGATTATTAAATAAATAAATTTTATTTATTTATTCAATACGTTACTAATGGTCAATTATCTTCCCATAATTAAATAAATTTCCTAATTTATTTAATTATCTTTATTCATCATTTCTTCCTGATTATTAAATAAATACATTTTATTTATTTAATAGGTCACTCATTCTCATAATTAAATAGATTTATTAATTTATTCAATTAATGGTCATATTCTCTAAATTAAATAATTATCTTTAATTATTTAATTACCTCATTTGACATTTCCCTCATTTTAAATAATATTAATTATTTAAAATGGCATCACATTATTAACTGCCACTCTTTTTAGTAAATAATTTGAAAATCAATTATTTACTATCATGCAAATCCATATTTTTTAATTAATTTTAATTCAAAAATGGTAACCTTCTTCCATAAATCAAGTAATTGAGCAAATTATTGATTTTTCAAATCTTTTTTTCTGTGCAGTCTTTATCTTCTTGATTTTTTGAATCTTATATCCTTATCTTCTTGATTTTCTAAATCTTTCTTTTTCTATCCTCCTGCCACATTTATTCTCAACCATCAATGTGATTTTCTTAAGATGCATCTTGGCCACTCATATCATAATTTTTCCCTAACCCTAATTAGGGGTTGTCACACACAATCTTGACCTCTAATTTTAGGATTTCGTCAACTATTAATCTCGGTCATCTGTCCAAAATTGGATTTTCTATAAAATGCCAATTTTGCTCACATTTTGATTTACACGGGCACACTTCTTGATATTTGCATTTGGCATATTTGATTTCATTACTTATTGAGTCATAGGCATAGTCATATTGGCATTTCATAGGCATAGTCATATTGACATAGTTTAATGCTCATCATTTATATGGTAGCATTATAGTCATTTTGAATCCTTCAAACCTTTCTTTGGACATTGTAATTTTCATTTGTCATTTCTCACACACTCAAATCTGAGGGAAACAATCACATATTTTCATGAAGGCTATGTGCAAGATAATGATGAACAAAAAAGTGGCAATATGATGAGTATGTGGCTGACAAATTTTTTTCTACCCAAAATTGATGAAATGAAAAGGGTTTTTAAAGGAGTTTCTCATATTTTCACCAATATAAATTATTCTTTACTTTGAATTTAATAAGTAATTATTATTCATTTTCTATTCAAATTATGACTAAAGTCCTGATTGATAGACTGATTGAAAAACATCTATAGCTTTCAAACGGTATTATATTTTTTGAATCCAAGACATGTGTCACATTTTATGCTTTGCATACTATAGGATTAAAAAATAAAAATTTAATTTCATGAAGTTTTGACCAAGTTAAGGTGGTTAGACATACGAGTTTTTCTATTTTTTAAAAGTTGTAATAAAAAATTTATAAGTAATTATTTAGTTGGAAAAAAATTACAAAAAAATATGCATCACATTGGGACATGAGTCCTCTATTTATTTCAAAAAATTTATAAAAAAATATTATCATTTTATTGTGGTTAGGGTGGTCAGACAGACACCTACTGCTTATTTTTCCCCTGAAATTTAAGTACTGTTGCATTGAAATTTCAAATTTTCACTAAATAGATTTCTTTTTTATTAAACAAACCTAGTAGTGTAGAAACTACATTAAATTTTCTATAGATTCTATTATTACATATTTTTTAAATAAGATAGATAACTTATTCAAATTTTTATGTCAAGTTGCCTAACTCTGATTTTTCTATTTTTTTTGCCACTTAAGGGCCTAATTTTTCCATGGTAATCCTGCACATACCCTCAAGTTAGAAGGTTATATGGAGATAAATCATGAAGGATTCATGAATTATTTGGTATAATCATTTATGTTATTTTCCTTCATTGTTATTTATAGTTTCTTTGGGTTTTATGCTTCTTTTTTAATCTACTAACCTATTAGGAAAAATCCCATTGATACGGTGTCAACCTCTAGTGTTGCTTTTTGTGGATGTTGTTGATTTAATGATGATGAGAAATTTTTGAAGATGATGAGTGTGTGCCTCTATTTCTTAATTTCCAAGTGCTAAATTGAGAAAATTTGAATGAAAGAGGAAACAATGTGATGCAAAGGTGTTATAGTATAAAGAGTTTGTTATGGTTTTGCTCTGCATTTATTCTATGTTGTAGATATGATTACATGGTTTGGATATGTTGGTTAGAGATTTTCTAAGTTTCTATATTCAAAGTTTCTTGGTTTGGATCATCATATAGAAAAATTTATGTTCACCAATGTGTGCACTATGTTGCAGTGGTATCTAAGAGAAATGGTTTTTCTCTACATTTCTATGTAGTTTGGTTTTTGGTCTTATGATTCTAAAAGTGTGTTAATTGTAGTGCATTAAAATGCATATGATTTAATTTTCAAATTTATTTGGGCTCGCCTTGCTTTATTTATGCTTATTTATGGCTTAATTGATCCTATTTTGTATCCATAAGCCTAATTTTATTTATGGCTTTATCTATCCACCTTTGATTTGTGGACTGGGACTAAAACACCACCTAGGGAATCTTTTTCCTCCATGGGTCTTATGACCCTGATTTTGAATGTACCTGAAAAGGTCCCTTTTTGGAGTCCATTCCTCGACATTTGAGCCTTTGGACTAAGATGCCACCTAAGGAGTCTTAGTCCTCCTTGGATTATTTTGAGGATTTAATTTCAAATTTTGGTGATATTTAGCCTCCTTTATTTAATGAATTCAAATGTCAACTCATGGTGTAATGTAATTTCGAGATATTAAGCATGAATAAGTATAAATACAAGGTTTCTCCACTCATTTTCATAACTAGCATTCAAGTATTCATTTCTAAGGAAAGTTTATGCATTTAAGAGTAATTCATTAAGAATTTGGAGCCATCATCAAGATTCAAGCATCATGTCAAGGGTTTAGTGCATCCATTCATGTTTCTCAAGCCATGATTGTGGATGTTGCATTGAAGATCAATTTGCAACCATTGTTCACATCGTATCCAAGGATCCAAGATATACATTCTTCATGGCCACTACATGGTAGATTATAGATTTATTTCACAAGACGTCATCCAAGGTGATATCATTTACATATTTCATATTTCATTCTTCATTTCATTCATTTCATCATTTTCTTTAATTACCTACAAGGGGTTTGACCAAGGAAAAGCACCATTTACTAACAATCAAAAAGTTTTTCCCCTCTTCCATGTTTGTGTTTGCAGATTTAGGTTGAAGACTTGAAGATCATTTGAAAAGAAAAAATGCAAAGTTGCAAAGTTGCATTGTAAAGTTGTCATCTTCGTGGAAAATCACCTACAATCCAAATTTGGAAGATTCAAGACCCTAGATCTAAGGAAAGGTAAGTGCAAACATTGAATATCAAGACCACATTCATAGATTTTAGAAATTATAAATGGGACTAAGACAATAGTAAGGGTTTCTTAGTCCTCCTAGAGGTATTTTTTAGAGATTCTTTCAAATTTTGTTCTAACATCCAAAGATTCTGCATCTCCCAAGTACACATACCCTAACTTAGTGTAGCTTAATTTCATCATTTGCACTCATTATTTGGCTTGCATTATTAGTTTTTTTTAGTTGAATGCTTACTTTTATTTTCCAAGCATTTGCTTGGTGGTGAACCCCTAAAATCTTAAAGAACACCTTCCTAGGTCTTCCTTGTTGTGAATTGACTCACCTTTGGGTTGATAGTCAATCCAATTTAGGGACCCTAGGATATACTTGAATGTTAGTTGGAGAAAAGTGATATTCTTTATATCCATTCTTCTACTAATCATTTTGGTGAACTTGACATTTTGAGCATTCATTTTGTAATTTGGAGTCCATTACATTCCTAGATCGAGGTTGCATTCATTCTTGCATTGCATGATCTTGCATTAGTCATGTTGTATGTAGGGTTTCTCATATTTAGTTAAAGTGCATCAATGGTTTGTCATATTTGCATTAGTGAAAGTGAATATAGGTTACATTTTTGCTTACTTGCATCATTTTATCTCATGGAAAGCTAAAAAAGTGCATTATTCATCATCCTAATTGTATTTAGGAACATTGGTATTACACCCAAAATTGAAAAAAATTGGATTCAACTTTGCACCCAATTGCTTATCACTAGTTACTTTTTCTTGTATTCATTTGAACAATTTTCTTTTTTTTCCAAACATCAGGTCCCTGGGTAGGCAATCTGGGAACACTGTTAACAACTCATAATTTTTTGTTTTTCTAACAAAAACCTCCACTAGGACAAAAATATCCTTACTAGCGTGTTAGTCTCTGTTTTAGTTTTTACCTCAAAATTTTGTCTGAGTTGATTGCATTATATTCTAGTTTTTGGAACCTTCAAATTCCTTTAGTAGGACTAAAACTCCCTTACTAGCATCTTAGTCCCTGTTGAGTTTGAAGCTACAATTTTTAAGGTTTAGATATGCCTTTTTGTGCTTCCTAAGACTCCTACTAACATATACTATAAGTATGGAAAGTTTTGGGAACATGTCTATTTTATGCATCTAGGTCAAAAACATCAATTTAGGTCACTCATTTTTGAAATCATTTCAATTACAAGGATCATTAGAGCTGAAAATGCTCACATTTCTAAAAAATTTCATAATATGGATAAAAGTACTTTTCATTTTTGCGTATACAATGTTTACATTCATAAAACTTTGCATAAGTTTGATAAAAGTGTTTTTCATTTTTGGATATACATTGTTTGTATTCTTAAAGTTTTGCATTCATTGGGTAAAACTGTTTTACATCTTTGTGTAGACATTATTTACATTATTACAACATTGCATGATATGGTTAAGATTTCTTTTCATTTTTGGTCAAACAATGTTAGTACCTTAACTTTCTAGGCACAGTAAGAAAGAGTTCATATCCTCTCCCTATGAGAGTGTTTTAGTGAAAGAGAATACAATCTTGGACAATCCTAATCATCATATTCGTTCTTCTCCTAATATCTCTCCTATTGGTGAAGAATATATTTTGATGTTAGAAGAACTAAGCAATGAGAGTTTTGAAAGTCCTAGTTGTTTCTCTCCTCCTACCTCTCTTAGTGAACACAACATTGATGGAACACAAGAAGAAACCATAAATGATCATTAAATCAAATTAGTTCTTCTCCTAGTATATCTCCTAGTTGTGAAAATGATACTTTGATGTTAGAAGATCTAATCAATTAAAGTCATGGGAATCTTGATTTCCTCTCCTCCCCTAGAGAAAACATTTTTGAACAAGACAACACCATTGTTGATGAACAAGACAATGCAACAATTGATAACTCCCTTGCATGTAATGAATGCATCTTAGAAGAACCAATACTTGAATGTCGAGAACATTTGGTTTGTAGTTCTCTTAAAAAATATCCTACTAGGGAAGATATAACGGTGGAAGAAAATGAGAATATTGACAATAGTAATCCATTAGATGAAGATGATGAAGTAACATTAGACTCATATTCACTAAGAAATCATGAAAATAATGATAAATATTCTAAGGTTATGCACATTAGATACCCCTTGAATTACTCTCCCGAGCCTAAACTTATCATCCATCCACCCTATCAAAAACTACAAGTTCACAACAAACATGTCCTTATCCTTGAACCACCTAGGAACAATGTTTTGCAACAACTGAGTTACAATACCATTGCTCATACATACAACTCTAGGAACAATCTGTAACGAAGACAAACACCTTCAACATCCCTCCCATTAGCTAATCATATTTTTCCTAGTGCTCACTGTTTAACTTTTCATAGTGGGAAGGAGAATGATATTGTTGAACAACTTAAGAATACTCCTACTAAGATATCCCTATCAAACTTAATTAAGAATTTACCTAATTATCACGTGCTATCCTACAAATAGCCTTACAACAAGTTGTGGTTCCATCTAGAGTAGACCCGAATGACATAGTAGCCATGATTCAAGGAATAAACATTGACATTGTTTTCCACCAAAGTGAACTCCCCCCTTTTGAAGTAGAAAAAAGAAATGATTCTTTCATGATCATAGCTCAATACAATACGATAGGGGTAAAATAAACCCTTGTTGACAATGGATTAGCCTTAAATGTGTGTAGTGTAAACCTTTTGGATAAGCTTGGTGTTAGTAAATAAAAAAATCCAACATGTCTCTTTCTCTATTAATGGCTTTGATAATGTGCAAAACAACTGCTTGGTGTAATCACTTTACCTATTAAAGCTATAAATGCCACATTACAAACCCCGATCCATGTTATGCTTGATGATCTTTCATATAACCTTCTTCTAGGTAGACCGTGGATTCATGCAATGAATGGGGTGCCTTCCACCATCCCTCATAAAATGAAATACATCTACAACAATAAAGTGCAAAAACATGACGCTGATCATGAACCTTATAGTGTGTTACAACTTGATAAAAACAAAGAGAACTCCTTGAAAATAGTAACACCAACTACACAAGTGGAGCCCTTGAGAATAAAAGACAAAGAAAAACACATTGAAGAAGTCATGAAGCTATTAGAAGATGATTGGGGTTTCTTAGATTTCACACCTACATTCATGAGAGAATACAAGATCACAACAAGGGACTCTAAAAAGGGAAAGGAGAAACTAGATGCTTTGAAAGCATCCACCTCAACCACTTTAGAAGGAAGGACAACATACACAACAAACTTTGATGAAACTGACTATCCACAACCTCCAAATCCTAAAGAAATGAAAAATATTTATGGAAAAGGTTATGAACTTAATAAACAACTTGGATATAGTGGAAAAGGATGTGGTGCTTGAGAATAAGGTTTCCATGTCCCTATAGAACCTAACACACAAGAAATAACTAATGGTCTTGGTTATTTTCCTTTGATAGAAATAAACAAGCCTTCACTTAATATCAACACTCTAACAAAAGATTCCTCTAAGCCAACTTTAGGGGTAGTGCATCCTAAACTGATAGACACTAGTGGTATTGATTTTTATCCTTTTCAATAAATCAAACAAACAGAGAAATCATCATTTTAGGGTATGTGCAGGATCATCATGGAAAAAATAGGCCCTTATGTGGCAAAAATTTAAGAAAAATTAGAGTTAGGAAAATTGACGTAAATATTTCAATAAGCTATCTATATTATTTCAAAAATATGTAAGAATAGAATCTGTAGAAAATTGAATGTAGTTTCTAAACTACTAGGTTTATTTTAGAAAAAGAAAAATCTATTTGGTGAAAATTTGAAATTTCAATGCAGTAGTACTTAAATTTCAGGGGAAAAATAAGTAGGTGTCTGTCTGACCACCCTAACCACTCTAAAATGAAAATTATTTTTATAATATTTTAGAAATAAGTAGAAGACTCATGTCCGTATGTGATGCATATTTTTTTGTAATTTTTTTCCAAGTAAATAATTAATTATGAATTATTTATTACAACATTTAAAAAATCTAAAAAATCATATGTCTAACCACCTTAACTTGGTCAAAACTTCATGAAATTCATTTTTTTATTTTTTAATCCTATAGTATGTGAAGCATAGAATGTGATGCATGTTTTGGATTCCAAAAATGTGATATTGTTTGAAAGCTATAGATTTTTTTCAATCAACCTATCAATCAAGGTATTAGTCGTAATTCAAATAGAAAATGAATAATAATTATTTATTAAATTCAAAGTAAAGCATAATTTATATTGGTGGAAAGCTAAGAATCTCTTTTAAAAACCCTTTTCATTTCATAAATTTTGGGTAAAAAAAATTTGTCAGCCACATACCCTACAAATACCCATCATATTGCCACTTTTTGGCCCATCATGATCCTGCACATACCCTGAATGTAAATTTCATCACACAAAACACTTACGATTTGAATTCATTAGATTTCAAACCCTACTATAAAAGAGAATAAAATCTCACAATCTATAGATTCTTGTGTAGGTATGACACCTTGTGCTAAGAAAAATATATCTTTGTTGTAAAAATAAAGCAATATCCTCCAATTTTGACCAAGAGAGTATCTTGATGAGACTCCTCCAAGATTTTCTAATTTCTCTCCCTACAAGAACATGAAAGAAATTTTACTACAAGAATTCATTTTGCACTTATCATAGAGTTCATGGTCATGCTACTAGTGAATGTAAGGCTTTAAGTAAAAAAAATCAACATATCAAGGAATGTGGTGCTATTTAATGTGTTGAAGAACCTAATTCCTCAAACTAATACTTATTTTCATTTTATTCAGCTCATCCTTGTCTTACACTAAGTTGGGGCAAGGGGTTAGTTATCATTTTCCTCGTATGTCAGTTGTTGTTGCCTCTTTCAGCTAGTTGATTACCTTTCATATACATATAAGAGCAAGCTTGGGACATGGATGCCATACCTTAAGTTGGCTCACATTGGATGTACTGATCAACCTTTCCATCCTATTTCATGACATAGCTTATTGGAAACATTTGATTTGGCATAGGGCTTTCTGAATAAGCTCTCATTTCTTCTTCTAATTTAAAGCAATTGCTTATAGAAATGGTGTTAGCAACTGATTTAAAGTGGGGGCATATATTGACACTCGTATTTCATTGTGTGATTTTATTTCTTCTTGTGATGCATCCTTTTCTTGGTGGTGTCATTGGGTTTGATTTCCTCTGAGAGTGTGATAATTCTTTGACTTGTCCTCTCTTGGAAAAATTAGGCTCAATGTTCCCTAAGATGAGATATTGCATGAACTAAGCAAAATCCCTTTGAACCTCTCTATCTCTTGTTACATTTCATTTTTGTACCTTATTAAATTCATGAAGGTATGGCTTTGATATGGTCCCCTGTGCTGGCCTAGTGAAAACCTAGCTTCACTAGCCCTTGTGAGCGTTCATCTTTCTTTTCGTCCTTATCATATTCATGGGGGTATGGCTTTGATATAGACCTCTTCGAGCTCACCTAGTGGACAACTAGCTTCGCTAGCCCTTGTGAGCATGTGTTTTTTTTTGCATAGTAGATAGTGCATTCCACTTGTAAACCTTTTGGACAAATAGCCTTGACCCATTCCACTGTGTTGGATGGCCAATCGAAGCTTGATATGTTGCATTTTTCCTTTTTCTTTTTCCATTTATTTTTTCTATATTTAATGGTGTATGTTTGCAATCTGATTATGGCTTGATATATCATCTACATGCATGTTCCTTTGTGCCCATGTTAGTTTTCCATAGGATCTTAATCTTGGGGGATTGATCATCCCTCTTGATCATTGTCATCCTATCTTACTAGCATTCATACATTAGAACCCTGCTTGATTGCGTGGTTGGATACTTTAGTGTGAGTTTGAAGAAAGTTCATTCTCTCACTAATGTGGGGGCTAAATGTAGTGTAGTAAAATGCATACCCTTGCATTTTCACACTTGTTTGGGCCTACCTTGCTTTATTTGTGCTTCTTTATGGCTTAATTGGTCCTATTTTTCATCCACAAGCCTAATAAACTATGTAATTCTTATGGAAAATCCCAACACACACTAGAAGATAAATGATCATTTAATGATTATGTCTATGTTCCCCTAATTTGTGGACTAGGACTAAAATTCCACGTAGGGTGTCTTTATCCTCCATGGGTCTTGGGACCTTGATTTTGAATGTACCTAAAAAAGTCCCTTTTTTGAGTTTGTGCCCCAAGACTTGAGCCTTGGGACTAAGACACCACCTAGGGTGTCTTAGTCCTCGACTTATTTTCAAGATTTAATTTCAAATTCTAGCAGGATTTAGCCTCCTTTATTTAATGAATTCATGTGTCAGCTTGGTGTGATGTAATTTTGGGATATTAAGCATGAATACGTATAAATACAAGGTTCCTCCACTCATTTTCATAACAAGCATTCAAGTATTCATTCCTAAGGAAATTTTATGCATTCAAGATCAATTCATCAAGCATTTGGAGCCAACATGAAGATTCAAGCATCATGTCAAGGGTTCAATGCATCCATTCATGTTGTTGAGCCAAGATTGTGGATGTAGTATTGAAGATCTATTTTCAACCATTGTTCACATCATATATAAGAATCCAAGATCTACATTCTTCATTGCCGCTACATGGTAGATTGTAGATTTTTTTCACAAGACATCATCCAAGGTGATATCATTTACATATTTCATATTTCATTCTTCATTTCATTTTTTGGTTTAATTATCTAAAAGGGGTTTGACTAAGGCAAACCTCAATTTATGAAAAAACAACAAGTTTTTCCCCTCTTGCATGTTTATTTTTGTAGATTTAGGTTGAAGACTTGAAGATTGTTTAAAGTGCAAAATTAAAAAGTTGCAAAGTTGTATTGTAAATTTGTCATCTTCATGGAAAAATCACCTATAGGACAGATCTGAAAGATTCAACACCCTAGATCTTAGAAGACGCAAGTGTAGACCTTGGAGCTCAGGACCACATTCAAAGATTTCAGAAATTTAAAATGGGACTAAGACAAAAATAAGGGCATCTTAGTCCTCCAAAGAATATTTTACAAAGATTCTTTCAAACTCTATTTTGGCATCCAAAGATTTTGCAGCTCCTCCAAAAATCAACAATGGGACTAAGACAACAGTAAGGGAATCTAAGTCCTCCATAGCACTTTTTAACAACATTTACATTTTTGGAATCCTCATTACAATTCCATACTTCCGAGGTACACATACCCTAAGTTGATGTAGATTAATTTCATTATTTGCACTCATTATTTGGCTTACATTATTAGGTTTTGTTAGTTAAATGCTTATTTATCTTTTCCAATCATTTGATTGGTGGTTAACCCCTAAAATCTTAGAGAACCCCTTCCTAGGTCTTCCTTGTTGTGAATTGACTCACCTTGGGGTTGATATTCAATCCAATTTAGGGACCCTAGGACATACTTGAATGTTAGTTAGAGAAAAGTGATATTCTATATATCAATTCTTCTACTAATCACTAACAATGGTCATTATCTACTTACAATTGAAGGTTTTCATGGTTTGGTTAAGAAGATGGTTTCTTGAGTAATAGTGTGTGGAAGGTTGCTTGAGTGTACTAGGTCTGTATATTATTTAGGTGAACTTTTTTTGCAAAGGAATGTGTTGGCTTTCATGGTGTTTGTTGAATATTCCAGATTTTTCTCAAGTGATGTTTGGTGTCAATGAGTCATCATTGGATTGGAGGAAGCATTTACTTAAATGATAATGGTGTTTACACAGGTTCGTTCAAACTAGGTTGTTTACATTAATTACAAATTTTCTTAGGAGTTTTTGTAAGTGTAGCTTGATGTATATGTTTGATTTGGGTCCATGTTAAGATGTGATGTAGTTTCATTTCATTCCTTTCCATCGTGGTAATGCTTACTATCAACATAATTTGAATTTTCACGGTTGAGGTGCATATCTAACCTTGGAGAAAGTTTCAAGGTTGAAAAATATATAAATAAGTGATGAGTTGACGAAGAATTATGTATTAATGTATGTGATGTGAATTGCAGAGTTGTGAAGTGTGAATTTATGAAGTGCAGTGTGATCTTAATGAGTTAGACTACTGGAAGTAGTGAGAAAAAGGTTTCTAAAATATTTAGAGAGTCTATGAATGTGTTAGTGATGATATGGTGATTCTTTTGGTTGCATTGAGATGGATTTATCACTGTAACATTCTTCTTTCTTCTTTTTTGTAATCTGGTAATGAGCATTTTGTAGCGAGCCTTTGGTAGTGAGCCCTCTAGTGTGAGCATGTTGTATTTAGTGTTATAAATACTTTATATTGTGAGCTAATCCTCACCATGGTTTTTCCCTTCTTGGGTTTTCCATGTAAATAAATTGCTCTATTGTGCATGGTGTTGATGTGTTTTAGTTTATATTATTTTATTTTATGCTAAATCATTCTAATAGATTAAGGGTTAATTAAGTTGATGTGGATCTAAATGTTTATGAGTGTTTTGGATGTTTTAATGTACAACTAATTCACCCCCTTTTATTTGTATTGTGTGCACTCAACAACTTGGCACAAAAGTTTGATGACTTGGTCATATAGGTCGTTGGTTTGCACACTCCAAGTGTTCCTAATGTTGGAACCTAGATAGGACACTTGTCTACTCATTTGTGACACATCTTGGAGAACTTATCAATTTTCCTCATAGGTGGTTTGTCTCATCCTTTCCTATATATGCAAGGATTTGTACTCAATATAATTTGAGTGGTCAAAATACAATATTGTATATTGTTCATTTGTGCCTGTCTTTTATCTCCTAGATTTTCCTAGTTTCTCATATCACTTTTTTTTGCAATCCACCACCACTGTTGATGACAAGTAAGCATCCTATACTATTTATAATAATTACTGGTAAGAGAATATGCATAACAATACATGTGCAATACCTAAGGGTATTTTTTACTTACACATGTATACCAATAAACCAACAATAGGAAGGGGATGTGATTTGGTTTCATGCATCTTCCAATTACTTAGCTCACTAACACTTAATTATTTAAGTGTGTCAGGTAACAAGAGAAATGAATATTATTCCATCCCATACTACACTATGAGTCTCATTTATTTCTAGTTCTCTACACCAACTATAATGATAGGCAAGCATTTCATACTACTTGTGATCATTATTGCATAAGATGTAAGTGTAACAACATACATCACATAATCCATTAATAAGATTTATACAAGTTAATACAACATTTCAAGTTTTTGAATCTTGATATCTATTGTCTCCATATCATCAAAAAAAAAATTCCAACTTTGTATAAGGTAGCTCCTAGCATTTATCACTTACATAGTAGTTTTTTAAGTTGGTTATTATACCATGGGTATATTTTGGCATCTATCACCTCTATGCTACTAGTGGCAATAAAGTAAATCATACAATAATGGTTATATCTTGACATCTATCACATATAGGGTACATGTGATGAATAGAAAAACCATACTTGCATCATATCATAGATTTCCCTTTGAATCCTTCACCTCCATGGTACTAGTGAAATTTGGCTAATCTTTAAGGTATGATAGATAGTGCCTGACATTTGTCACTTGCACAATACTACTAACAGTTAGTTATCTTCACTATAGTAGACTCACTTATGAGATGTAAATTTACTAATATTGAAGTACATATAATCTACACATAAAAAGGGTTTACAATTAATGGTCAAGTGGACTTAGATATATGCTTCATAAATTAGATTGTCTCAAGGTAAGTATATAGAGTCTAAGGTGTTGAAATTTTTTAAAATACAAGATGCAAAAGCAATCAATACACCTTTGGAAAACAATTTTAAACTAAGGAGATGTTTCCCAAGATATAGGAGGAGATAGACTAGATGCCCAAGGTTTTGTACTCATTAGTAGTTGGAAGCCTGATGTATGTGATGGTGTGCATAAATCCAAATATTACACATGCAATGTGAGTTGTGAGAAGTTATATGGATAATACAGGTAAAGAGCATTAGAAGGTAATAAAGAAGATTCTTAGGTATTTGAGAGGTACTGCTACTCAAGAATTATGTTTTAAAGGGTCAAACTCTATTCTAAAAAGATATGTTGATTTTGATATGGTAGGTGATATATAAATATTAGAATTGCAAGATCTAGGAGATAAAATGACAAGCACAAATGAACCATACAATGATTGTATTTAAATGACCCAAATGATGATAAGTATGAAGACTTGCATACATAGGAAAGGATGAGTTAATCCACCTATGAGGTGAATTGACAAGTGCCCCATTAAGTAGAAAAAAAGAGTAGAAGAGTGTGCTATAGGTGTCAACCTTAGGAACACTTGGAGTGTGCAAACCAAAAACCTTTATAACCAAGTCATCAACTATGTGTGCCAAGTGTTGTGTGACCTTTGAGGTGACATGAAAAGTCTTCCAAACTCAAAAGGTATGGTCATGAGGTTAACCAAATAACTTGGTAGCCTCTAGAGGCTTAAAGGTTGCACATTCAGTTAGATAAGACGCTATCTAACCTCATCAACTGAAGTACACTTAAGTATGGTGAATAAATAAATTATTCACACTAAAAGCTCCCCTTAATTCATACTTGGGGAGATCCAAAAAGAGAAAATAAATAGAAATGGGCCCTCGCTAGAGGCCATATTAGGTACCCATCCATAATGCATTCTCTCACCAAAGGAGAAAAAATAGAAAATCTAGTGGGAACAAAAATCTTCTCTAAAAAAGAGAATTAGAATGATTTAAGACCTAAAAATATCCCCCATGCTAATAGGGACATGATGATGTAGAACTCCTTAAGCATGTAGAAGTTCTAAACTCTTTCTATGATGAACTAGTGTCTACTAGAATCAACAAATCTCCAAGTAGTTCTGATCAAGTGAGATATAAAACATTGCATGAGTGAACTGGCGAAGACTACTCAACAAATGTACACAAAGTTCATCAAACTCTCTGAAGTTGATAATACAGATAGTAATATGATGAGGAGTACTATGTTAGAGTAATTATGCATTAACTAATTATTAATTAATCTTTAATTAATTGTTATTTTAATTTATTCTCATGCACTTAAGCTAAACTTAGGATTTTTTTATTTAGTTAACTAAGTGTTTTTATATGTTAAATAAAGTGAGCTATTATTAGATCATTGTGTCTCATCGCATGTGATGTTGAAACTTGTCATGATCTAATCCCTTTACTATTTAGGTTTTCTCCTAGATAGCACTCAACACTCATTGTATTATCTCCAAAACTCTAAACCTTTGAGGACTCTTGTTTTCAATGAATATTCTTCAAGCTCATTTTGTAGCTTTCCTTGTTGAGGAATATTGCATATCTTCTTTTGTAGATCTCTTACATGCAGGGTTTATTTTTTCATTTTTTGATCCTATGGATTTTTTTTCAAAATTCTAACATGGTATCAAAGTGTGGATTCAACAAACCCCTTTTCAATTTATGAGGTTTTTTTCTTCAACAAGGGTTCTAGGCATCAAATCTAGATTCTCATTCTATTTTTACAATTTTTGGAGGTGTGAAATTTTTAACTACATTTTAGCACAAAAAATACCTCACTGTTGGATTCATAGCTATCAAGAAACTCAAATTTTCCTTTTGTTTGGCCTAATTTTCACTTTTGAGGTTAGATCTATGAGGGTTTGAAGCTATTTTTTTTCTAGATCTAGATGGTAGCCATGATTTTGGAGCATTTTGAGCCAAAAAAAACCTCATGGTTGTGTTTAGGAGGACCATTCCATGAATTTTGATATATAATTAGACCTATTTTAGTGTCAAGAGCTTCTGAAGAATTTTTTTTTTTACATGGATTGAGGTAATTTTTGTTTTAAATCCTATAAAAAAAAATAAAAAAAATTGGGAACCGACAGGTTTTTTGCTTTAAAAAAAATGATATTTAATGTTTTTTTTTTGGTAGCCAGTATCCTAAGGTATAGCTGATTTGCCACTATGAGGCAACACCTTGGGCCCCACCACCCTGTGGAAGGGTATCGAGGGAGTACACCTCCTACCTTTATGGTAGGGTAGCAACCCCTCCTCGGGCCCACACAAGATTTTTAATATATTTTTTAATAAAAAAAATTTAAAATATTTTTCCTTATAAAAAACTGTGATGCTTTTTACATATTAAAAAAATAAGTTCTTTTGGGCTTTTTAACTTTAAAATAAAAATAGTTATTTTTTGTAAATTTTTTTACAAAATAAATGCATTGTATTGGAGTTTTTTTACCAATGCTCTAAATTTGGTGGATCTCCACATTTGGAGGTGTTTTTCACAATTTTGTTGGAGGAGTATTTTTTTCCCTACTCAGGCCCTCTCCATTAGGTTTTTAGTTTTGCACTTCAACTTCCATAGGCCATATCTCAACCATGTGATGGTCTTTTCTAGTGCATTTTGTTTTAAATAGGGTAGAATTTTGTGCTCTTTGCGGTGGCGTGTTTTGAATTTTCCTTTTTTCTATAATTCATTTTTCTCACTATTGTTTCTATTCAATTCTCATTTTGGAGACTTTGACAAACCATATCTTCTACATACTGACTCCTTTTTGGGTCATTTTTTTGAAAGCGCAATATTTGTTCATGTACTTTATCATGGTGTTATCAGTTTCCTCATTTTTTGTTAGAGAAATGTATTTTCATCATGTAATCCTTTTTTGTACATTATGGGTTTCCATTATATGGATTTTTCATCATGTATAAACACTAAGATAAAGTGCCATTTTGGTGTATACATTTTGGGTATTTTGCACATTTATTGGCTGGTTGTTAGCTCACTCGTGCGAGTTTTCTCTTGAACATTAATGGTGGATACGCCTCAGGAATTCACCATAAAGAGGGGTTGTCAACCATAATTCTTTAATAATTGCATTAGTTGAGAGTTGAAGAGTTGGTCTAATTCGAGATAGGGAGGTGTGTGGATCTCAAGTGAGTTGTTGTAGAGGTATTGATGAAAATTTCTTGGGTAATCAGGTATACATTTTATTTTGCATCAATTGTGCTTGAGTTAGCTGGTTTGGGAAATTGTAAGGGTTTTGTAAGCTTTGAGTGTGTGGGTTTTTCCTACAAATTTGGTTGTCTGCAATTCCTATTTGGGTTAATAAGAATTGAGCGTGGCTTGGGGGATTTTGTTCTGCAAGTTTTTCTATGAAAATATAAACCAGTGAAGTTTTTTCTACAATTGAAAACTTGTAGACCCTAGTCCTAGTTTCCTTTGAGAATGAGTGAGCATGGTGAGTCAAGCATTAGGAAAAAAAGAAAACATAAATATGGGGGTTTCAAGAGGCCTAAAACCCAGGATAACACACCCATAATTAATCCAAAAATGTCTAAGAAGTATACGAATCCATAAATAGTAAAGAAAGCTTTTAACATATTCATGGGGGGAAAAACTAAAAAGAATTACAACTTGAGAAGTAGAGTTGTTCTATATGACCAAGGTGAGCCTAGTGGGGTCTTCTTGAAATAAAAAAGTGCAAGAAAGGAAGAAAATAAGTTAGAGGAATTGACCAGGTCTAAAGAGAAAAAGAAGAAGCATAAGGACCATAAGGCTTAAGATTCCAATATGGAGGAACCTAATGCTACCTGAGAAGATGAGGTAGAAGATGATCCAGAATACTCCTAGTATCTTCTTACTCTTGCAGTTCTATAAGAATCTAGTGATGGTGACAAAAATTCTCTAGTTTCGACAAAATCACAAGGGTGATTTATGTACTCTGATTCTAAAGATGATCAACCATTGTAGAAATAGAGTCCCGGTTTGGAGATCCTTTTTGTATTAGGTTGCTTGCATGGAGAACCTTTTTGGCTAACGTGGATGAATTCTTTTGATGCTACTACAAAAATGACGAAGATTCATTTTGGAAGGCAAGTAATGTCTTCTTCGACTAATGGAAATGGAGTTTTGTCTTACATGCTTTTCCCCTCTTTGTGAAGTGCAAATATAACTATCTGGGGAATTTTAAAATTGAAAAACAAATGTGTGTCAAATGAAAATGTGATTGAAATTTTAATTTTTATAAAATCTTGTTGCTCCCATGATTCTATAAATGGGAATTCAAGGCCAGTTACAGGGGGTTCGAGTAATATTTTGTTGGGTTTTTGGTTGGAGATAGTAAGGAATCATATAATATCAAGTTTTGTAAATCAAGCATAGATCAATAGAATGGTATTGAGTCTTAGGTACAATTATGGTTTCTAACAAGCTTAATGGTTTTATAGTAGCAACAACATATGAATGAGAATTGCAAATTCTAGAAAAAATTATCTCCTATGTATTTTGTATCCAAATTATGAATAGAATGATCAAGCATCTTTTATTTGTCTTCAATTTTTTTTGTTGAATGTATGATTTTATTTATGCTTTGGTTCAAAGAACTAATTAAATGCTTAAATGAAATCATAGGTTTGTGTGATGGATTTCAAGGATTACTAAGTAGTTTATGTTTGTAGATATAATGAGTTGTGTATTGCAAAGCAATATCTCAATGGCCTATAAATGTTGAGTTTAAATGCTAATGTATTGCAGTTTATTACAAATAGGACTCTATTACCCATGGATTAAACACTGGTCTATTTTTTTGGTCATCCTAGATGAAAATGAGCCGACCTACACTCGAAAAAGATACAAATATAAATGAAAAATAACTTATACCCCATTCATTGCAGTAAAACATTATGAATTACCAATCATCCCTTACTTTAGGTAATAATTTACTTAGGGATCATCCAAACCTTTGAGGAGTTTTATTTGGTTAGTATCTCATAGGGATACATTTTTTTTTCACAATGTCCATGATAAAATGGCACAAGAACATCATCTGAACATTGTTAGGATTACCTTCCTGGGTCTCACAAAGCCCGAAGTGGAAAGGTATAAGCCTAACATGCCTTTATCTATTTCTTGGCCAATCCTTTCCCTTGTTGATCATTGAATTGTGGAAAATTCATAGGTATTTGGTGAGATTAAGTTTAGTTCTCAAAAAATAACCAACAAGTTGGAAAATCTATAGGGGAAAATCCATACAAAGTCTCTAGTTCCAGATCAGAATTATTAGTGTCAAACATTTTGTAAATACAAGTTCATCCTTCAGTCTAGCTTTGGCAGCGATGGGTCAATCCTTTGAAACCTTTCCTACGATTTGCTTTAAATCCTACGAGCTTGCAAATGTTGTCAAGATTTTCTCACATTCCATAAATATTTTCATAATTTCCATTAATTTTAGATGGCGACTCTGAGATCTTTGCACTAGTATGCATTATTTGAGGAAGTAAAACAAAATTAAGAGTAAATAATTTGGTGAGAAGAGATGAAGCAAACCTAAGCTCATATGATGAAGTACCTTGATGAGAAGCTAGGATAATTTTAGAAGAATGTACTATTCTACATTGGAAGATATTTTTGGTGAATCTGAGCATTTAGTTTATATTTTGAAAGTTTAGACCTGGAGGGGTTTTGTTGTAGCAAACTTTAAATAATTTGTGTGTCTGAATCTATTGTTCAGGAAGACCCAGAATGAAATTAATATTTGAAAGAGCTACATATTGTTGAAGTTCAATCCTCTATGAAGAGATGTGGTGACTCTATTAAAATAACCTAATGAAATTGTGAAAATAATTTTGGATCTACAAAGGATTTCTCCAATTTCTCCAGGTATTCCCTATGTTTTAGTTTTCAAGAAGAATAAAATTGTTATGAAAACCATATTTGATAGTTTCGAATAAATTTGACTCCATATTAAGTGAGATTAATCACTAAGAAAGGGAATGGTAGTTCTAGTTTTACATACTTCTAAGATATAATTTTAATTCTCTATATTGTGTTGAAGAAGTACGTTTATTCTTGAAATCTACCCATTAGAGAGATCTTAGATGTGGATGCATATAAGTTATGCATTATAATAGTTTAAGGCCATGGTAAGAGAAAGAAATAGGACAGTGATAAACTATAGAGTTGATGTTTAAATTTTGTAAAGGGGTGTAATAAAATGTATCATTTACTTGTACATCCTTGTGGAGTGTTTGATGCAAGCATGAGGAATGTGCAACCCCTGTTATGCACTAAACAAAATTTCTCTATTGGAAGATATAGACTGTTAAATTTTAATGGTATTTAGGATTTTCCAAACCCTATTCTTAATTATATTAGGGAACATTTTCCAAAATTGAAAGGGAAAAGCTCTAAGTAAACATATAAGCATTCACATTTTTTTTTCTGATTTGATGGGAGATTATGAGGTAAGCAATGAAGATGTTGTCATGAAATTCTTTGTTCAAACTCTGAAGGAGGATAATAGAGATTGGTTTTCATATTTTATAGTATGTTCTATTTATTCATGGAATGAGTTCATGGTAGCATTCATTGAATTATTTGGTGAGAGGATTGACCCATTTTTAGTAATAAAAAAATTATGAACATCCATAAAGAATAAGATGAGTTAGTCCTAGCTTTCAACCTCAGATTTTCAACGATAGTGAGGGATATTCTAGAAAAAATAAGACCAAAAGATGCAGAGTGTTTGGATATATATTTAGGAGCATCTGGTGAATAAATGAGCTATCTGTTAGGGGATAAAGATCCTACAACATTACAAAAAGCATATCAAATTGCCATGGATATTGAAAGAAATTGAAATAGTCAATGATGAAGGGATATATGGTTGCAAGTGTTGGTTATCCTGGCACACATCCTATAAATCAATTTCACGGATCAGTAAGTAGAAATGATTGTCAAGATGATAATGCTTCTACTATTTCAATTTATCCATCATCACAACATACAAATCATAATGAAATCCCAGTTGAATATTAGTAAAATCTAAGCATTGTTGATCAGTTGTCTTTTGTTCAAAAATTGTATAAAATAAATAAGGAAGAATCATCTTCTAAGTTATTCTCAATATTTGTGGATGTTGTGTTGGGAGTCCCCAAGAGTTTCAAACCTAAGGAGTAAATTTTTTTTTATTTTCTTTGTAAATTTTTTGAGCTAGGACTGAGTGCCTTTCCAAAGGAGTTGAAGCCACAGAGTCTTAATCAAATACTTGATTGGATACTGATTGTTGAAGGATCCAAGTGTAATTATGCACAAAGTATGATGCATCAAAGTGTTATTAGTAGTTTCCCTATTGAGAAGAATTAGGAGACAATGCAAACAAGTGAAAAGGGTATATAAAAAAATAAACATCCATCTCATTGAATGGATAAAGAAGATGACTTTGATCAACTGACAAATAGCGTGTATGTCGACTTGTATACCCGAGATGAAGCTAAAGATACACTTGCAAGTGTTTCTGATTCCTTATCATAAATTAGTGGTAAAGATATTGAAGATGAAATTTTAGGCTTTCACTTTGAAAAAATCTGAGCATAGTTCATGCAGTGAAGGATTTCAGTGAAGGATTTTCGTGTGATGAGGTCATGATGAGAATGAAGTTTCTTATAGTTGTTTTTTGGATTGTGAATCCTCTTGTGAGAATGATCTGGAGGTATTTTCTTCACTTGAAGAATACAATGACATGACAATTCGTGGAGCCACTTGTTTGCAAGCAAATGGATAAACTTGATTTGATGAATACCTAGAATGTAATTTGGGTTTATCATCAATAAAGCACACTAACTTTGTGAATGATGACAAGTTTCAAGATTAGAATGTATGTGTTTAGTATCCTAAACATAAGCATAGTATTAGAAATTATAAAGATTTTGATGATGTTGACTATGATACTAAAGAACATGAACATTTCCTTGTTGCTCTAGATTGCTTATGTGATGTAGAGATGGAAATGTTTAGGATAAGTGAAGATAATATTTATGTGTACAACATAGAATTTTTTTTTAATTCAGATCTATGTATGAAGTCACTAACTCATGAGAGCACTAATGAGATGGAATATTCTTGTTTCTTTACCAAAATAGACATTCATATCCAATAAGGAGTGCATTGATGTGAAAGAGAATGGAGATACTTGTTCCGGTGTTGATGAACAATATTCAAATTACTATGAATATTTCATATTTGGATCAACACACCTATCAACTAGTGATGCATATGGGTGCTTCGATGCTAATCCTATCAATTTTGAATTATTTGAGTCATTCTCTGAAGCATTTTGCATTGAGGATTTGAAAGATCAATCAAAATATGCTACTGAAATTGACATGGAAATATTTTTTGATGCCTAGGGTGATGTTAGTAATGATGTTTGTTGTGATAATCCTGATATGGATGAGAGAAAAGATATTGTGGTTTTTGATAGACCACATTTCCAAAGTGGTGGATCATGTGATAGCATTAAGGATTTGAAATTCTCAAGTGAATGTGTACATCAGTTTGAGAATATGCTTGTGTATGAACATTTCCTTTTTATCACACAAGATGAATGCTTGTCTGGCATGGGACATAAATGTAAAGATGACTCCAAGGATTTATGTGAGTTTTTTATTTACTTTGCTTAATTAGATTTGGAGCTACAATCTGACTTCAAAAGGTCAGGATATATGTTTCAATATGGTACTATTGAACAAAGTATCTATGAATGCTTCATGATTGATGTGCAAACTAAATTTGATGTCAACTCTTATGATTTTAGTAGTCAAGTGGACTATGAGTGTTTTTCATTTTTCAATTTAGTTGTATGAATTTTTAATGGAATATGAATATGAGTTGGAAAATCTAACATGTCATATTAATGATGGATTTTTGTTGGTGCTTGAATGCCAACATCAAATTAATAGAGTTAATGGTGGCCTTAGAATGTACACTACTGCATTCAAACATGACAGTGATGATATTGGTTTTTAGCTTTTAATTGGGAATGTTTTCAGACTTGGCCCAATGTAGACATTATAAAGGAAAGTATTTCATACAAGAAAATACTTGTTCTACATTTTTGGGGGCCTGGGGCCACCAAGTGAAGTTGAAACCTGATAAAATTATAGATGTAGGCTAAAAGCCTATGTGACAGAAAGGATTTTGCAAATATTTGAAGGAGAAAATTGTACAATATTGTAAATGTTGTATATATGTGCTTTGATTTGGTTTGGTCCTGTTGACTTTTCTGGGAAATTCCTTGGTTTTTGGTGTCCCTATGCTTGGTCTACTTCAACCATGAAATCTAAAATCTCACCATTCTTGTGAGAGGCATGCATCCCCAGTCAGATCCACTGGTGGAACCCTCATAATTTTGTTGTTCCACTAGTACAAAATGTTTTTCCTATGGTCCTCTTGGTCTGTCAAGGGTTAGGATTTAGGGTTTCATGTGAGGAGTTATTTTACTTTGAATATTTTCTCCTTTGTCTAAACCCTTGGTCTTTCGGCCCATTCCTTTGTTGACCTATTGTGGTCTGTTTTAGATCATGTTAAGAACAACTTGAGTCATTTATGTCCATGAAGTGACTGAATCTTTGTGGTTAGGGTTTCCTAATAACCATTCTTAAATTTTCCCACATGCCTAGTTTCAAAAAATTCCTTTATTTTATAAGGTTGATTAATTGACCTTGTTTGGCCCTTATATCCTTTACTTAAAATGTTTTAAAGTCATTTTTATGGCCTTATTTTACATTGTCCTTCAAGGGTCCCCCTGTTAAAAACAAATTGTGGGAACATGCTTAATTGTTCAATTTTAGTTCTTGTTCATTGCCTTTTGTATTGCTAATCACAGATTGTCTTTTGATTGCTAGCCTCACATTAGTGATGCACGATGAACTTATCCCCTTAGTATCGTTCATCATGGACAAAGTTCTATCTTTGAGTTTCAAATTAGTGATGAGTGATATGAGTGATTTCATTTGTATTTCTAACCTTCTCACTATCACTAATTGCTCGTGAGTTCTCGCGAATGAATTGGTGATGCACAATGAAGTTCCTTATTCCCGTGCTACTTCGTGGATGTGAAATGTTATTGAGGGTGATGCTTTCTCAGCTCTTGATCTTATCATATGAACATGTGGAGTGACCTTGACATATTTCTAAGAGTTCTACATCACTAATGTGTTTTGATTATTGATGACTGAATTAGCGACGGCTGATAAAACTATTGTTCCTTACACCCATCGTGCCACCTAAGGCCATCATGGTTTCAAATGGAGTTTCAAAACATATAACAATGATGATCGATGGAATATGTGATGGAATACTCCCCCCACCGTTAAGTCTCAAATGGATCACAGATTCACTTGAAGGAGCACAAACCAGAGTAGCGATCCATGATGACTGTTAGAAAAATAATGGCTTATGTGTAGGTGGCTACATGGTGGTTATCTAGGGTTTCATCACCATTTTAAATGCACAAGTTGTAAAACTAGGTAGTGAGGGTTGAGGATGATCATTGATCATGTTTTAAATCAAAGGACTTGACAACCAAGGTTCAAACATGTCTGGCTAGTTGTCAGCATGCTCATGTGAGTTTTCTATTGAACATTAATGGTGGCCATGCTTCAAGAATCCACCATAAAGAGGGGCTATCAGCCATAATTCTTTCACAATTATACTAGCCCAAAGCTGAATAGTTGGTTTAGTGCTATAGGGGAAGGTCTGTGGATCTCAAGTGAGTTGTTGTAGAGGTATTAAAGATAATTTCTTTGGTAAGAAAGTATCCATTTTCTTCTACATCAATTGTTCTTGAGTTAGCTAGTTTGTGTAATTTTAAGGGTTTGTAAGCTTTTAGTATGTGGGGTTTTTGTAGAAATTTGGTTTTTTTCCATTCTTATGTGGGTTAATAAGAATTGAGTGTGGTATGGGGGTTTTGTTCTATAAGTTTTTCTATGAAAGTATAAACAGTGAAGTTTTTTTCTAAAACTGAAGAGCTATAAATACTAGTCCTGTTATTATTTGAGAATGAGTAAACTTGGTGAGTCAAGCATTAGGCCAAAAAGGAAACCTAAATAGAGGGGTCTCAAGAAGCCTAAAACCTAGGACAACACACCCATAATTAAGCCAGACATTTCTAAGAAGTATGCAAAGCCATAAATAGTAAATAAATATTTTACCATATTCATTGGGGGTGAAACTAAAATGACTTACAACATGAGAAGTAGAGTTGTTGTCTGCAAAAAGGGTGAGCCTGGTGGGGGGTTGCTCAAAGAAAAAAGTACAAGAAAAGAGGAAACTAAGTTAGAGGAATTGACTAAGTCTAAAGACAAAAAGAAGGATAAGGACCACAAGGCTTATGATTCTTATATGGAGGAACCTGATGTTTCCATGGAAGATGAGGCAAAAGATGATCTAGAATATGCCCAATATCTTCATACCCTTGTAGGTCTAGAAGACTTTGATGATGGTGAGACAAATTCTCTAGTTTCAACAAAATCATAGGGGTGATTTGCAGACTCTGATTTTGAAGATGACGAACCATTGTAGAAATAGAGTCCCAGTTTGGAGACCATTTTTTCTTAGGTCACTAATGTGGAGAACTTTTTTGGCTAACATTAACGGAGGTTTTTGATGATGTTGCAACAACGACAAATATTCCTTTTCGATGGTGGGTAATGTCTTATCTGACTGATGGAAAGGGAGTTTTGTCTTGCATTATTTTCCCCATCTCTATGAAGTGCAAATATAACTATTTAGGGAATTTTAAAATTTAAATGCAAATGTGTGTCAAATGAAAATGTGACTGAAATAGTAATTTGGCCTAAAGCTTGTTGCTCCCATGCTTCTTTAAATGGGAACTCAAGGCCAATTATAGAGGGTTCAAGTAGTCTTATGTTGGGTTTCTGGTTGGAGATAGTTAGGACTCATATAATATCAATTTTTGTAAATCAAGCATAGATGGATAGAATGGTATTGTGTCTTAGGTACGATTCTGGTTTGTAAATAGCTTAATGGTTTTATAGTAGTAACAACATGAAGGAGAATTGAAAATTTTGGAAAAAATTCTCTCCTATGTATTTTGTTTCCATATTATGAATAGAATGATCAAGCATCTTTTATTTGTCTTCAATTTTTTTGGTTGAATGTATGATTTTATTTGTGCTTTGGTTCAAAGAACTAATTAAATTCTTAAATGAAATCATAGGTTTGTGAGATGGATTCCAAGGATTACTAAGTAGTTTTTTTTTTCTAGTTATAATGAGTTTGTATTGCAAAAAAAATATCTCAATGGCCTATAAATGTTGAGTTTAAATGCTAATGTATTACAAGTTCTTACAAATAGGACTCTGTTGCCCATGGAAAAAACATTGGTCTATTAATTTGGTCATCCTAGATGAAAATGATCCAACCTACACTCGACAAAGGAAAAAATCTAAATGAAAAATCACTTATACACCATTCACTTTGAACCAACAATTTTTGTATGCTCTATGAACTTCTCTTGCACTCTTAGGGTTTTTCACCTAAAAGGAGAGAGATAGAACCCAAAAATTGATGTGGTTCACTCAAAATAAGGTATGAAATATGGAATTGAGACTAAATACAATGATCTAAATGCAACAAGATGATGAAATTGATTGATTATTAATGTAAAACTAATGAAATATGCAATGTTTGAAAACACAATGAGGTATGCAAAAATGAACTAAAACATAAAAAATGTAAACAAAACTAAATGAGGTGGAACAAAGTGCACCTGGAGGTTGAATGATGATCTTGGAAGGGTTTGAAAGCTGGAGAAAATCATTGTTTATGACTAGTGGGACTCATTCACCACTGATGGTGAATCAGTCCTCCTACTGGTAAAATGAACTAAAATTGGTTTCTGACTGTCAGGAATTGAATTTTGACAAAATCAACTTTTTCATCTTGAAAGTGGGACTCATTCACCACTGATGGTCTAATTTAGGAGTCAAGTTTGTGGGTCCAAATCTGCACTTGTCTTCTTGTCAGGTTGATAGAGTTAGATCTATAGAAAATAGGCTAAATGTTGTCTACAAGATTGAATTAGGGTTTTGTTGACTTGAATCAATTCTTTGACTTATTGACTACTTTCCAACACCTATTTCCTTGAAAAATCTACCTACAAGACCTACAAACACACATGCCAAGAGGGGAAAAATGGTTAAGAGTTAGAGTATAGGGATTTTCCTTGGTCAAATCTCACTTTGGTAATCAAACCCTTGATAAAGAAATCAAATAGAAAAATGAAAGGAATGATGAATAAAAAAATGTAAATGTCCTAAACTCACCAAATCCTTGTTTTTGAAGTCTGAAGATGTAACGTCCCACCGTGCAAACCCCAAAGGACAACAAAAATAATAAATCACCACACATTTTTTTTTAAAGAAGAAAAATTCATAAGATAAACATGAACATATATTGCATATGAAGCAATTATTCAATCACAATGACCATTACGTCCTCTGGGGTACACGAGATGGCATCACAAAGTCCTAAAACTAATACCATAATGATAACGAACGAATCAATATTACATAAAGATAACATCCAACCATCCATGATCAAAAGAGATGAAAAAGATACATATAACATTCTATTAATAGTTCAATATTCCAATCGTGAAGTATATTTCCATAGATACAACACCATTTAGAATTACATACTATCAAACGTTAACACATAAAAGTACTAAGTATTTATATACATTTCATGAACGACAAACATCCATCAGAGATCATAAATTAAGGTAAAGGATTACAATCATTACAATGATAATAAAAGTTACATCGTATAAGAGATACAATGATACAAATGTGTTCCTCAACATATACAGGAACAATACAATAAGATAGATTAATACAACTAAAAAGGTGAATACAAAGTAACAAGATCAGCTCCGACTCAGGGACAATCCTGGAGTCACCGCAAGAGGCACATATCTGCACAACTCGATCCTTGGTTGGGGACCCAATGGGGTGCATAGCACGTTCCACCCGACCATGTGCACTCGGAAGTCCACCCCCCGTGCTAGGAGTTGACAAGAAAGATCCCCATACCGTATTCCAAAACAATCAAACGAACCAATAGCAAACCAGACTCCACAACAAGGATATCATCAACATGAGATAGCAAGCCACAACATTGCCGCCACTTAGCCAAAATAAAATAATGAAAAGTCCAACATAACCAAATGCCAAGATTATAGCTCAACAATAAATAACCATAAGAGGTGCCAACAACAATAAGATCCAATCCTTCAAATTAAATTGCAATATCAACCAACAATAAATATCAAGGGCACCTTTAATTAACATTAAACAAGTTGCCATGAGGCATGTATGCATCACTAAAAGATAGAAATTGGAGGCTTCAAAAACAATCACCAAGAACCAATTGCCTCAACAACATCAACAATTCAAACAACACTCCCAGAGGCTACCAAACAAAGGAAGATAAACGGGTACTGTAGGAGAGTGTCATCGCATGGCCTTACATGGATTTTCCAGGCAACCTATCACAAGGTACTGCTTCCATCTATGGTTATCCAGGCTTCCTATCTCAAGGCGACCGCTCCATAGGGTGACTCATGCGGAACCACTTACCTTTCGTGAGGACAAGGAAGTGATGTTACCAACTAGGTCTTCTCATCCCATCCTTAGTCTGTGAAAGCACTAACGGTATGGGTGAGGCTCATAATTAATCTTGTTTAATGTTTATCTACCCAACCTACTAGTTAATTAATTACATTATCACTTGATTAAGAAACTCTTCCATGGGTTACCCAAACAGCCCCTTTGTGCGACCGACCCCCATGAAGAGCCACTCTCCCTATGGGTACCAAAACAAAACATGCAAGGGGTGTACCTCATCTCACATAAAAATCAATTGTGCATAACTCACAAATGCGAGGAAAGAACCATCTCGCAAACCATTCCATATTACTAAAGAAGAACAAGGAGGTACCACCCACCACATCAAAGGTCAACACCATAGTATAAGGTAATACCCAAAAGTTCATAATTCAAAATAAGATCAATAAATCAAATGGTCCAACCGTAGAGCATCATTATAAATCAAATTTCTCCATTGCCTCTGGGAGCCTAAAATATCAAAAACAACATACTTCCACTGAAGGTAATTCAACTCCTCGGGGTCCCAACAATCTCAAAAGTGACTACAAGAAAGTCTTAACACAAGAGAAAGACTCATAACTTGAACCACAAATTGACTATATAAGTTCCACAATCGCAAAACGATAAGAGAGGAATAAAAGAGGCAATCTCATAACGTGACCTTCAAACTTAATCAAGATAACATAATCAACTCATTGCATAATTAATTGCAAAGATCAAAATATTTTCAATAACCTTTTGGACACAACGGACTCCTTCTAGAAAAGGCAATAATCAGAACCAAATATAAGTCAAGATCCTTCATAATATCTAAAATAAAAAAATAACGTTCCAAACATCGAAACAATACCCAATCAACATGGGTTTCAGTTCAAGCAACCCTTACATGAATACTCAATATCACTTCCACTTTGAACAATAACCAAATTAATGCAAACAAGGTATACTCCAAAACAATAATCAAAATTCAACTCAATATCAACAAACACAATATTCGATCAACAACCAAGATAGCCAAGAGGCATTATTCTGCCACTTCCTAAAACTCAATACTTAACCATTGACTCACTTACACATTAATACTCAAGCTCACATATTGAATCTAGTCAAAATAACTCCAACTCAAGAGGAAGTCATGTCAAGGTAGAACCATCAAGAATATCCGTTAATCCATCACGAGCAAGCAATCACAACAACCATGAAAGTTCACTCTCACAATATCAAATAAAGACATCACTTCCACATTTCAAATACTAAGTCATCCATCAATAGATCAAATTATTTAAGTTAAACAACTTATCAATTTCTTTACTCAAATTTTGAGGCTATAAAAGTCACAAATAACAATATCTAAGGTATATCCTAACATCAATCCACTTTTACTAACACAAACACAACAATAACATTAAACTAACATAGTTAAAACGATAATCATGATACTTTAACTTTTTACTCGTTAAGAAATCATTTGAATAATTAGAGCAATTGCATAAACGTGTTTATATACATTTCCCTATTAACGTCATACTCTTATAGATAACTCAATGCACCTTCTTAGACAATAACTTAATCTCTAATTATCATCATAGCGTTGTTAATACCTAATACCAATAACTGAAGCCAACAATTTTGAATTCATTAACACGATAGCAAATTCTAAAATTATTTATTATCATTCATATTACATACATCCTTATTCATATTTAACTATTATTTATTTATTTGATTATTTATTCTTTTACTCATACCATTATTTATATATATATTGAAATTTTATTTTATTTTATTTTTATTTTTCTCTGTACTAGGTGAAAATATATTCATATGATTAAATATATCTAAATATATATATATTCCATAGAAAGAAATACACATTGGATGCTTTATTTTTCCTCTCTTTAAAATCTAATACCCCTAAATTCCTATTTTATTTGAATTCTTTTAAAATTAAGGCCTTTCTTCTTCTTCTTTTTCCATACCATGAAAAAGTAGCTTTACTATTAAAGAAAATCAAGGGGGAAACTATTTATTTAGGAAAGGCTTTTTAAGAGGATAAATATGTGGCCCTTAAAAGAAGGATCTATCTCTTAAAGCTATCTATGGTGATAGTACCTTAAGATCGATATAAAAGTAATTAGTCTATGAAAATGTAATTAAGATAGAATAAAATGAAGACTACACTTAAGGTGCATCGATATTAAAGAATATTATAACCATGCTCTAAAGTTTATTTCGTAAGTAACCTATTACGATAGATTATTCTCGGACAGAGTATAAGGAGAAAATGAAAACGTAATGTCAGAGTACAAATCATGAAATATATCCTACTTGAATAGTGATTTTCAGGAGGCTCCTGTGATGCACATACCTTCAATATGTAAGGCCGGTTTCTAAAGGAATTTCAAGCTAAAAGTTGGTGAAGGGATTATGTCATAAGTTATAGTTGCAACTGCACTAATAGCAATGTACGCAAAATGTGAAAGTCATAAACAAGGAATGTTAATTGTTTGACAGAAATGCCTCAACGAACAGGTGATCTCAGGGGCTGCAATTACAGCAACGTATGCACAAGATGGATTTGAAGGAATAGTTCAAGACACTTTTGAAAGGAAATTTCCATTACCTTTACCAACATCTTGCCTTCCTATGCTAGATTGGGAGCTATGGAACAGTTTAAAGACGCCATCAAAGTCCAAAGGATAGAGGAATTCTGTGAAATGTCGAATTTGTGACTACTCTGGTAAACAATGGCTGCAAAGGAACCGAGGGAGTAGAACAAGGCGTGTGAATTATTTTACAGCTTGCCTCAAGAGATACGATCTTTTGGAATGTAAAAGTTGCAGGATAAATATACAGAACGGATTTGCTGAAAAAGCTTTAGAAACTTTCAAGCAAAAGCATTTGGTAGGTAATGCCAAAAGAACCAGGGAGGTTATTTAAACTTTTACACCCTTCTATATTCAAGGGCTTCAACTATGGCAGATTTCCAGTAAACAAAATACAGGCAGACTATTTTAAACTTTTAATCTTCCTATTGTGTTCAGGCGCCGCAGCTGAGACAGGTTGACAATGAAATCAGAGAGATTATTTAAACCTCTACAACATTCTATTTTCAAGTGTTGCCGCTGTGGCAGGATGCAAAAAGGCGTCAGGGACATTATTTAAATTTATACACCCTCCATTTTCCAATTACTGCGGCACTGATAGGTTTCCCATGGGATGAAGGCAACAATTGCAGAATATGTACAAAACGGATTTTACAAGGAAGCTCTCAAAATCTGTGAATCCATGAAGCACTCTAAAACGTGGCAAGGCTCGAGACTATTTGACAGAATGTCTCAAAGAAATGTGAAATCATGGAAATCAAACGTTGCAGGGTGCACACAAACTGGGTGCTTGGAACAAGGTATGTCCATTCATCAAGCATATCAAAGGGGAAGTTGGCCACATTGTGATTGCAAGTGCCCTGGCAGGCATCGACGCAAAAGGTGCAAGCACAGTCAAGGCACGTGAAGTGCTTAACATAATGCTTGAAAGGGATGTGGTCACATGGTCTGCAATGAGTGGGGAATAACAGTCGTAGCTCATAAACATAAGCCTTTACTCCCATTTAACAGGTAACAACTGAACAGTTTTAGAATGAAGTAAAACATAATAGAAGAATGGTCTAACTATGTGTAGATTCCAACAGAAAACCACTGAAGTTCCTAAAAATGTGGCAGATACTTACCTCAAAACTTTGCATGAGCTCTTCCACGCTTCCCTCCTTCTACTCCCTCGTATTAGGAACTATCGAACAAGATATGGAAATCCCTCCAGAAACGTGGTTCCCCGCCTGGGAAGCAATGCACACCTGCCAGATCATTTTCCCCAAAAAGACCACCTCTCTCCGAAAGAATGCCACGCACTGAACATGCACAAAAGAGGAGGCAAACACAAGGCATGTGGTACGTTGAAGGAGTTTCCTTGAAGCAAGTGGAGAGTACATGCAAGTGGCAGGTGTAGACTTTCGCTTCTTGCACAAGTTTATTATTATTATATCAATTTCATATATGTATATGTTTATATATTTATTCTTACATAAAATAAATAGAAATAACATAATTATCTTTTGTTTACCTTTCATTCACCTCTTTATCCAAATAATTCAAAATTTATAAATAAACTTCATTTTAAATGGATGATTAATCCATTATATTTAATTTCAAAATAAACATTATTTATAATTAAAATTTTATATTTTTATTTACATATTCATGAAGTATTTTAAATTTATAAATAAACTTTAATAATAAGTGGATTATTAATCCATATTAAATTTAAAATACTCATCATTTATAATTGTAATTTATGATTTCGAATTTAATAAGGAAATAATGTAATCTATTAGATCATTATCCTCTTCAAATAAGCTTAATAATTAATTATTAAATTTAATAATTTAATTTAATACTTTAATTAAAATAATGTTGCTATTATGACCAACAAAATTCAAAACAATACCTGAATGACAAAAGGCAGCAAGATCTCGCAAGTCACAAATGCACAACTTACTCATATGATGCAAAGGACCAAAAGTGGAGGGGTACTACATCCTCCCTCCCTTAGCATCGACTTACTCCTGGAAGTCGGATGATAAAACAAAGTGTATGCAGTTATAAATACATCAACACAATAAACTGAAAAATAAGTGCAATAATTAAAATGGCATCAAATAAACAATTAAGATTAACCAACACAAAACAATTCATTACCAACACAGAAAATAGGATCGCAAATAGACGACATTGTCAGACATAAAGATGGGGTGACAAACTAGGATGGGGAAACTTTCTTGTCAACTCTGGTTTCCACATCATACACATTGGGATTGTGGGGCATGCTCAAACCTGACAAGGTAGGTGGAGTCGATGCCCGGTACCTGCAACCTGCATCCAAATAAGATGTCGAGCACATATATATCAAATAACAGGCACCCCGTGAGAGGAAATGACAACATAGCAGTGCACTCGTGAACGAGTGATGCTACACCGTTCCCCTCACCAAGACCTCAAACAGTAACGAAAACATTTAGTACAATAATAACATCATCAAGTAACACCAGACACATCATAATCAACATCATAAAGCAATTATGAATAATTGAATAACAACATAGTACTACATCTAGATGAAAATATAACCAATAAAATTCAAACACCATGTATCATCATATTAAAAGCCTCTGAATAGAGTAACATAGTCATCCAAGCACACTAGACTGTCATCCAGACTAGTCAAATTGGTGAAATAATCACTATCATATTCTCAAAGTTTACAACATAACATGAAAAGTATCAGAATAGTGACAACAAACGAAAGGTGTTACATTCATACATAGGTTCTAATTATCATCTACACTATCTTCTAATCATGATCTTAAAAGAAAATATAGTGATCTACAATTAACATTATAGTTAAGAATTACTAACTGTCATATAAAGGTTTCTACAAACATACTTATTTTGGATATGTACCTTTTAAATATTTAACATCTAGGGTAAAACATTATGAATTGAAGCATTATTCTAGAGGTTATTAAGGTTATAGGTCTATCAATAAGGCTACGAGTAATTCAAAGATGAAATAATTAACAAAATATTAACCACTGCTCCTTAACATGATATTAATATGAATAAAGGCTAATTCTTCCACAATGCTAATATTTTTCCCTAATGATGATCAAGAAAATCCTACTATTATAACCATGGTGGAACAAACAACTTAATAAATTTACAACAACAATCTAAGAATTCCAGTTCTTTGAAAGACTAACTAAAATTTTTCTAAATTGCATTCTAAAGTTTTACCCAGAATCCAACATTTCTCACAATAATCCCATTATAAGCAACTTCTTATAGTCATCACAGATTCATACATTACAAACACCGAGCAATTTCATGTGATAAACATAACCAATTTAATCCAATCACAACTTTAAACTCCACTCAACAATATGACATATGCATAATTAACGAGTGTCAAGGCCCTCAAAATAGATAGCATGTCATCCAACCCAAGTCAAAATGGTGGGACAATCACTAAGAAGGGTCACAACAGTCAAGAAAGTGTGATAGAAGACAACAACGCAAGCTCAAGAGTCAACTTATCCAAAAAAAATTACACCCTTTCATAACATAAAGCACAATTTAACACCTCATAAACACAAATTTCTAGGTTAAAACACTCATTTTCCACATACACACATAAACTTACATCACCAAAAATCACATCTCAAGACAACACAAAGGTCCATAATGCATCCCCAGTAGGAATGATATCGGTGCATTGCGCACTACACCGAGGGTCCTATTCTTTCCACTAGTTTCCTGCACCACTGGACCGACACCCCTACGGAACAAACTCAATTTGTTAAATGAGGATGACACAAAAGAAGGAAATACCCTCCAGAGTTTGAGCAGCTAGGTTGATGTAATTGGGCTCATAGTGCCCAGTGTACGAACCTATGCTCTGATACCAAGTTGTAACGCCCCACTGTGCAAACCCCAAAGGACAACAGAAATAATAAATCACCACACATTTTTTTTTTAAAGAAGAAAAATTCATAAGATAAACATGAACATATATTACATATGAAGCAATTATTCAATCGCAATGACCATTACGTCCTCTAGGGTACACGAGATGGCATCACAAAGTCCTAAAACTAATACCATAACGATAACGAACGAATCAATATTACATAAAGATAACATCCAACCATCCATGATCAAAAGAGATGAAAAAGATACATATAACATTCTATTAATAGTTCAATATGCCAATCATGGAGTATATTTCCACAGATACAACACCATTTAGAATTACATACTATGAAACGTTAACACATAAAAGTACTAAGTATTTATATACATTTCATGAACGACAAACATCCATCAGAGATCATAAATTAAGGTCAAGGATTACAATCATTACAATGATAATAAAAGTTACATCGTATAAGAGATACAATGATACAAATGTGTTCCTCAACATATACAGGAACAATACAATAAGATAGATTAATACAACTAAAAAGGTGAATACAAAGTAACAAGATCAGCTCCGACTCAGGGACAATCCTAGAGTCACCGCAAGAGGCACATATCTGCACAACTCGATCCTTGGTTGGGGACCCAATGGGGTGCATAGCATGTTCCACCCGACCACGTGGACTCGGAAGTCCACCCCCCATGCTAGGAGTTGACAAGAAAGATCCCCATACCGTATTCCAAAACAATCAAATGAACCAATAGCAAACCAGACTCCACAACAAGGATATCATCAACATGAGATAGCAAGCCACAACATTGCCACCACTTAGCCAAAATAAAATAATGAAAAGTCCAACATAACCAAATGCCAAGATTATAGCTCAACAATAAATAACCATAAGAGGTGCCAACAACAATAAGATCCAAGCCTTCAAATTAAATTGCAATATCAACCAACAATAAATATCAAGGGCACCTTTCATTAACATTAAACAAGTTGCCATGAGGCATGTATGCAACACTAAAAGATAGAACTTGGAGGCTTCAAAAACAATCACCAAGAACCAATTGCCTCAACAACATCAACAATTCAAACAACACTCCCAGAGGCTACCAAACAAAGGAAGATAAACGGGTACTGTAGGAGAGTGTCATCGCATGGCCTTACATGGATTTTCCAGGCAACCTATCACAAGGTACCGCTTCCATCTATGGTTATCCAGGCTGCCTATCTCAAGGCGACCGCTCCATAGGGTGACTCATGCGGAACCACTTACCTTTCGTGAGGACAAGGCAGTGATCTTACCAACCAGGTCTTCTCATCCCATCCTTAGTCTGTGAAAGCACTAACGGTATGGGTGAGGCTCATAATTAATCTTGTTTAATGTTTATCTACCCAACCTACTAGTTAATTAATTACATTATCACTTGATTAAGAAACTCTTCCATGGGTTACCCAAACAGCCCCTTTGTGCGACCGGCCCCCATGAAGAGCCACTCTCCCTATGGGTACCAAAACAAAACATGCAAGGGGTGTACCTCATCTCACATAAAAATCAATTGTGCATAACTCACAAATGCGAGGAAAGAACCATCTCGCAAACCATTCCATATTACTAAAGAAGAACAAGGAGGTACCACCCACCACATCAAAGGTCAACACCATAGTATAAGGTAATACCCAAAAGCTCATAATCCAAAATAAGATCAATAAATCACAACGGTCCAACCGTAGAGCATCATTATAAATCAAATTTCTCCATTGCCTCTGGGAGCCTAAAATATCAAAAAACAACATACTTCCACTGAAGGTAATTCAACTCCTCGGGGTCCCAACCATCTCAAAAGTGACTACAAGAAAGTCTTAACACAAGAGAAAGACTCATAACTTGAACCACAAATTGACTATATAAGTTCCACAATCGCAAAACGATAAGAGAGGAATAAAAGAGGCAATCTCATAACATGACCTTCAAACTTAATCAAGATAACATAATCAACTCATTGCATAATTAATTGCAAAGATCAAAATATTTTCAATAACCTTTTTGGACACAACGGACTCCTTCTAGAAAAGGCAATAATCAGAACCAAATATAAGTCAAGATCCTTCATAATATCTAAAATAAAAAAATAACGTTCCAAACATCGAAACAATACCCAATCAACATGGGTTTCAGTTCAAGCAACCCTTACATGAATACTCAATATCACTTCCACTTTGAACAATAACCAAATTAATGCAAACAAGGTATACTCCAAAACAATAATCAAAATTCAACTCAATATCAACAAACACAATATTCGATCAACAACCAAGATAGCCAAGAGGCATTATTCTGCCACTTCCTAAAACTCAATACTTAACCATTGACTCACTTACACATTAATACTCAAGCTCACATATTGAATCTAGTCAAAATAACTCCAACTCAAGAGGAAGTCATGTCAAGGTAGAACCATCAAGAATATCCGTTAATCCATCACGAGCAAGCAATCACAACAACCATGAAAGTTCACTCTCACAATATCAAATAAAGACATCACTTCCACATTTCAAATACTAAGTCATCCATCAATAGATCAAATTATTTAAGTTAAACAACTTATCAATTTCTTTACTCAAATTTTGAGGCTATAAAAGTCACAAATAACAATATCTAAGGTATATCCTAACATCAATCCACTTTTACTAACACAAACACAACAATAACATTAAACTAACATAGTTAAAACGATAATCATGATACTTTAACTTTTTACTCGTTAAGAAATCATTTGAATAATTAGAGCAATTGCATAAACGTGTTTATATACATTTCCCTATTAACGTCATACTCTTATAGATAACTCAATGCACCTTCTTAGACAATAACTTAATCTCTAATTATCATCATAGCGTTGTTAATACCTAATACCAATAACTGAAGCCAACAATTTTGAATTCATTAACACGATAGCAAATTCTAAAATTATTTATTATCATTCATATTACATACATCCTTATTCATATTTAACTATTATTTATTTATTTGATTATTTACTCTTTTACTCATACCATTATTTATATATATATTGAAATTTTATTTTATTTTATTTTTATTTTTCTCTGTACTAGGTGAAAATATATTCATATGATTAAATATATCTAAATATATATATATTCCATAGAAAGAAATACACATTGGATGCTTTATTTTTCCTCTCTTTAAAATCTAATACCCCTAAATTCCTATTTTATTTGAATTCTTTTAAAATTAAGGCCTTTCTTCTTCTTCTTTTTCCATACCATGAAAAAGTAGCTTTACTATTAAAGAAAATCAAGGGGGAAACTATTTATTTAGGAAAGGCTTTTTAAGAGGATAAATACGTGGCCCTTAAAAGAAGGATCTATCTCTTAAAGCTATCTATGGTGATAGTACCTTAAGATCGATATAAAAGTAATTAGTCTATGAAAATGTAATTAAGATAGAATAAAATGAAGACTACACTTAAGGTGCATCGATATTAAAGAATATTATAACCATGCTCTAAAGTTTATTTCGTAAGTAACCTATTACGATAGATTATTCTCGGACAGAGTATAAGGAGCAAATGAAAACGTAATGTCAGAGTACAAATCATGAAATATATCCTACTTGAATAGTGATTTTCAGGAGGCTCCTGTGATGCACATACCTTCAATATGTAAGGCCGGTTTCTAAAGGAATTTCAAGCTAAAAGTTGGTGAAGGGATTCTGTCAGAAGTTATAGTTGCAACTGCACTAATAGCAATGTACGCAAAATGTGAAAGTCATAAACAAGGAATGTTAATTGTTTGACAGAAATGCCTCAACGAACAGGTGATCTCAGGGGCTGCAATTACAGCAACGTATGCACAAGATGGATTTGAAGGAATAGTTCAAGACACTTTTGAAAGGAAATTTCCATTACCTTTACCAACATCTTGCCTTCCTATGTGGATTGGGAGCGTGGAACAGTTTAAAGACGCCATCAAAGTTAAGGAATTCTGTGAAATGTCGAATTTGTGACAAAACCTGCAGGAGAGGGAGTAGAACAAGGTGTGTGAATTATTTTACAGCTTGCCTCAAGAGATACGATCTTTTGGAATGTAAAAGTTGCAGGATAAATATACAGAACGGATTTGTTGAAAAAGCTTTAGAAACTTTCAAGCAAAAGCATTTGGTAGGTAACGCCAAAAGAACCAGGGAGGTTATTTAAACTTTTACACCCTTCTATATTCAAGGGCTTCAACTACGGCATATTTCCAATAAACAAAATACAGGCAGACTATTTTAAACTTTTAATCTTCCTATTGTGTTCAGGCACCGCAGCTGAGACAGGTTGACAATGAAATCAAGAGATTATTTAAACCTCTACAACATTCTATTTTCAAGTGTTGCCGCTGTGGCAGGATGCAAAAAGGCATTAGGGACATTATTTAAATTTATACACCCTCCATTTTCCAATTACTGCGGCACTGATAGGTTTCCCATGGGATGAAGGCAACAATTGCAGAATATGGACAAAACGGATTTTACAAGGAAGCTCTCAAAATCTGTGAATCCATGAAGCACTCTAAAACGTGGCAAGGCTCGAGACTGTTTGACAGAATGTCTCAAAGAAATGTGAAATCATGGAAATCAAACGTTGCAGGGTGCACACAAACTGGGTGCTTGGAACAAGGTATGTCCATTCATCAAGCATATCAAAGGGGAAGTTGGCCACATTGTGATTGCAAGTGCCCTGGCAGGCATCGACGCAAAAGGTGCAAGCACAGTCAAGGCACGTGAAGTGCTTAACATAATGCTTGAAAGGGATGTGGTCACATGGTCTGCAATGAGTGGGGAATAACAGTCGTAGCTCATAAACATAAGCCTTTACTCCCATTTAACAGGTAACAACTGAACAGTTTTAGAATGAAGTAAAACATAATAGAAGAATGGTCTGACTATGTGTAGATTCCAACAGAAAACCACCGAAGTTCCAAAAACCATGGCAGATACTTACCTCAAAACTTTGCATGAGCTCTTCCACACTTCCCTCCTTCTACTCCCTCGTATTAGGAACTATCGAACAAGATATGGAAATCCCTCCAGAAATGTGGTTCCCCGCCTGGGAAGCAATGCACACCTGCCAGATCATTTTCCCCAAAAAGACCACCTCTCTCCGAAAGAATGCCAAGCACTGAACATGCACAAAAGAGGAGGCAAACACAGGGCATGTGGTACGTTGAAGGAGTTTCCTTGAAGCAAGTGGAGAGTACATGCAAGTGGCAGGTGTAGACTTTCGCTTCTTGCACAAGTTTATTATTATTATATAATTTTCATATATGTATATGTTTATATATTTATTCTTACATAAAATAAATAGAAATAACATAATTATCTTTTGTTTACCTTTCATTCACCTCTTTATCCAAATAATTCAAAATTTATAAATAAACTTCATTTTAAATGGATGATTAATCCATTATATTTAATTTCAAAATAAACATTATTTATAATTAAAATTTTATATTTTTATTTACATATTCATGAAGTATTTTAAATTTATAAATAAACTTTAATAATAAGTGGATTATTAATCCATATTAAATTTAAAATACTCATCATTTATAATTGTAATTTACGATTTCAAATTTAATAAGGAAATAATGTAATCTATTAGATCATTATCCTCTTCAAATAAGCTTAATAATTAATTATTAAATTTAATAATTTAATTTAATACTTTAATTAAACTAATGTTGCTATTATGACCAACAAAATTCAAAACAATACCTGAATGACAAAAGGCAGCAAGATCTCACAAGTCACAAATGCACAACTTACTCATATGACGCAAAGGACCAAAAGCGGAGGGGTACTACAGAAGATATGTCAAAGGGATGCTCCAAGATGCTTGATTGAATGATGTTATAATCATCGAATGCTTGAATGAGATGATTGAATGGATGATTGAATGCTTGAATGAATGGGGGTTAAAATGGATGTAAAAAAACTTATTTATACATAGTTATGCCCTAATTACCAAAAAATACATCACAAGACGACACAAGGTCTTAATGAATAAAAAATTGAAAGAAATTTTGAATTATTATGAATTTTGAGCCAAGAGTGACTAATTCACCACCCATGGCCATTGGGTTTTAGGCTTGTAAGTGGGTGTCAAGAATTAAGTTGCATTTAATGTTGTTTGTTAGGTTTGAGTTCAAAAATACACTTAATTAAGGCCTATAAGTGCATAAAGGGGCCAAATAAAGCATAAGAAAGGTGTAAATAGTGGTGACAAGCCTATAAAAGAGTGAAAACTTGTTACAAGACTTTACAAAACTTTAAAATAGGACTTGATAAGGGATAAAAAGGTTTTTTTAGATGAATTATAATGAGAAGAGTCTAGAAAAGTGTAGAAATGTGTTACAACACTTCACAACACCTTCACAAGACATCACAATTTGAATATTAATGACCTAATGTGAATGCATAAGTTACATTGCAACATTAAATCAAAGAAAAATAAGTCAAGCGTCACAAGAGAAAGACCTAAATGACCATGAAAATTTCTAGGATCCATTTTTCTATGGTACATTTAGCCCCCACTTTATTGAGAGGATGAACTTGCTTTAAACTCACACTAAAGTAGCCATGCATATTGAGAGGGATCGAAATGCACTTATGCTAGCAAGATGGAATAACAATGATCAAGAGGGATGATCAAGCCCTAGGATGAAGATCCCATGGAAAACTAAACATAAGAACAAGGGAAAACATGTGAAAGAGAAAGAGAAGAGGAAGAGGAAAAGTCAAATCAAGCTTTGATCATTTGTCCAGCTAGTTGTAGATCAGATATAGGTTGTTTGTACAAAAAAGAAAATGCATACTCACTCTGGGGTGACGGAACTCATGGCGGTCCACTGGGTGAGATGGCCCAAAAGGTGAGAAACATACACTTGGCTGGTATGTACTCACAAATACATAGGTGGCTATGGGGAAAGTCATGTCATGGAATGGGCTTCCCACTCAACCATATTAAAGTTATAACTCCTGATAACTTTAATAAGGTGCCATAGATGAAAATTTTAGTTCGTGCTTCATGAGACAAGAAAATCTTTGTATGCTTAGAAATCATATGAATAGGATGGTACCATAAGCATGCAAGTTGCATTATGAAAGGTGACTAAATGAATGCAAAAATGTTCAAATGAGTCTTGTTAAGATCATGCGAGGTCTATCACTTAGGGAACATTATGTCTAATGTCTCCAAGAGAGGACCAATCATAGAATAGAATATTCACAACTTAGGGGATGCAATACATCGCATCAGGCCACTAAGAGGAATCTAATTTGCTAAGATAGATCACACTTATGAAGGACATCATACCCAATGTCATCCAAAACATGACAAACAAATTGTATAAAGTAACAAGGCTACACTAAGAACCAAGATTGCAAATGAATAGTGCCAATGTATGCCCCCACTTTAAATGAATTGGTACACACCATTCTATGAGCAATTAATTTATAGTTAAGGAAAAATGAAAAAATAAAACAAGACATGAGAGCCAACTTGGAAAGCCCCTATGCCAATTCATACATTTCTGAGTAAGACTACTTCATGTAAACAAAAAAAAAAACAAAAGAAAGGAGGGTTTCCCCCCAGAAATAAGCACACCAAACACATAAGGGATCTATGGATTTTGGGTCAGTATTGTTCATTGCTACAATGTTTTGATTAAAGAGCTCAGAACTGTCATCATTCCCCAAATACATAGAAATGGAAGAATGACACAAAGAGAGTGAAAAAAAAAAGAAAATAAAGTCTATTTCAGGTCAACATGGAAGAGACATTTTAGTCTCAATGCTTTGCATTGTCCCCAAAAGGAGAAACACAAGAGAAAAGAAAATGAAAAGGCAAAAGAAAAGGAAAATATTTTGGGTCAACATGAAAGAGACATTTCGGGCTCGATGCCTTGCATCATCCCCAAAAGGAAAACATAAAACAAAAGTGAAAAAAGAAAGTAAAGGACCATTTGGGTCAACATGGAAGAGACATAGGTCAATTCTATGTTTTGTGTCATCCCTGTGCAAGAAAAAGAGAAAATAAAATGAAAAAGGAAAAAAAAGGGAAATAAGTTTTTGGGTCAATATGAAGGAGACATTTTGTCTCAATGCCTCATGGCCATCCCCAAAAAGGGAAAAACACAAGAAAAAGAAAAAAAGAAAGTAAAAGGACCTTTTGGGTCAACATGGAAGAGACATAGGTCATCTTTATGCTTTGCGTCATCCCCAAAAGGAGAAACAAAAAACAAAAGAAAAAAAGAATGAGTAAAAAATGTAAGACATAAAGAAGAATGGAGGTACAAATAGAGGAAGTGCACAAAGAGAGAAGAATATCAAAAGCACATTACAGGGGAACACAATGCGCACATAAAATCACACCAAAGAAAGGAAAATTAAAGAGAAAAAGTAAAATGAAAATGTAAAAGGATATTAATGCAAATGTAAGTTGACCATTAACTGAGTTATTTGCTTGGAAATATCAAGTAGTATAAGTGGAAGGTGAATAACGTACTTAAGAGACAAGGTAAAATGCATTAGGAGGATAAGGCTAATAATTTCTTGCCCCCATTGAGTCTAAGGAAAGAATGAGACAAGGTGGTGATGAAAAAGGATCATGCAATAGTGAGAATAGAAAATTCTACAACTATGGCATGATGAGATTGGTGATAGGGTACTAGGGGATTATAGGATAACAATGGGTATCAGTGAAGTGATACTTATTTAGTATTTCCTTTAATGTCCGACATTCATCACTATGATGTCCAAGAACATGATGGTATTTGCAATATGGTATGTTAAAATATTTAGGATGGATGAACAATTTATTCAAAGGTGGTAAGAGTATAAGACCCTTGTTTAGAATAATTTGTAGTTTCCTTTCACATTTAGGTGGTGGATGGAGAGGAAGCTTTATTTTTTTCAATTTGTAAGGTCATTTTCATTTACTAGATTCTCCTTTTTCATGCATGGAAGCAGGAAGAGAACACATGGGGATCCTAGCATCCTTGTCATTAGAATCAAGTAATGGTTGTTCACATGGAAGGAGAACATTTAAATAAGTAGGGGAATCAAAGATCACTATGCCATTGTCTTGAAGTCTCCAATATTCAAATGGAGGCTTCTCTTTATGAGGAGGATCTTGATATCCTAATCATATTGTATTTTCTTCTATTAGTTCTTGTTCTAAAATTTGGTGAATGTCATGCTTAGTTGTTGTGTCACATCCTTGTTTTCTTAAGATAGTAAATCCTTTGCCATAAGTTTCTTCAAGATTCATTTGTGTGTTTGTAACTTTGTTATCATAAAATGGCTGAGGATGTAGCTGTGTAGAGGAACTAGGTCCACCTGTGGGAGGGAACTTAGGTCCTTCATATGTTTTAGGATGTAAATAACCAAACATGTTAGGAGGTGAGATAAGAGGAAGATCTTGTGACTTCATGGATGGGTAAAAGGCTGCATTGGCTTCAATATTGTCAAGGCATGAATTTAAGAACTTGTTCATGCTATCATCATCTTCTCCAATGATGTCAATAGCATGAGGAGGACATTCATGTGGTGTTGAAGGAGCATGAGGAAGTTCACGATCATTGGGATAACAACCAAAGGAACAATTGGACCTGCCCACTAAGGATTTCAATGAATTCCAAAACTTATTAAAGGAAAAATCCATGATGATAATGAGTGAAAGTAAACTAGAATGAAAGAAAGTGTATAAAATAGGAAATCCGAATGAAAAAAAGTAACAACAAGAAACTATAATGTAGAAAATACCTAGAAAATGTAGTTCAAAATGTGCAACTGGATTGATTCACCCATGCTGGTAAATGAGTCCAAGGATGAGTTTTTTTTTCTTTTTCAAAAAATTAAAGTGTTTTTTATGTGTTTCAGATGCAAAATTTCATTTTTTGTAATATTTTGGGATGCAAAAATGAAATCTATATATGAGATATTCAGTAATGCAAGTTTATAATTACTAGGATGCAAAAATAATGAAAAAACATAATGCAAAGACTAATGCTATGAGTCATAGGATCTAAATGTGATGCAAATTAGAAAGATAATGTGTTCAATATGCAGGTTCACAAAAATGAACAATTTTTGTATGTTCTATGAACTCTTGCACTCTTAGGGTTTTTCACCTAAAAGGAGAGATAAAACCTAAAAATTGAAGTGGTTCACTCAAACTAGGGTATGAAAGATGTAATTGAGACTAAATGCAATGATCTAAATGCAACAAGATGATGAAATTGATTGATTATTAATGCAAAAATAATGAAATATGTAATATTTCAAAACACAGTGAGGTATGCAAAAATGAACTAAAACATAAACAAATGTAAACAAAACAATGAGGTTGAATGCTAATCCTGGAAGGTTCTAGAAACTAGAAAAAATCACTATTTATGACTAGTGGGACTCATTCACCATTGATGGTGAATCAATCCCCCTACTGGTAAAATGACCTTAAACTAGTTTCTGATTGTTGGGAACTAAATTCTAACAAATTCAACTTTTCAGGCTGAAAGTGGGACTCATTTGACACTAATGGTGAATCGGTCCTTCTCCAATATTCTAGAAATTTAGGAGTCAAGTTTGTGGGTCCAAATCTTCATTAGTCTTCTTGTTGGGTTGACAGAGTCAAATTTGCAGAAAATAAGCTAAATATTGTCTCCAAGCTTGAATTAGGGTTTGGTTGACTTGAATCACTTTGATGACTTATTGACCACTTTAAAACACCTATTTTCTTGAAAAATCTACCTACAAGACCTACAAACACACATTCCAAGAGGGGGAAAGTGGTTAAGGGTTAGAGTATAGGGATTTTCGTTGGTCAAATCCCACTTTGGTAGTGTAAGAGAGGGGGACCACCATGTACAAGGCCCCGGGTCATGAAGCGCCAAGATACAGAAGGCTAACCTAACTTCCCTTAGCTTAGTGGGATGTTAGAATATGTGGGATGAGAATGATGAGGATTTTAAGGTCCTTAAATTAGTCTACAGACTTGAAATGTAGAATGGGGATAGGAAAATTGGTTTCAGGTTCAACACTGCACCTCAAGAAGCTCTCTGCTCAAGGATAGAAGTAGGATCCTTAGATGACAGTATGGCACATTAGCATCTCTAAAGTGCACTAGCATCTATACAGCCAGACAACAAAAGAGATAAGGTCAAACCTAATAAAATAGGCGAATGACCCAGCTAATTATTACTAAAGGGCCAAAAGAATGGGATTAAGTAAATGAAATATTCTCTAATGTGATAAAGCAAAAATGCAAGGTTAAGGGTGACAAGAAGGATCTCACAAAGGAACTCGTTCACCAGCTAACTCCTTGAAAGCATGTCCACCTACACACAAGAGAGAGAGAGAGGAAAATGTTGGGTGGTTATATAGGGGCCTGCCTCAGTCATACCCCCATTTAGGTGTTTCCACCTCCATGGACAGCTAAGAAAGAAATATAAATAAAATAATATATAGTAAAGAGCACTAAAGAACTAAAAAATAATAAATGTTCGAACTCAACCAAGTGATAGAGAGGAGAAATGGGAAGCTTACCACCTACACCAAGAACACTGAAGGCTTCTTGGGGGTGAAAATGAGAGTACTCTAGCCTTTGCTGCAATGGTATTTATCCCCACTTACTCTACCAAAGTGATGGAGTGTTGTATCTGTTGCAATGGAATGCTTGAAATTATTGGAGTGAGTGAAAGTGAGCTTGTGAATGAAGTGAAGAAGTTTGATTGAGGGCTTAGAGGATGAAATGCTTATTTAAGGAATGTATTTGAAGGAGGGAATGAAACAAATGGCCATATTTAGGTTGGTCAGCCAATGAGGGTTTTACAATTTGACTCCCAATGATAAGTTTAATGCCTCTACAGGTTCAATTGTAGGAATCTAGTAGGGACATAAGTGCACCACACAGGTGTCCCTGACAGAAACACCTATGTCAATGCTCAAAATAGGTGCCAAGTGTGATGATAGTAGTGGGATTAGGTGGAATTAAGCCTCCAAACGTGGTTTCATAAAGTGAAGGAAACATGGGGAATTTGCATAAGGGGTGCAAATTCACTCCTATACAGGTAATCAAACCCTTGATAAAGAAATGAAATAGAAACAAGAAAGGAATGATGAATAAACAACATTCAAATGTCCTAGACTCACCAAACCCTTCTTGTTGAAGTCTGAAGATATGCCAATGGCTGCTCTAAGATGCTTGATTCAATGATGTTATAATGATTGAATGCCTGAATGGGATAATTGAATTCTTGAATGAATGGGTTAATACTTCAATGAATGGGGGTTAAAATGGATGAGAAAAAACTTATTTATACACACTTGG
>VDFB02058242.1:290209037-290342857 GCA_007258455.2 Sequoia sempervirens | reverse complement strand
CTAAGGCTCATGTTTTACTTGTGGACACTCAGGCCATAGATTTTATGAATGCCTACAACATAAACCAAAAGGGTCAAGGAGAATATGGGCAACAAGTGCACACATAGAAAAAGGAGATACCGAGTGTACAAGGTCTATTAGTCAACAAGATGAACCTAAAAGTGGAGAAGCACACATGATGAAGATGAAATTGTTGAAAATAGCTAAGAGAGAAGAGGAACCTATTCAAATAAAAAGTTTATTTAGAACACTATGTATGCCTAGTGGAAAATATTTTAAGATTGTCATAGATAGTGGTAGAACAAATTATTTGGTTTCATTTTAAATAGAAAATAAGTTGGGGTTAGAAAGGACAGCTCACCCTACCCCTTACAAGGTTTCATGGTTACAAAAATGACATGAAGTATTTGTTTATCGGCAATGCCTTTTGAGTTTTTGAATAAGCACATGTGAAGATAAGGTGTGGTGTAGTGTCTTGCCTATATATGTATGTTACTTACTCTTGGGGAGACTATGATAGTTTGGTAGAAATGCAATCAATAATGGAAGAGAAAACACTTACATTTTGGAGAAGAATGGAAGAAAGCATACTCTTATGCCATTAGTAACCAAGGAAGAAGAAGTGGAAACTGGTCCAACAACACTACTAGTGGCTAGAAAAAAATTCTTGATGGAGATTAAGGGGAAAAATTTGTGTTGTGCAATAGTTTCCAAGGAGCTACAATTAGATGCAGAAAATTACAGTAGTGATGTATGCCTTTAGAAGTAAAGGAGTTGTTGGAAGAATTTGATGATATTGTGTCCAAGGAATTACTGAAAGGACTACCACCTATGATGAACATCATCCATCATATTAATTTGATTCCAAGGGAAATTTTACCCAACAAGGATGCCTATAGATTGACATCTACAAAAAATGAATAGGTGAACAAGCAAGTGCAACAGTTATTGGAAAGATGATTTATTAGAGAAATCCTTAGACCATGTCTGGTACCACATGTTCTACCACCAAGTAAGAGTGGTGAATGCATAATGGACACAAAATCGAGAACTATCACCAAAATAAAAATAAGGTATATTTTTCCCTTACTAATAAATGGTGATCTCATAGATTGTTTGGGAAAGGCTGGATATTTTAAAAATATTGATTTAAAGAGTGGATATCATAAAATTAGGATAAGAGAGGGTGATGAATGGAATACTTCTTTTAAGACCAAAGGGGGGTTGTACAAGTGGTTAGTAATGTTGTTTGGGTTAATAAATGCACCTAACACATTTATGAGGTTAGTGAATGAAGTGTTGAAACCATTTTTAGGAAATTTTGTGATTGTTTATATGGATGATATTCTATTTTTTATTATCAGAAAATAAGAGCATTTATCTCATATTAGACAAGTCTTACAAAGGTTCATGGAAGATGGGTTATTGGTGAATTTGAATAAGTACAATTTTATGAAGGAGAAATCAATTTATTTTGGGATATGTTATCCCATCAAAAGGGCTAAAAAGGGATCTAGAAAAGGTATGTACTATAATTGAATGGACAACTCCCAAGAGTGTACATGATCTTAGAATTTTCTATGGTTTAGCTAGTTTCTATCATAGATTTATTCAAAATTACAGGTGGATATGTGCACCCATAAATGAAACTATAAGGGGAAATGAGAAAGAATTTAAGCAGACAATAACAATAGATAAAAGTATTAGCATTTCCTGATTTTGTAAAGGTGTTTCAATTAGATTGTGATGCGAGTGGGACAACCATATAAGTGGTTCTAAGCCAATAGGGTAAACCTATAACATATTTCAGTGAAAAGCTTAATGATGCTAAAATGAGGTATTTAGTTTATGATCAATAATTTTATGCCATTGTGTAAGCTTTAAATAAGTTGTGTCATTATTTTCTTCCAAACGATTTTATTCTCTAAATAGATCATCATGCTTTGGAATTTATTAATAGTCAAACCAAGTTGAAACAACAACACATGAAGTGGGTTTAATTTGTAGAAGGATATACTTTTGTCCTCAAGCACAAAAGTGGTAGTTCAAACAAAGTAGCATATTCTTTAAGTAAAAGAGCATCACTATTGATTGAATTGAGAGTTGAAGTAGTTGGATTTGATGCTATGAAAGAGTTATATAAAGATGACATGGAATTTAAGGATGCATGTATAGCACGTATGGAGCCTACTAGTGTAGATAATCCACCATGGGTGGAATACTTCATATAACATGAAATTTTGTTCAAAGGACACCAAATTTGCATACCTCAAGGATCAATGAGGTAGAATCTAATAAGAGAAAAACATTTTGTTGGTTTAGCTAGACTTTTTGGAGTTGATAAAACAATGCAAAACTTATTGAAATATATTTTTAGCCAAATATGGGGACATAAATCAAAATATTTGTGCAAGGATGTCAAGTTTAACAATATTCCAATGGAGGGAGTCAAAATATAGGTCCATATTACCCATTACCCATAGAAGAGAAACTATGGGTAGATGTGAGCATGTATTTTATGCTTGGAATACCAAGAATGCAATGTGGTAAGGATTCTTATTTTTTGGTTGTTTATAGAATTTCCAAAATGGCTAACTTTATAGCATGTAGAAAGACAAATGATGCAACACATGTAGAAAATTTATTCTTCACAAAAGTTGTTAGATTACATAGTTTACCAAGAAGTATAGTTTTTGATTGTGATACCAAGTGTGTAGAACATTTATGGATGAGACTTTGAAAGAAATAAGAGATTGATTTAAAGCTTAGTTCTACATATCATCCTCAAATGAATGGATAAACTAAAGTAGTCAATCGAAGCCTTGGAAATTTTCTAAGATGTTTAGTTGGTGACAAGCCCAAGCAATGGGATTTAGTATTGACTCAAGTTGAGTTTGCATACAATGACCGAGTCAACAAAATTATAGGTAAGACTCCATTACAAATTGTAAATGGATATAGTCCTAGAGGTATTTATGAATTAAGGGAGCTTGCAAATACTAAGGGATATAAGAGAAGTGTTGAAAGAGATGAGCTTGTCAAAAATATGCAAGATTTGCATCAAATTGTAAGAGAAAAACTTAGTTGGATTAGCCAACAATGTAAATAGAAGGTTGATTTGAAGAGGAGAGAAAATAATTTTGAAGTTGGAGATATGGTATTGGCACATCTATAGAAGGAATGATTTCCCAATCATACGTACAACAAGTTCAAGTGGAAGAAGATTGGATCGTGCAAGATCATCAACAAAATTTTACCAAATGCATTTGAATTGGAGCTACCTAAAGGTTTGAAAATATCACCCATTTTAAGATTTCATATTGGCATAATTTTTATGAGCAAGACATCATAACAGCAAGAAAAAGAGAAAATATTACCAAAAAAATGGATGGAGAAGCTATCCAAGTCAGAATAAGAGGAAATTGAAGATATTTTTTGATTCTACAATGATGACGAAGACAAGGGGAAAAGTGTACAATGAGTATCTAGTGAAATGGAAGGGTAGAACAATAGAGGATGCAACATGGTTAAGCTTAGGAGAGTTGTCCAATCACTCTAGTTAACAAAAGATGACAAAGTTGCTAACCCACAACAACAAGACTATTAACCTATAGCAACACATATTTTCTGAATGAGCAGGGGCTCACAAAATTTTTTGAGTTGATAGTTTGATGTAGGGGCATCGAATTATTTTTACTCTTATTTAAATTCACCCACCACCATACTAAATTGTTGGGGTTTTGGAAATTTAAAATTATATATATATATATATATAGTTTTGGGGTAGCAACTCCAACTCGTAACTCATTTAATGACCAGTAATGAAGAATGGAATGAGGAAAAAATCTAAGTAGGATTTTTTGAGTTCAAAAAGAGGTAATTGGGGAAATTTATGATAGATTTTAGATTTTGTAGCTATTTAGGCAATATTTGGATAGATGTTTCTAGAATTTTGGGGGATTTTGGAGAGGAAATAGAAGAAAAAAGTAGACAAACAAAGCAATAGAAGGGAGAGGAAAAAACAAATGAAAATAGGGTTCAAAATAGTAATGCATATAAAATAATAAATGAGACAAAAGGAATACAATAGATAGTAGTTCATGAAGAAGCAATACATAACAACAAAAAAATTGTAGAAGACAAAGAGAAAGAATGAAGAATGATAGAGGGAGCTCTATATTGCAAATGCTTGTGTAATTGTATGTAAAAGACAACAAAAAGTTGGATTTTGAATATAAAATAATATTATTCTCTCCATAGTTCTAATCTTTTTTGTCTGTGTTTATGAGTAGTAATTATTATGAGTTTTTTCTTATGAAAGTGTAGAATTTGGTGCAACTTTAAAATATTTATAAGTCTAAAATTATTGATAGTCACTTATAGCCATCCTTTTGGCAACTCACAACCATAGTCTATTTTTTATAACTTAGTTATTGTCTCTACAACATAATTTATGCCTCATAAACCTTTTATTTGAGTAGAAACATGTGTGTAGACCTCTATAAATGTTGTGTAAATTTTAGTACATCAATAAAACCTTCCTTTTCCACATGTTAGCTCATTTTTACTAGATTTTTAGACACCTACAAGGAGGTGAGTGCCACTATTCGGGTATAATTAAAAAATCTAATCTCCAATCATGTTGGACAATCCATTCTATAAGTTTATTTTTGTTTGAAAATCTACATAGTAAATAAAAATATTTTTTTGTAATATTTTTTTTAATATATTGAATATTGTATTTTTTTTTAGTGAGATTGTGGTTAAATATTTTCTCATTCATCTTATGATTTGAAATATACCAATTTTATTTCATTTTTATTTTAAAAAATAATTTAGTTTATTTATTTTACTTATTTCTTCAAAATATAAAATTTATTTTAAGACACATAATTTAATATTGAATATTAAATATTCAACTCAATTTAAACAATAGATTTAAATATTAAATATTAAACATAATGTTAGTGTAAAATGTATAAAATATAAAATATAATCTGCAATATATAATAAAATATAAGATTTAATGTGAAATATAAAATATAGAATTATTTTTACAAAATTTAATTTTATAATTAATGATTATTTTAAAGAAAGAGGATAAAAATTTATAAAATGAATAAAGTATAGAATACAAAATACAAATTTTAATATAAAACATAAGAGCAAGATTTAATATAAAATAGAAAATGTAAACCTCAATGTTAGATCTTAAATTTAGAATATAAAGTATAGGCTTCACAGTAAATATAATGTTTAACAAAACTTCTCTTTTAATATATAGGTAAAAATATATTTTACATTTAGTTTAATAATAATGTAGTAGTTAAAGTTATTTTGTTTAATATATTTAATATAAAATATAGAGTAAAATATAAAAAATATAAAATTCTAACATAAAATAAAGAATTTATTATAAATAAAATATAAAATAGTTCTAAATTATATAAATATTATTATAATATAGAATATATTTAAAATATAATTTAATTAAAAATATAGAATTCAATGTAGAAAATCTAGTTAATTGTGAAATATATAATATATGATTAAATGGAAATAGAGTTCCACCTTTTGGGTGATAAAACTTAGGACCTATTTCACACTTTAATCATTGGGAAACCAAGACCCCTCAACCAAGTGACTCAATTGAGTGAAGGAATAATGGTTCCCTTTTGTGATTAGATGGGGGTTCACCATTAAAATTAAGTTTCAAAGGAGAAATGCAAACTGTATGTAAAAAACCCTAGAAACTTAGAAGCATGAAATCAAATTGATAAATAGAGAGAAACAAAAAAAATACCTGGAGGAGTGAAGATGTCTAAATAGGGTTTGAAAACCCTAAAAATTTCTATTTCTAAAGTGTATTGGGACTAGTATGCTAGGCTAAGTGATTTAGTTCCAGTTTAGGTTTTTTGGATAGAATCTATAATCTCCTCATGATTGATCAAAATACACTAAGATATACCAAAAGGGCTATACAAGGACTCATACACACAAGGTGGTGATTTAGTCTCATTACTAGGGTTTGTCTGATATTTTTGTATCCTCTAGTGATCTTTTGTAGCTTTCATCTTGTCCAATCTTCAAGTTCAAAAATTCTAAATTCTAATATGTAGGTGATTTTCCGTGAAGATGACAACTTTTTGAAAACTTTAAAAACTTTATCTTCAAAGGATCTTCAAGCTCCAATTCATCTAAATCTAAAAACATACATCAAGAGAGAGAAATGTTGTTCTATTAGGGAATAGGGGTTTTCCTTGGTTAAACCCTATTTTGGTAATTAAACCTTGAAATGAAATCAAATAGTGTGAAGGAATGATGAACGGACAAATATAATGTTGTAACTCCCTAAAAAATTAGAATAAATGCTACAAACTTCTATGAAATGGCTCTAATGGATGTGGATCTTGATTCTTGATTGCTGATATGAGATAATGTCTTTGAATGTTTTCTTGAATCATGGAGACCTACTACACCGTAGAAAAATGGACCCTTGTCATTTTCATGGTCTTTAAGGCCTTGGTTCATGATGTTTGGTCTATTTTCTTTGATTTATTGATGTAATATTCCTTGAACATGCATAATTAGGTACTATAATTCAAATAATGACGTCTTGTGAAGGTGTTGTGAAGTGTTGTAAAGAATTTCTACACTCGTCTATACTCTATTCATTACAATTCACCTAAAAATCATGTTTTCATCACTTATCAAGTCCTATTTTGAACTGTTGTAAAGTCTTGTAACAAGATTTCACACTTTTCTAGGCTTAACTTCACTATTTACATCTTTCTTATGCTTTATTTGACCCCTTTATGCCCTCATAAGGCTTAATTAAGTGTATTTTTTAATGTAAACATAACAAATAACATTAAACATGACTTAATTATTGACACCCATTTTTCGATCCTAGGTGGGACCCATTCGCAATGGGTGGCGAATGAGTCTCCCTTGGCTCCAAATTCAAAAAAAATCAAATTTCCTTTCAGGTTTTTATTCAAACTCACTTGATGTCGTCTTGTGATGAAGTATCAATAGGTTAATAAGGCACAAGATTATATAAATAAGTGATTTTCACCTCTTTTTACATCTCTCCTACAATCTCATATCACATTCAAGCAATCTTCTCATTCACTCAAGCACCCAAGCATCTTACAACATTAAATCAAGCACTAATCAATCATTTTGGAGCGTCCATTAGCACAACTTCATATTTTCATCAGCAAGGGTTTGGTAAGTTGATAGCATTTTCATGTTATTTGTTTATCATTCTCTTTCTTTCATTATTTCATTAAGGGTTTAATTACCAAAGTGGGGTTTGACCAAGGTAAACCCCTATTATCTAATGCTCAACCATTTTCCCCCTCTTGCATGTGTGTTTGCTGAATTTTGTAAGCAGATTTAACAAGCATTTAGGTGTTGAAGAGTGGTCAACAAGTCAACTAGGTTCTTCAAGTCAAATCAATCACATTTCAAACTTGAAGAAGGTATTCTATCTATTTTTTGTAGAATTGACTTCAACAACTCGACAAGCAGACATCCTCAGTTCTAGTGTTGTAGAGTTGTCTCCCGATTTGTCAAAAATTTGGGAGAGGAGTGATTTACCACTGGTGGTGAATGAGTCCCACCTTAAGGTTGGAAATCTAAGTTTTTTCAGATTCCAGATCTTGACACTTAGAAACCTGTTCCCAATAATTTTCATCAGAAGCAGGACTAATTCACCACCCTAGGCAAATGAGTTCCACTGGTGAATTTATGTAATTCTAGACAACATTCAAATCATTCCAAAATCTCTATCAAATGTCCAAGTGCACTCTAATTCAACTCATTTCTTTCTATTCCACATTTATTCATTTATAGCTTATTGTTTACATATCACATTATGTTTTCAGCATTGCATAAATCTTTAGTTTTGCAGTTAAATTCAGTGCATATAGATCACCCAATTTCACTTATTTCATCTCATTCACCCTATATAACATCCTACATTACATAATTTGAATGAACCTAATTAGCATTTTTGGCCTACCTCTCTCCTTTTAGGTGAAAAACCCTAGAAGAGCTAGAGAGCGTTGTGGTGCCAAAAATCTATGGTTCACCTACATCACAAATGTTAGCTCAAAAACACTAATGATGCATGGATACTTTGACATGATGTTTGAATCTTGGATGTTGCTCCAAATGCTTGATTATTTTCTCTTGAATACTCTTGGCTTAAGAATGCTTGATCTTAAAATTGCTAGGATACTTGAATACTTGAATTCCTAGGAAAAATTATGTGAAATAACCTTCTATTTATACTTTCTTATGCCAAATTTCTAAAATTTAAAACACTACAATCCGACTTTAGATTTGGGATCATAAAATTCCACAAAGAATTTGAATTAAAAATAGGTCCTAGTTAAAGTGGGACTCACATGCTAGTTGGGGGGTATGAGTCCCAGTGTCTTTAAACATGAGACACAAACTCCAATAATGTTAAGTTAAATGCAATATTTGAAAGCATGCCCTCATACCTAGGTGGGATCCATATGCCCAACGTGGAATATGAGTCCTAGATCACTAGATCTAGAACACATAACCCAAAAACATGAATTATAATTTGTCATTTGTTAAATATCAAGATTATCCTCAGAAAAATGCATTTAATTAGGCTTGTGGATGCAAAATAGTACCAAATAGGGCATAAATAGACTTAATTTTAATTAAAATGTGCCCAAAGCTTAATGTGAACATGTATGACATATAAGAACACTAAAGTAAGGCATCAATGAGCTCATTTTATTAATTCCCAAATTAAGTGGGGAAAACAGATAGTTTTTTCATCACTACATTTAGCCACCACTTTAGTGAGAGGATGGCCTTGTTTCAAACTCACATTAAGGTAGAAGAATTCACATCAAGAGAAGTGCAAGTGTGATGAGTGTCACTGAAATCCTCATCATTTAACTATAAATGTCAATTCAAGGTAGCGTCCATGGCAATATGCAAGAGGGAGAAGAAATCATTTGTATGATATGCTTTTTCTACAAACAGAATTGAAAGGAAATACATGAAAGAAATTGCTAAAACCAGATCTAATCTAGAGCTTGTAAATGAAATTATTGAATCAAATCTATCCTTATAAACTTGTAAAAGGGAATACTGAAAAATGTAATTGATGGAATCAAATCTATCCTAAGAAACTTGTAAAGGGAAGTACTAGAAATATAATTACTGGAAATGAAATTGTTACTAAGAAATAAAACTACAAACAACAATTGTTGCTAAAAACTAAACTATTTTATTTTATGAAACTCTTTCCCATTTGATTCCTTGATTATAATGAATTTATAGAATTTCTATCTTCAACTAATCTAAAAGATGAGCCTTAATTATTGTGCAACAACTTGCTAGAAGATAGGAGCATGTGTTGAGGCAAAAAGATAAATCTCTCCTTCATCTTGTTGAGTCAATCTTCTTTGGTTGTCCAAAAAATATGCCTATTTTGTAGCCCCTAAAAGTTCCAAAAAGACATTTGACTACTGAAAAAGTCTTGTCTTTCCCTTGTGCATTATTAAAACTCATAAAACAACTCCTAGATGCTTACAAAAAGGTTCAAACTACCCAAAATTATCTCTTAAATAATGCTTCATTTGTTTGCACAACCCAAAAACCTGTCTTAATGCTTGTAACTACCCCCTAGATGCTCTCATCTATTGTCTTTTAACTATTCAACCTCTTCATATTTAGTTCTGAAAATTCTAGAGCATAAAAGGAAATAAAAGAAAAAATTCCAAAAATTCTGGAGCATCGCAACAATTTCTAGAGCATCGGACTAGTGAAGTTTTCTCTCAAACCACAAATTGGATTTTTGTGAAATTTAATTAATTTTTTCAACTTATTGTCTCCTAATTTCTATCAAAAAATCTCAATAACCTAGATTGTAATTTTTGAGATATGATAAAATCTTTGACTACTGCAACTGAAAATCTCTTGCTTTCCTCATCATATTCAGTCTTGATAAACTTTATAATTAAAAAAAATATATGCTTTTATTTGGCTAATAAAAGAGACATATTTTTTTTGTTTCATCATCTCCTCCACACCTAAAATGTTGCAGATCCTCCTACAATTTATAGTGAGCTTCTAGAGCTAATCTCTTCACTTTTATTACAATTGCTCTAGGGATTTGTTGGGAGGTGCACTAGAGATGCTTCTGAAGATATTTTGAGTTATTCTGAAGATATTCTCAGGATTTTATTGCTATGTTGTAGAAAAGAAACCTATTATATCCTACTCTACGTATTGATGTAGATATAGGTTACATATAACCATTAACTAGTTGTGGAAAATAACATCATTTTCTCCATGTATTCAATTTTTTGAAAGAAGAAGAAAACCATGAGAAGAAGATGGCTAAATATTTGAACTCTAATGATGCTCCTTCATTTGAAATGACAACCTTCTCCATAATTTATGATTCTGGTAGATGCATAAGATGATTAGAAAAATTTTGCAATCCTTCTTCACATTTTGTTGCATGCATGACTAGATGCAACTCCTTGTCATTTAAATATCTAATTGGGTATCCCTCCTTGGCCTTTGAAGGTGTTGAAACAATAATATTTTTCTTGTTGGGGCTTTAAGTCATGGTCCTCTAGTTGAGGAGATTGCACAAGCGTTGCCACCTTTGCATGCAAGAACCTCTTCCTTTGGATATGTTATTTGAGGGGGTTTCTAAAATAATAAAATAAAAAATTTCAAAAATAATAAACCTAAAAATCTTTCCAAACTAATTTTTCTTCTAATCTATTGTTACTAGATCAATAGCAACTTCCTGATGACACCTTTCCTCGGCAACGGGGCCAAAAATGATGAGTGTCACTACATTCCTCATCATTTAACTATAAATGTCAATTCAAGGCGGTGTCCATGGAAATATGCAAGATGGAGAAGAAATAATTTGTATGCCATATTTTTTCTACAAATATAATTGAAAGGCATTGCATGAAAGAAATTGATAGAATCAAATCTAATCTAAGAGCTTTTAAATAAAATGCTTGAATATAATTTATCCTAAGAAACTTATAAAAGGGAATACTAGAAATTTCATTGTTGGAATCAAACCTATCCTAGGAAACTTGTAAAGGGAAATACTCGAAATATAATTGTTGGAAATGAAATTGCTACTGAGAAATAAAACTACAAACAACAAATGTTGCTAAAAACTAAACTATTTTATTTTATGAAACTCTTCCCCATTTAATTCCTTGATTACAATGAATTTATAAAATTTTTATCTTCAACTAATCTAAAAGATGAGCCTTAATTGTTGTGCAACAACTTGCTACAAGATAGGAACATGTGTTGAGGGAAAAAATATATCTCTCCTTCATCTTGTTGAGTCAATCATTTTTGGTCATCCAAAATAAATATGCCTATTTTGAAGCCCCTAAACAATCTCCAAAAAGACATTTGACTACTATAAAAGTTATGTCTTTCCCTTGTGTATCATTAAAACTCATAAAACAACTCCTAGATCCTTGCAAAAAGGTTCAAACTACCCAAAATTGTCTCCTAAATATACTCCATTTGTTCACACAACCTAACAACTTACCTTAATGCTTGTAACTACCCCCGAAATACTCTCAACTATTTTCCTTTACCTACTCAAACTCTTCATACTTAGTTTCAAAAAATTTGGAGCATAGAAGTAAACGAAAGAAAAAATTCCAGAAATTTTGGAGCATCGCAACAAATTTTCGGAGCATCGGAATGGTGAAGTTTTCTCTAAAACCATGAACTAGGTTTCCATGAATTTAATAGGTTTTTTCAACTTCTTGTCTCCTAATTTTTGTCCAAAAATATCAAGAACCCAGATCATAATTTTCAAGATATGATGAAATCTCTGACTGCTACAACTAAAAATCTCTTACTTTCCTCATCATATCCAATCTTGATAAACTTCATAATTAAGAAAAATATATGCTTTTATTTGGCCTATAGATGAGATATTTTTCTGTCTCATCAAAATGTACCAACACTAGTGAGATAGGATGACAACAATCAAGAGGGTTGCCTAAGCCCCTAGGATCAAGATCCTATGACAAACCAAATAGGCACTAAATAACATGGATGCGAATAATGTATGAAGCAACAACAAGATACCAATATACACTATCAAAGACATAAGAGAAAAAAAGAAAAGAAAAAAAGATAGGGGTGGATCAAGCTTTGACTACTTGTCCAACACAATGTGGATCAATCCTTGGTTGTTTGTCTAAGAATTTTTTACAAGTGGAACACGATGTCCACAATACAAACAAAAAACATGCTTACAAAGGCTAGTGGAACCTCAGGCCATTGACTAGGTGAGTCCGCAGAGACACATACACATGTGACTGGTATGTGCTCAAACACACAAGCAAGTGGCTATAGGAAATTCATGTCTAAGTTTGGCTTCCCATACATAATAACCATACCAAAGATATGCCTCTTGATAACATTGATAAGGTGCCACACAAAATGAACAACAAGATTCATTAGGAAAGCAAAGCTTCATATTCTAACACCCATTAACAAATAAGACGACTCCATAGGCAAGAAAAATGTGTTATGCAAGGTGGCCATATAATAGTTATTGTAAATAAAAAATAGTGTAAGGTACATTTAAGGAGGTTTTTCTTAGTTCATGTAAGGTCTCAACTTAGGGAATAGTGTTCCTAATGTCTTCAAGAGAGGACCAACTGAAGAATATAAGATTCACAACTTAGGGGATGTAGTGCATCACATCAAGTGACTAAGAGGAATGTAATATGCTAAGAGATATCATACTCTTGAAGAACATCACACCCAATTTCATCACCAAGAGAAATATGTATCACATGAAGTAAGAAGACCACACAGTGAAACATGAGTTGTAATTGAAACACAAAAGAATAATGCCAATGTATGGCCCCACCTTACAGAAATTGCTAAACACCATGTTCTGAGCAGTTACTTTAAAGCAACAAATGATAAATACTAAATAAAGAGGACATAGAGCTTATTTGGAAATCCCTATGCCACACATATGTTTCCAATGAAGCTACATCATGAAAATTGGTTTCCCAAAAAATGAAATCCCAAAATCACACATAAGGGATCCATGGATTCAGGGTTAGTATGTCTTTGCTAAAATATTTTCAGAGAGCTCAAAAACATCATCATTTCCCAAATAACTGATGAAACTTGAAGAATGACACAAACAAAGTGAAAAAAAGAAAATATTTTGGGTTAAGATGCAAGAGGCCTAAATTTCTTGATGTCAGGCATCATCCCTAGAAGGAAAACACAAGACAAAAAAAAGATAAAATTTTATAACATCTAGAAGAATGTAGATACAATTCAAGGAATCTCACAAAGAGAGAGAGACATCAAATAGAATGGTATGGGGAGATAACATTATGCACATGCAATCACACACATAGCATGAAAACTGAAAAAAACAAAATCCTAGTAAGGCACATGTTAGTCAACCTATAGCAGGTCGTCCACATCCCAATCTTGTTCATCATATGTGGAAGGTGGAAAACTAGCCAAAGGGACAATAAAAAGTCTGGAACTAGGAGAAGCACCAAATTCCACACTCTTCTAGGGAGAATTGTCATTTAAGCTCATAGAATAAGAAAAAAATGAATTCAATTCATTATGCACTTCTTCATTAATTTTAGCAATCTCATCATCATTGTCTAAGATAATCACAACAATAGGTTGAATGATAATGTCCAAAGAAGGTGCTAGTCCCTATTGTAGGTGTGATATAGGATCTTTTTGCTGCAGAGAATCCTTTATTGTTTCACTTAAGTTTGGATGTTGATTTTACTTGTTGTTTTCTTCATTTAACCTTTGAGAAATAGAATGATGTATAAATCTACACTGTCTAGAATTTCTATTTTTATTTTATGATTTTCAATTTTTGTTTGTGTAGGAGTAGGTTTATCCACCATAGGTTTCTTTTCTTCCCATACAGGAGGAACAAAAGGAACCATGGGAGGTTGTTCAAACACTCCCTTTAGCTTTGCAAACTTGTTTTATCTTAGGAGGCATGGAGGGACTATTTTAGTTGTCTCTTGGTCATTTGTAGGAGATAGGAAATTGGTCTTGGTTACTTTGAAGGTTTGTTGGCTCAATCATGGTTTTGTTAAGGATAGCAAGCTTAATCATGGGTTGAGGCATGTATCAAAGGGATAACTCTGCTATCTTTTTAACCCTAAAATTTTTATAGGATTTGAAAAATAAATCTTCACAAGGTTTCATAGGTTCAAAAGGTTCGGGAAAAAAAATCCAATGAGAAGTTCCCACATGAAGACATAGGATTAAATCCATTATGGTGTATAGTAAAGAAGTCATTTTCAAAGGGAAAATTTAAGCATTTATGCACAATCAACAAGATGACTTTCATGGAGCAAAGCCATGGATAACCAAACTTTACTCAAAATTGATCTAACATCAGGATGTTAGAGAATGGGACATCTAATTGATTTGGTCCAACTTTTAAAGGAAGGATGATTGATCCTATTGTAGGGCAAGAAAAACCATTTTTCATTTTTATCCATGCTTTTGTTTTGTCATATGTATCTTGATATAGTTAACACACAAGTAACAGTTCTTCAGTGATCACATTCTCTCCATGGACATGATCAATTAATATCCCATTAGTAGGTTTGTCATTGATTATGTTGGTTATGTAAAGAGCACCATCAAATTCCTTTCCTATTATATCATTTGATGAGAAAGAAATGTCAAGAGGCATTTTAGTTTTTCCCTTACGAGGTTGAATTTTGATCAATCCAACCATATTATCCATAAGAATTTGTTCATTAGTATCCATGTTGTCATCATCCATGTCAACATTTATCACATCATTCTTAGTTTCACTAGATTTGACAAATGAAATATTATGTTTTGGCATGGGGTTGGTTAATATTTGCAAGTTTTGGTTGGGAGGGGCAATGGACTTATTACCTCAATCATTGACACCACCACTTTGAATATGATTGGAATTAATGAGGTCTTGCATCATGTTTTTAAGATGCTTACAATTTTCTATATCATGTCCATTTTTATAGTGAAAAATGACAATAGGAATTCGATCTAAATTTCAAAGGTAATGGATTATTAGGATCAAGAGTTCTAACGAGAGCTAAGGAATTCAAGTTCTTCCCTAGAAGTTGTGACATGGTGTTATGGATGGTATCCCCAAATGTAAAAGGATTTGTCTTCTTTATAGCAGTCACCTGGGTATGAACATGTTGGGTTGGTTAAGAGTGATTTAGTTGAAGAAACCCTTTATTTTGTTTCCTAAAAGGTTGGTAATTGTTTTTATTTGTAGTTTTAGAATTTTTAGGATGGCTAGAGGTGGGTTTTGTTTCATGACTACTTATCGAGTTTTGATAATCACAAAGGGTGGTACAAAAGTGTATGAAGGAAGGAAATTTCATCATGCCAAGCTTATCTTGCATCTTAGTTTGTAAGTTCTTATTGAGCATTCGTTGAAGGTGAGGATCATGAATATTTATGTCAATTTGGGAATAAAGCAACTGGTAGCGTGAAATGAAATTAGTATCCTTTTCATCATTATTTTACTTGCATCACATTAAATCAGCTAAGGTCATCTTAGGAATCATGCACACTTGGAAATGGTTGCTAAAGACCTCAAAAAATTCATTGAATGAACAAATTTATTTATTCAGTAATGAGGAAAACCATTCTCAAGCAATATATTTCAAGGACCTAGTGAAAAGGTTAGCCAAGAGCTTATCTTCAAGGATGAAATCACCACAAAAGGTGGTGTATGTAGAAACATGGTTAGAAGGATCTCCTTTCCATCCATATTTATCAAATCTAGGAATCTTTATATGTTGTGGTATCAGCATTCTCAATATCTCAAAGGATAAGGGATTTCTTTTCACATAGTATGAAGGTTGCCATTTTGATCTTGGTTTATGGTGGAAATTTTTCATTGAAGGGATGAAACATTTTGTAAGATTTGGTTAAGGATAGCATGATTGGTTTTGTTTTGGGATGGAGGTAAATATGGTGGAGTTCTATATGTGTTTGAGGGGGGATTGATGTGATGTGAGATGCCACAACCATACAAGCATCACTAGTGGAAATACCCAAGGTAGGGATGGCATTACTAGTAGGTTACATCCTTATGGTAACCTAAGGGTTGGTATAGGTTGGAATAGAGGCAATGGTTGTAGGAGGAGGAATTTGAGTTCCTCCTTGACTTTGAGCATTGTTCGAGGTTTGAGGTGTTAGAATTGTGAAACAAGCACAAAACCACGAGCCATAGGATCAAATAAAAAACAAGTAAACCTTCCACACAAGAGATCTACAAACAATATGTGCAATATTCATCAACAAGAAAAAGATACAAAAGAGACTTTCAAGAAGATATGAAAGCTCCAGATATTCTTCATGAATAATTACAATGAGGGTTGAATGCTTATAAGAGCAAAGCCCTAAATGTGAAAGGGATCAGATCATGACAAGTGTCAACATCACATGAGATGTGACATTATGATCTAATATTAACTCAACTAATAAATCATTCTTAACTTTAGCTAAAGTGTGTGAGAATAAATTAGACTGATAATCAATTAAAGATTAATTAATTATTAGCTAATGTATGATAACTCTAACACCCCCCTTAAGATGAACTTAGGGAGTAGCTAAAAACCCTAACAAGAATGCATGATGGGTCTCGACAAATAAGACCAAGTAAGGTACCCATGTACAAACATAAGATCTCTATAATGTGGAGAAATAGAGAAAACCTGATGGGAAAAATACCACTCCAAAAGGAGATGAAAACCAAGTGAAGGACTGAGGAAGCCTCCAAACAAGGAAAGGTTGTCCCAAAAGATAGGAACAAAGAGAAAACCACTAAAGTATGAAGAAGTGACAGACAATGTCAAATAATGACTATTGTAATGCCGAAAGAGGAACCTTCACTAAAATATTAGATGATCAGGCTCAAGAAGACAAGAATCTACATGAGTTCCCTCAACTACACTACTCGAATCCGATGGAAAACTAAGGAAAACATCAAGAACTCAAAGATGCAGATGGCAGATTTACTAATAGTTTGAAGAGTTGATCAAGTGAAAATGGAAAGTTGCCTCTAGAAATAGGAATGCAAGAGTTTCCACATGGTAAGTGCTCCATCTCACTGAAATGCATGGGTAACCAGCCGCTACATCCACCTAGTACATAGGAACAAATACTATATACATAACTCACTCCAACATAAAACCAAGGAAGCAATAGCACCAATAGTTGAAACCCCCTCATAATGCTAACAAGGGACAGGTATGATAGGTACATTGAAACTGAATGCCTGAATGTAGTGCATGATAAAGAAATAATAACATCTGAATGTGCAGACATGAATGTACAAGAAGATATAAAGGGTGCACAAACCAAGGCACATACACATGAGAAAGGAATGAATGTAAAACAAAAGAAAACATCAAACCCCGTGACACTTTATATCAGTGTGAGTACAATAACGCACATAGTCATGTGCAAGATCCCATCGTATAGGTGCAATACAAAGGCACTTTATTTCAGTGCTTTTACAAAATCATAAGTGCTTAAAATGGAAGCTCATAATGTCAAAAAAAGACACAAGATTCAAAATACATGTAGAACAGCCAAAAAGAAGCCATCCCACATAAACGAGAAGTTTCTAGGAGGTAAGATGTCCAAGTAATTCACCAGAATGTGAAATAAAAAAAAAATTGAATAAAATGTACCTAGTAAATTTTTTGATAAAAAATCTACATATCTAGATATAGCACTAGAAGAGCTCTCCAATGCCTATACTTTTTTGAGAAATGGAGACTGTATGCAAAATATTTTCCCTCGAAAGTGAAAAAATGATTATCTAACTTTGACTAGAAAAGAATGCAACATAATAAAAATATCAGAAAAGAATACCTACACCACTAGATCAAACTCATAACTAGCTTGCCGACAATATTTTGTTTCTAAAAATCCGAGTTCATATATGCAAAAGTTATGGCCAAAATACCAAAACTAATCCAAAATGGTTTGGGGGTTAAGCCTAGCGGTTAGGCTAGCCACTAGCATTAACCCCTAGTTAACTGATGGTGGTGCCCTAACAATATATTTTAAAAAAAAATTGGATTGCGTGTCGTACCAGGTTGTATGACCCACAAATGAAAAATATTTGCCTCCCAAAGTCACTGTGTCTGATTTTGATAATTTGATAGTCAATTTTGGGGTTTTTGGGCACTTTGAACACAATGGTGAGGTATGTTTGGGCTCAAAATGCTCTAAAATTGCAGCTATCCTTTAGATGTGGAACCAAAACAACCGCTTCAAAACCTTGTAGATTTGGTGCCAGGAATCAAAATCAGGTGAAACAAAAGCCAAATTCAACTTTCTCAACAACTTTGAATCCATCAGCAAGGTCCTTTTCATTCAAAAATGCACCAAAAATTCTCTCACCTCCAAATTTGCAAAAAAATGCAAAGGGGATTCAGATCTAAAGCCTACAACCCTTGTTGAAGAAAGAAAATCTCATAAATCAAGAAGGGGTTTGATGAATCCACTCTACAATACCATGCTAGAATTGTGAAACAAGCACAAAATCATGAGCCATATAATCAAACAACAAATAAATACACCTTCCACACAAGAGATCTGCAAACAATATGTACAAAATTCATCAACAAGAAAAAGTTACAGAAGAGACTCTCAAGAAGATATGAAAGCTCCAAATATTCTCTGTGAATAATTACAATGAGGGTTGAATGCTTGTAAGAGCAAAGCCCTAAATGTGAAATGGATCAGATCATGACAAGTGTCAACATCACATGAGATGTGACATAATGATCTAATATTAACTTAGCTAATAAAGCATTCCTAAGTTTAGGTAAAGTGTGTTAGAATAAATTAGACTAATAATCAATTAAAGATTAATTAATTATTAGCTAATGTATGATAACTCTAACGTGAGGAAAACTAGTCATTGAGGTATGATGTTTGTCAAAAATTAGATCTAAGTTACGAGCAATCTCTATTCCTTTTTTACTTTCAATCATTCGATGTATGTTACCTATGGTAGGAATAGAAATGTTGGAAATGTTTTTGGTACTCACTAGGTTTTGTAACAATGCCAATTCTTCATGTATTTGGATTAGGTTTTCTTGAGAAACACTAGTAATCATTGTTGCAACACTTGAAGGTAAATAGTTATCAATGGTATGGTCCATACTTAGTGAACTACTGTCAACACTATGAGTGAAAGAGCTAGATAACCCAAGATCCATGATGAGTGTGTTATCATGGGATGACATGAGTCTCGAACTATGTCTCACTATAGTATTTAGGGAGTGTTATATCTTTTTCATACTATAGTACATTATGAAAATATATCTAGAATAAATAGTTTAACATTTAATCTTTGCTAAGATTTTTAGAAATAGGACTGGAACACCAAATGTTAAATTATATAATAAAAGTATATTTTAAATTAAACATAGTATGTAATTGGCATATATATGTAGGAATATATGCTAGTAAATATTGTTGAAAATTATTCACCTATTTGTAGAAAATCATTGTGTTGTGTAGATGAATACCTTAGGATCTAGTAATTTCCTACTCTTTATTGTGCTCTAGATACACACCTATAGAATTCAACCAAGTGCACACAAATAAAATTAATCAATGAGATTGATTTAATAGGAAATGATTGTTATAGAACTTGGTGTGATTCAACTTAGTAAAAGTATGCTTGAAGGGATGTGAAGTCATGGGACACTATTTAAGAAATTGTTAGACAAGAATTGATTCTCTCTTGTTCAAAACCCTTTTGTGAATTTTTTTTAAAATGATGAACAATGATTGAACATATTAGACAAGCATGCAATATCCCTTAGATGATGAATCAAATGGTTGAAATAAAAATAATAACTAGAGATGGTTGGTATTGAACATAATAGACATAAGCATGAAATAATCTATTATAGAAATACACATAAGCATGTACTAGATTGGCTCACAATTGATTTATTAGCATTATTTTTGGGTATAATATTAGCGTGGGTGGATCACAAAAACTATAATAAATTGACTGTCTAAAATGTGAGATATGTAGTGTTGGTTGTGTGAATTACATGTAAATTAAGACTATCTATTTGACCATGAATTATACATAAAAATACAATATGTAGTGACACTATATAAAATATCAATCTTTAGTATTTCATCAAAAGAATACCTTGTATCACATAGATATAGGTCATAGATGCTGAACATTAACAATTATTGTCCAACCTCACAATGCTAACATACTTAAGTTTAATAGGAAATATGCAAACACTTTCTCCATTAGCATATATGCTTCTCTGTCCTTTCCTAAAACTAACATAAATCATTCTTTGCAATCCATAGTTATATCATCACAAAACAATAGCTATGAATTACTTTTAGATAAAACAAAATCAAAACTTGAAATACTTAATTTAGATGTAGTAGATTCCCTTACCATTTTATGGTAGTAGCAGACATCAAAATATAAATTAAATTATGTTCAATTTTTAAGCATTGGATGCTTGAAACTGATTGAAAGTTCCAAATAATTTAATCTTACATGGCTATTCTAAATGCATGTCTACAGGAATTTAAGGGCATCAAACATTGAAATACATAAATTAACATAATGAATACCATAATTTAAAACATATTCACCATCCTAGTGATTGCAAAGACACATTAATATAAATATTACATGACATCAACACAATATCTGAACACAAACACATAAAGCCTAAAATTATTAAATAAAATTTTAGAGAAGATTATAGTACCATTCTACCCCTATAATATTATCGATTCTTAATGTCATACTCATATCAAATCTATAAAATGTTCAATTATTTATTCAAGTGTGTACAATTTTATGTTACTTTGTGATCGTTTGCACTTCCCTCTAGCAAGAAAAAATGTTATGCATGCCACAAAAAGCGAAAATATTGTCTGCATCCAATATTTCTTTTGGTTTACAGATCCTTGAAAATGATGGGAGAAACGGATGTTTTCTATTTATTTATAACTTTTAAGAACAAATTTGGCTTGAATGACATGGAATTTTTTAACTTCGTAAGGTAGTTATTAGAATGTGTGTAGAGTTATTGCGACAGTTAACTTCCATTGAGCTGGAGTGCAATGGGAGACAGTGATAGTTAAGTCATTGAAGTTATAAATGACAAGCATCATGGGGCATCATCTATGGATGGGTGTATCCTCGGTGTTGGAAATGTTGGAATATTAATTAATCTGCAACCAACAAAAATTCACCCCTAACCCACATAACTTGCAACAGCTCAACGTAAACCTGCATACAACTGTTGACCTACCAGCATTAATTAAGGTAGTTGATCTTGAAATTCAAATTGAAACGCTCATTTTTTTGAGTTGAAGACAATTAAAGGAAAATGGTATGCAACCATTAGTTTTTCAGTTAGTCAAGTTTTGGCATTGTGTTTAGACACTGTAGCAACAAAAGGCATATTCAGCATAAGACAAGGAGATAGTAGTGCATAGAAAGGCAATGTTTATTAGATGCATCACAGTGATAGTAGTAGCTATAGGATTGTAGTATGTTTCTGTTTTTGGTGTGAGTGTAGCACTATTGTATTGGACAATAGTCCAAATAGTTTATGTTTTATTTTGTTGTGCAAAACAGAGCATGTCCTCTTTATTTTGTAATTTTGAAAGTAAGAAGGGAATATATATAAATCTATTTTTCAGTGTCTAGTTTATGTTGTCTCTATGCAATCTCTATCCATTTTTGGTCCAGTCTCTTTTATCCATCCTGTCATAGCAATGAATCTATTTTATTGCACCCCTTCTTTCCAACAAGTGGTATCAAAGCCTTTTTTTTCTTGGAAGTTAGTATTGTGTGGGTGTTTAGGAAAATCCCTAGGCTATCTAGTCATTAATCCATTTTCACTAGTTTGATGAAAAATGGCAAGAGGTGAGAGCAAGGGTTGGTAGCAGCCACCAAACTTTGATGGAAAGAATTATGATATCCGGGCTAACCAAATGAAGACTATCTTGCTTGCAAATGACCAATGGGAGTTAGTCATCAATGGATTCAATGATATCATAGACAAAGAAACTTATGTAGCCCTTTCAAATCCTCAAATGAATTAGTTGAAAGAAAATACGATGAAAGATGCAAAATCCCTCAGTTTGATTGAGGCAGCCTTGACAAAGGCTATTTTCCCACATAATGTAGCTGTAAATTACTCAGAAAAAGCTTGGGAAGTATTACAAAATAGCTATAAGGGGACTGATAAAGTTAGACTGGTGAAGTTGCAACTCTTAGGAAGATATTTTGAGACTCTACAAATGAAATATAGTGAGCCCATTTTAGATTTCCATACTAAAGTTTCTACTTTGATAAATTAGCTAAGAATTAATGGTAAAACAATGGAAGAGAAAAGGATTATTGAGAAAATCCTAACAATCCTACCCTCTAGATTTGATCCTATAGTTATTTCCATTGTAGATGCAAAGGATTTGTCCAAAATGGCTATAGATGAGCTAATGGGTTCACTACAAAGCCATGAGTACCAGTTGAACAGATATGTTCCTTCCCTAGAGTGAGCTTTCAAAGCTCGGACTAATGTAAGAGGTTAGGGAAGAGAAAGAAACAATAGAGGTAGATGCCAAAGAGGTAGAGGAAGAAGCAATTCTGGAAGAGGAGATTCAAATAACATAGAGGAGCCAAGAAACTAACAGTCAGCATACCAAAACTAGAAGAAGAACTAGATTTCAAATTAGAAGTATGAAAAAAGAAATGTCCAATGTTATTACTATCACAAGTATGGACATTATGCTAGTGAGTGTAGAAAGAAGCAACGTGACCATGGGAGTCAAAATGATAATGTAGCAAATGAGAACAAGGATGAAAAATGATAAATAGTCCAAAGTATTCATTGTTTCCAATCTTGTTGAGTGCATTAGTGATGAAGTAAGGTACTTGGACAATACACAATATCTATAGTCCTTGAAGTCATCAATAGATAGTAGCGTATGCAAGAACAGTCATTCTATTTTAGTTCATGAAGGAGCATTCTTTAAGGCATTTATTAAAAGCATCAACACTCTCTTGGTAGTCTCACAGTCAAAACGTTAAAGATTTTGTAATTATAACATAAGGTTCCATGTTTGATGACAAACTCAAAGGGGAAGTAACTTCAATATAGTCCACCATGAGATAATGCACACCTAAGGATAGTCAACAATGAAATAAAGTCAGTCAAGTTTCCATTATGAAGGCATCATAAGTCAGATGATAAAGGGACAAAATATGGAAAAGAGTGGACAGTCAATTGAAGAGCCTTAAAGAGGATCAGCCCCTATGAGGGAATGATGCAAATGACAATCTTGAAAGATCACTCATATGCATTGTGAAGCATAGCCACCATGAGATAGTCAAGAGACAAGGTAATTTCAAGTAAATTCCAAGGTAAAGGCAACTAGTTATGATGAAAATAGTCAATACTTATAAAGACAAAGTACAAAGGCAAGACCAATGTGAAAATGGTTCCATTACAATACAGTGATAGCCTCATCAATGAACACCCTCGAGGGTATGCGCAAGAACATGATGGGCCAAAAAGTGGAGATATAATGGATATGTGTAGGGTATATAGCTGATGACATTGTTTGACCCAAAATTGATGAAAAAAAAAGGGTTTTTAAAGGATATTTCCAACTTTCCACCAATATAAATTATTTTTACTTTGAATTTAATAAATAATTATTATTCATTTTCTATTTGAATTATGACTAAAGTCTTGATTGATAGGTTGATTGAGAAACATCTATAGTTTTCAAATGGTATCACATTTTTTGAATCCAAAACATGCATCACATTCTATACTTCACATACTATAGGATTTAAAAAATAATAATTTCATGAAGTTTTGACCAAGTTAAGGTGGTCGACATACAGTTTTTATATTTTTAAAAGTTATACTAAAAAAATCATAATTAATTATTTACTTGGGAAAAAATATAAAAAATATGCATCACATTAGGACATTAGTCCTCTACTTATATCTAAAATATTATAAAAATAATACTATCCTTTTATTGTGGTTAGGGTGATTAGACAGACACCTACTTCTTATTTTTTCCTGAAATTTAAGTACTACTGCATTGAAATTTCAATTTTTCACCAAATAGATTTTTTAAAAAAAAATAAACCTAGTCGTTTAGAAACTACATTCAATTTTCTACAAATTGTAGTCTTACATGTTTTTGAAATTATATAGATAACTTATTCAAATTTTTATGTCAAGTTGCCTAACTTTGATTTTTTTGATTTTTTCGCCACTTAAGGGCCTATTTTTTCCATGATGATACTACACATACCCTAGACACCTATGACAAAATAGCAAAAGTTAGAATCAAGAGTTTACAAGGTTTCCAAAGGATAGTTCTATATGGAGGATCCACCATGATAAGAGATATACCTAGGAGAAGTCCTGAAAGCAAATGTATGAAGATAGTCAAAAGCTTAAGGCATAAATCAACAATTAACAAGGGGCAGTTTACAATGCATGAAGAATATTTCATAAGAAACATGAGAGATCACAATGAAGTTGTGTTGTCTATTGAGGAGAGAGTGTCTATCAAATGGAAATATAGAAATATTTAGGAAGATTATGTGAAAAGAGAAATCACAATTGAGCATATAAATATAGAACATAATTTAAATGCAATAATGCTCGTAGGAAAAACAAAAAAAGGACTATGCAAGATATTGATAAGGCATGATTTATGAAACCACATTCTTGAAGGAAAAAGGTTAAAGAGTCAAGATAGTCAACATGTCAAGGTAGTCATTAGTCCCCCGTAATACAGTGAAGGGTTTCATCTAGAAGAACCATAACCTAGCAGAGGTTTGGACATTTCAATGGGTTGAAAGCCTATAAGCAGAGTGAAAACCTATAGATTCTTTCAAGAAGCCATAAATAGAGGGTTGAGCTCTTTCAAACCCAAGCAGAGACACAAAAGACATGCCCTCTGTTGTAGTAGTGAGTTCTTTATTGAATGGTAAATCAGTTTCTTTAAGTGATGCATCTATTAGTAATGTTTCTATGACTGTCAATGCTCCTATTTTTTATAGTCATAAGTTTCACTCTCTCTTGGTGGAAGTGTAAATGATTTTTGAATAGAGTAGAACCTTCCTCATAAGCTTGAAGACATGGGTTTCAATCATAGGGGACTAAATGCTAAAATTTTAAAAAATAGGAACTTCAAGAAACAAAGAGAATAGAGGTTTTTAAATCATTTCATTCCAGGAAAGAAAGAAATATCTTAGGTTTTCAAAAGATGTATTAGGAGATAGAAGCAAAGACAAAGATAAAGAAAGGTCAAAAACCCGTGATCATGAATACCATAGAAAATACTCAAATTCCAGCATCTTATTGTCACAACTAGAGCACCTACAATGTTTTCTTTAACAAATATAAAAAAATCTCAGGATTCAAGATAGTGGCTTACTAATGTGGAGGATAGATTCATCCATCCATAGTCACAATGGGCTTCAAACACTTGGTGGTAGGAGCAACAACATGGAAATATTACAACCAAAAATGAATGCAAAGTAAGCTTGTGTTAGGGTTAAAGAGATTCTTTTGGTTTTTTCAAATCAAACCCTAACTTTTTCCTCCCAAGGTTTTATTTTCACCTTTATTTCATAAAATTGCTTAATATTAATACTTAGGTCATGGTCAAGAATTTCTTGACATTTTCCTAGTGAGAGGAGCGGAGTCCACGGGAGTTGGGAGAAAACAATGGATTAAATCTTCCCCTTGTATTTTTGCATGAGGTTAAGACAAAAAGATGTATGTAGACAAATATTAAAGGTGCAAATTACTTTAATATTTTTCATGTAATACAAGAATTAAACAACTAAATAACACTTATTAAAGTAAATCATAATTGATTGTCCTCAATATTTGTTTAAATAGTTTATTCTTATCCCAAAATCATGCAAAAATAGGAGGAGTTGAACTGAGGTGTTATGCATGCATTTTTTTGGAGTTCAGAGCTTCTATTTTTTACTTCAAGTAAAACTGATCTATTTTTGGAGTTCTCTTTGGTCAAACAACTTGAGAGGGGGAGTTTGGAGCTAAATTTGCTCAAATTAGAGCAATTATGAGCCCCTGTTTTTAGGCTTTTCTCTTTTACTCGTGAGATGGATATTTTGGAGTGCAATTAACTATAATTGAAACCTCTTGGCACTTTGGGACTGTTTTTGTATTAAAGGAGAAAAAGGTTATGTTTTTTCCTCAGTTCTTGTTTTTTGTCCTCTTTTGCACAAAACAAAGAGACTTAGAGTTTTGTAGCTTAGCATATTTTTATAGTTTTGATACAACAACAAATGTTTTAGCTTTTTTTGTAGTTATTACATAGATTCCTTCTATTATTCAATAAAATCAATTGTTTACCTTCTTTATTTCATGTGTTATGTCTCTTATGGATGAACTTGATGAAAATTTGATGTGTTTTAGTATCAAAACCTTAAAATTTCTATCTCATTCATGGTTACATGTATACAAAAGTAGTTAAACATTAGAGGTGATAGGTTGTGCAATTGTTTTGTCTTATTTTCCAAGTTGTGAAAATGTTGTTTTTCTTAAAAGAAGATAGATTTCTCAAGTCTTTTTATGAAGTATTTATGTGATTAGATATCCCAAATTAAGTTGTTTAAATAGATATTTTGAGAAGTAGTTTTGAATCAAGCTGCATGTTAGTTACATTTTGTTGCATCACCTCCTAAAATTAACTTTTCCCTTGTATTAGCTATCCTTCTTCATTTTTTCCCACAAAATTCATTAATTTCTAGTAGATCTAAAGCGGAACCAACCCATAATCTAGAGATTCATCTTCATCATGAGCAACCCATAGGCTCAAAGATGTTTCCATGTTTCATGAGATTGTTAAGCCTCTCAAGTTACCATCTGGGTGAAATCCTTCATGACAACAGTAACCTATCCACTCTCCCCACCATCACATATCTTCCTTGATCATTCATATTTGGGTGCATTCATTTCTCCAACTCCTCTAATCCCACCAAGACTTCACATTCTACATGCACATAGGATATAAATTTAATATGATCTAGTTGTATAATATGATCTAATATTTTTCCCATGTTATGCAAAGCTTTGACAGAATCTTTGATATTAATTTTAATTAATTCCCTTTCCTTTTGGACTTCATTGATAATTCATATATGTTGGAATAAAACAACATAATTTGGTGTTGCTATAGTAGAAGTTTGGAAAGATTACAATTGGGGACTGCATTTTATCTTATTTTCTAAAGTGTATTGGAAGAGATTTTTTTTTTGTGTTGGATTCATGTTTTTATGGTCAATGAATATAATGAATTTTGTATATTTTGAAGTATATATATAACATAAATAATATGCAACTGAGCCTCCTTTGTTTTATCTATTTTCTTTTGTTCTCTATTTCTCTCCTCTACATATTCCTTCATGTGTTTCTAGAATTGAAGGTTATTAGAGCTAAAAAAATTGAAGGAGCTAAGGATTATTCCACACAGATCTTAACAATAAGCAAAGGTAGCCCCAAGCACAAGCTTGAATGATCCACACATTCCTTAGTTCAATGGGAGAAATTATGATTATTGGTTAATCACAATGAAGGAATTATTTAGTTCTAAATACAATAGGATCTTATAAAAATTGGTTATCTATACCTAGCTAATGTAGTAGCATACAATGATCTAACTCAAGTAGAGAAAGGCTTACTCTAGATAAATAGAAAGAAGGAATTTAAATCTCTTTTACATCTTCCAAGCAATGTGTGAGGTTATTTTTCCAAGTGTTGTAGTAGCAAAAAATTCAAAGCAAGCACGAGACATCCTTCAAACAACATATCAAGGAATGTCCAAGTTAAAAATAGCTAGATTGTGAATGTTAAGAAGACACTTTGGGACCATATACATGAAGGATTCTGAATTAGTAGATTCATTTTTACTTAAATTATTGGATTTTCTAATCAAATTAGATCTCTTCCTAAGACCCTTGAAGATAGGAGAGTAATTGAAAACATTTTAATAAGTTTACCTACAAGAATTAAGTATATTGTTGTGACAATTTTGAAGAGAAAAATAATCTCTCATAGTTTTCAATAGATGAGTCTCATCCATCCCTCATTTCTCATGAGCATTAGCTAAGAAGGTTAGAAAATTAATATTTGGGGGATATCTAAAAAATGCAAGTCTCAATCAATCATGGTAGAGGTAGAGGAGATCAAACTTTAAAGGCAGAGGAAGAAATTCATATAGAGCTAGAAGAACAAGCCGAACAAACTCAAGTGAAAGAGGAAGGTACCAAATATCAATATAGATTAATCACAATACCAAGGGTATGAAAAATATCAAGTGCAATGTCATTGTTGTAAAAAATATAGCCATTATTCAAATAAATGTAAATGAAATAATATGATTTTAGGAAACACAATGTAAACTTTACAAGAGAAAACCAAAACTTGGGTAGTATGTTCTTAGCATGTAATATTGCACTAGAGAAATGGAAGGATGTATGGTTTCTAGACTCAAGTTGCAATAATCACATGAAAAGGAACCTAAAAATGTTTTCTAATTTGGATGGAAATTTAAAATCAGATGTCACATTGTGAAATTACAATTAAGTATCAATTATGGGGAAATGAAACATTAATATGGGTGATCCCACAATACTGGTTTATAATTTTTGGCCAAACTAGACACTGAATTGATGTTTTCTAGCTAAATCATCACCTTCAAGCACCTATAGTGGCTAAACCATGAGGAATTTGAAGATGATACAAACTAGTGCTTATTGACATTTTCTATAGATTCTAATAAAAAAATTTGGAATCATATTGCACTTCTTTTTCCATCTCATTCAAAAACTAGTTTTTTTTTTCAGTAAACACCATTTTTAAGGAGTGACACTCACCGTATAACACAAATTTTTTCCCATGGAGGATAAAATTATATTTTTTTTGAATTTAGATTTGTAACTATGATATCTAGTACTTTCAATTGGTTTCATAACGTTTTAATTGATATTTTTTCCTTAATCAAGTTTCAAAGTCAAACCAATTACAATTCAGAGATAGGCGGACTGTATAACATAAATTTTTTTGTATGTGATGAAATTCTTTTTTTTTGTTGGATCTAGGACTTCCATATCTGGTACACTCATATTTTTCAAAAAAAAAATTGATAGTCTTCTATCATTCCACATGTGTAGAACAAAGAGCTTGATTTTCGTTGAAAAACCACATTCCAGGAAAAATATAATAAAAAATTAAATTTATTTAAAATTATACTTTTGCTGGTATTGGTATTTTGTGATGGTTTTAACGGTGGCATTGTTGTTCTTGCCACCAAGGTTCAAACCCGTTAGTGGTATTAGAATGGTGTATTTCAGTTCATAGCTCGATCAAAAGCATTTACCCTTGAATAAAAAATTATACTTTTTGGGAAGCTTATAATGAGGACTACATACTACAAAAAATAAAATTTAAATGAATTCATTTGATCCCCAAATGGTAAATCAAAAGTGGTTTTTTATCAACATTTTGAAAGGTGTAAAGGAGACTATGTTATAGGTATGGTTTAAAACTAGCAGGGTTCTATCCAAGGGGGTTTGATCTAAGGTAGTTTGATCAAACCCTCTTCAATTGGAATGGTTTCAATGGAACTTTTAAATGATTAAATCATTATATTTTCTAAAAATATGTGATTTCAACAAAAATCAGAATCTCCTAGAAATTGTAAACTAGCTTTGTGGGATCACCCATATTCTATTTAAAAATGGGAGAAATTTTTTATTTCTAATGTCTATTTTGTTCCATTCTTAAACACAATTTGATGAGAATTCGGTGGCTCATTCAAAATGGGTATAGAATATTTTTAAAAAATAGAGAATACATAATTCTAGATAAATTTATAAGTAATAATATTTTTGGAAAAGTCCAAATGACCAACAATAGAAGTTTTCCCCTAAGGATAAAGCCATATTTGAAGATAGAACTTTCTCAAGCACAACCCTCATTGAACCCACAAGTGGATGAATAAAAAACCACAACAACCACTCAAACAATCTTGCAAGAAGAAATAAAAGATAAGAATTGGTTATGGTATTGAAACATAGAAAAAGAGGTTCACCCAAATGGGGTAAATCAAATGGATGAAACTACTTTTGACTAGATGTTTCATTCAATTATGAGGGATAAAATGCATAATAACAATAAAAAATCAATCCTAATCATTTTAAAATAGTAAGGTGGGTTTTAAGAGGCTCAAACAATGTGTACCTTGTTGAAAAAGTGTTGTTTTGGAGTCACTAAGGACTCATTCACCCATGGTGGTGAATGGGTCCCTATTACATTTTCTAAAAATTGATTTCTTGGTTATCTTCTTCAATTTTTGCACTTCCAGCTCCCAGGTGACCAACTCCCAAAAGTTTGAAACTAATTTTGTAGAGCTCTTTCCACGATCTTGCAAAATATATGACAACTTTGCAACTTTTTAACTTTGACAACTTTGCTTCAATATTGTTCTCCACTTGATCTTAAACCTAAAATTACCTACAATCACACATCAAAGAGGATAAAAACTTTTTAATTGTTAGGGAATAGGGATTTTCCTTCGTCAAACCCCATTTAGGTAAAAACCTTATGATGAAACAATAAAACATGAACATGAAACAATGATACCTTGGATGAAGTCTTGGAATGTAAATCAGAAACCTAGCGTGAAGTGGCAATGAAGAATGTAGATCTCGATCTTGAATTGGATATGAAACTATGCTTAATTTGGATTGTTAATACTACATCAACACATAAGCTCAAATACATGCTTGATGCACTAGGCCTTTGATATGATGATATTATCTTGAATTGCTGCAATAAAACCTTGATAATCTACCCTTGAATTTCCTCTTGAATACTCTTGAATGCTATTTTGAATGTAATCTTGATTTCTTGAAAGTCTTAGGTGAAACTATGTGAATTAGCATTATATTTATACTAAACTTAAGATTTAATTGTGAAATTCAAATAAAAGAACATGGCATTAGATCTAGGATTCAAAATTATTAAAATCCCACAACAAATAAGTTTAGAAAGGGGTTTCCTTAGTAAGGAGGACCCCTTCATCACCTTGGGCGAATGGGTCCTACCACAATTTTCTAAGACCAAGTTTCAAGGATGTGAAATAATATGCCAAAAGGGGGTCCTAGGACATAGTGGGGACCCATTTTCTAGGCGATGAATGTGTCTTAGGTCACTATCCTAGGATCAAACCTTGTAAGATTAAGTATTATGCAACCTTATTAGTGAGTGTTAGGATATATCCTTCGGAAAATGCAATAAATAAGGCTTGGATTTGAATATAAGGGGCCAATTAAGCTCTTATTAACCTCAAATAATTAATGAAGCCCAAAATTAGTTTGAAAGTGTAAGAAAACACTTTACAACACCCTAAATAAGGAACAATTAAGTCCATTTTATTATTATTTATTCATCCTCAAACTAAGCATGAAAAAGGGTTAATTTTTTCCATGCTACACTTTTCCCCCACTTTAGTGAGAGTTTTCCTCCATGTCAAACTCACACTAAAGTAGACATTCATGACACTTAAGTATGTAGCAATAACAAATATGCATAGTCATACCCTATCAAAGACCAAGAAAAAGGAAAAATAAAGGATCAATCTTCGATGGTCCACTGCGATGTGGAGCCCATCTAGGTTGTTTTTCCATGAAAAAGGATCAAGCTCGAATAGTCCAACATGATGTGGAACACATCCAGGCTATTTTTCCATAACATGTGTGCTCACTCTAGGGTAGTGAGACATCATGCCATGATCCACTAGGTGAGTTATCCCAATGAGGTGGCAAATGAGAGAATCATATTAGCCTCCCATACCATACTAATGTTATCCTCCTAAAAAGTTTAATAAGGCACTAAAATGCTATGCTTTTATGAATGCTTTCAAATATTATGTATAAAGTTTTTTTAAAAGGGGATTTTTCTTTATTTGTGTAAGGTCTTCTTCTTAGGGAACATCGTGCCTAATGTATCCAAGAGAGGACAAGTCAAGACTACCAGATCACCACTTATGGGATGCCTTGTTCGTATCATGCCACTAATGGAAATAGTATGCTTATAAATATCATGCTCTTGGAGGATATCAAATCCAATAACACCACTAAGAAATGGAAATGTCACAAGAAAAAAGAAAATTATGCCATGGAATACACAAAATATCAAAATATGTCATCAATGTATGCCTCCACTTTAAATCAGTTGCTAACACCATTTCTATGAGAAATTTCTTTAAAGTAGCCAATATTTTCTCCTAAAACATGAGAGCTTTCCTCATAAAACCTCATGCAAAGTCATATGTTTCTGAAATAAATCTACATAATGAATAAGGAGGGATGGGTTACCCCAAAAAATACAATGCTAAACCTAGAATGAAAGTATGTCACATGCAAGCCAACTTAAGGCATGTCATCTGCATCCCAAGCTTGCTCTTATATATTCATGGAAGGTGGTAAACTAGCCAAAAAGAAAAACAACAAGTTCCATACGATGAAAAGACTACCTAACCCCTTACCCCCACTGATTGCGGGATAAGGGTGAGTCGAGAATGGATGATGATATGCTACTCCTTGCAAAGAGGAAATGATTTGCAATTAATGTAAAAAATGCAATAGTGGGTATGCTATGACCCTACAACTATTACATGGTAAGCAGTAACAACTATTGTTATTGATTATAATGAGTAGAGAAGCACATATCTAATGAGATATTCCCACATGTAGTATCTATTAGTTTAGGATTCACCAAAGTTAAACTTGCCTTGGAAAAATATTTTGTAAGAGTGTTAATGTTATGTGAAGTCTTTTCTGAATCTTTTGTTTCATTCAAAGGACAATAAGCAAGACCAATAGTCATTTCTTGTGTGTTAGGCTCTATAGGAACATAAATACCTTGTTCTCCAATACCGCATACTTTTCCTCTATAACCAAATTATTTAATAAGTCCATAACCTCTTCCATAAAGCTTTTTCATTCGTTTGGATTTGGTGGTTGTTCATAATCAATTTCATCAAAGCTTTTTGTGTAATTTTCTTCTTCATCCAAAGTGGTTGAGGTGGATGCTTTCGAATTTTGTGTTGAATCTTGTGTCTTCATTACCACTTTTTCTTTAACCTTTTAAGACTCTTTTTTTATGATAGATTGTATTGTCCCATCAATGTTGGTGTAAAATATAATGATCATAAATCATCCATCAATAACATTGTGAATTTTTTAGGGCACTTATCTTTTTGCTCTTCTTTCATGAGTTCTACTTGTGTAGTTGGTGTTAGTGTTTTCAAAGGATTTTACTTCTTTTTCTCAAAGAGAAAATCACTGTAAGGCTCAAGATCAACGTTTATTATATACACCTTTTTGTTGTAGATATACTTCATTTTATGATGAAGAGTAGAAGGCATCCCATTCATTTCATGAATCCATGTCCTCTGAAGAAGATTGTAGGAAAGATCGTGAGGCATAACATGGACTTGAGTTTGTAGGGTATGTCAGGATCATCATGGAAAAGATAGGCCCTTTAGTGGCAAAAATTTTAAAATCAAAGTTAGGAAACCTGACGTAAAATTTGAATAAGTTATTTATATTATTTCAGAAATATGTAAGAATATAATCTATAGAAAATTGAATGTAGCTTCTAAACTACTAGTTTTATTGAAAAAAAATCTTTTTGGTGAAAATTTGAAATTTCAATGCAATAGTACTTAAATTTTAGGGAAAAAATAAGAAGTAGGTGTTTCTCTGACCACCCTAACCACAATAAAATGATAATATTTTTTTATAAGATTTTAGATATAAGTAGAGGAATCATGTCTCGATGTGATGCATATTTTTTTGTAATATTTTTCCAAGTAAATAATTAATTATGAATTTTTTATTACAAATTTTTAAAAATATAAAAACTTGTATGTCTGACCACCTTAACTTGGTCAAAACTTCATGAATTTTTTATTTTTTTAATCCTATAGTAAGAAAAGCATAGAATGTGATGTATGTTTCGTATTTAAAAAATGTGATACCATTTGAAAGCTATAGATGTTTTTCAATCAACCTATCAATCAGGACTTTAGTCATAATTCAAATAGAAAATGCATAATAATTATTAATTAAATTATAAGTAAATCATAATTTATATTGGTGGAAATTTGAGATCACCTTTAAAAACCCTTTTCATTTCATCAATTTTGGGTAAAAAAAAGTCATTAGCTACATACCCTACACATACCCATCATATCGCCACTTTTTGGCCCATCATGATTCTGCACATACCCTGTACAATGACCTTTCCAACTTTAATAGGTAATGTGATGACTCCAAGTGGTTGTTTTCCTACATTATCAAACCCACAAATAAATAAATAATCGTCTTGAATTTGGCTCTTTTCTAATTCAATCTTATCAAGGAGATATACACTACAAACATTAAGAGTTGAACCATTATCAATGAGAGTATGTTTAATGTAGGAATTATTACCCTTAATGTCATTAATAGTCACTATCATCAAAGCATCATTTTGTTTTTTCACTTCTAACATAGGTAACTCATCCTAGTGGAAATTAATGTCCAATTTGGCCAGAGTTATAGCTTGAATTTGGGTTGTCACATCATTTGATTGCATATTAGGAGGGGTAGGAACTTGTTGTAAAGCACATTGAAGCATGTTATGGTAAATAGGTGAGGATTGAATAAGGTCTCATGAGGATACCTTAGCAAAAGTATTTTTGAGTTGTTCAACAAGATCATACTCCTTTCCACTTCATAAAGGAAGATGAGGAGGACCAGGAAAGATAGGGTTAGGGAGTGGGAGGGATGTTTGACTTGCTTTTCATGGTTGTGGATTGTTCCTAGTGTTATATGTATGAGCAACAATTTTTTAAATCAATTGATGCGAAATATTTCAGCATCAAGTTTCCTTTTAGGTGGTTCTAAGATAAGCATGAGTTTATTTTAAACTTGTGGTTGTTATGAGGGTGGATAAATGATAAGTTTAGCCTTAGGAGGTACAATAGTTAAAGGATCTCTAAGTTGTCTTGAGGGAGTTCTAATATTCATAAGCTCACCAAAATTATCTTTATTTTCATGATCCCTTAGTGAAGGGGAGTCTAATGTCACTTCATGATCTTCATCTAAGGAATTCATGTCACTATTGTTTGAAAGACATGTGTCAATGTTCTTAATTTCTTCCATAATAATATCCTCCCTAGTAGGAGAGTTTTTAGGAGAACTACAAACTAGATGTTCATGAAACTCAAAGGTCAGTTCTTCTAAAATGAATTCATCACAAGTAAGGGAGTTATCAATGGTTCGATTTTCTTTATTATCAATGATGGAATTGTCTTGTTGAATAATCTTTTCCCTAGGACTCTAATGACTCTCATTGATTAGATCTTATTCACAAATAGGAGAGCTATTAGGAGAAGCTCAAATTTTATTTTTATGATTTCCCATGATTTCATTCTTTTCCTCTAATGCTTCATTCTTCTATGCCATAATATCTACCCTAGTAGGGGATCTTTTAAGATGTTCATCACATTCCATGGTTAGATTTTCTAAAGTAGCTTCATCACAAATAGGGCATGCATCACGAGAGGGACAACTATGAGTCTCATTCTTAATAATGATTGGTCTTTTTTATTCAAATAGACCTTTCATAATGGTAGGAGCATTAGGGAAGGGAGTAACAAGATTCTCATAACTCTTAATACATGTATCTTCTAACACCAAACTATCATCTTTGCATCTAGAAGGAATACTAGGAGAAGGATAAGTTTGATTGTCATGGTTATCTACATCTACATCCCAATGTCCTATAATATCTTTCCAAGTAGGAGAGGTAGGATTTTTATATCTCTCAATCATTTTATCTCTTAACACATATGTGTCCTCACAAATGTGATTTTCATGGTTGTCTATGATTGGATCCTCTTTCACTAAAGTATTCTCACAAGTAGGGGAGGTGTTGGGAGATGAATGGATAATAGGTAAAGTAGTATCAATGATCTCATCTTCTTATATCATAGTATCTTCCCAAGGGAGAGGAGGAAAGGAACAAAGAAGACCTTCATGATTCCCACCAATTATATCTTCTTTCTTTAAGATACCTTTGCCACAAATAGGAGAGATATCAAGAGAAGAACAATTATGATTATCATGATCATCTATGCTTAAATCCTCTTTCACTAAAAACTTCTCACAAATAGGAGAGATATTAGTGGTTGAGGGGATGATGGGAAATGTGGTAGCATGGAATATGTCAGCAATCTCAATCTCTTTCACTAAGATATTCTCATGACTAACATGCTTGCTAATGCATTTTTATTTGCAAACTTGGAAAAGAAAGATACTAACATTTGTGAAAAGTAATCTATCCAACTTATACAATGCTTCAAGATGTACACAATTGTCTAATAGATCTGAAGATTCTTAATATTGAAATGAATTTTTGAAATTCTCTAAAACTACTTTAAATGGATGATTTGACCCATATGCATAAAAGAGAAATTCCTGAAACTTTCTCAAATTATACTATAGGTTACCAGTGGGCCTAGGAAGCACAAAATATCACTATAAAATCTCAAAAAAAGTTGTTTTTGTAGGCCCCTAGGGACTCATTCACCTAGAGGTGAAAGGGTCACAGATCAGGGCTTTTGAAAAGAACAAAAATGCAAATAAAACACTAGAAAACATTAAAAAACTTTGTTGATCAGTGTCTATAGGGACTCATTCACCACCTTGGATGAATGGGTCTTGGTTTAGATTTTTCTAAGTTTGATTTCTATTTTTTTTATTTAATCCTATATGTTTCTCATCTTAGGTCTATAATAGTTAATTCTATAGAAAATTTAGCAGATTTCAAGTCTCTAAATGCAATGTTTACTAAGATTAAATGAGGAATAAAGTGACTAAATATAGCATTCAATGTGAATCTAAATGATTGAATGATGATTTCAATGCCAACAAAATGCAATACTAAATCAGTTCTAAGGCACTTTTTCCATTTTTTAGTGAATATAAGCATTACAAACATAAAAATGTACCCTAAATGCAATGTTCACTAATGAAAAATTAAATGACCCTAAATGAAATTAAAATCTAATGTAAAACTAATATTTAGGATTTGAATGCACTCCAAATTAGAAAACTTAGAGTGTAAGATCATTAGGTTCACCAAAATGAAATATAGAAAAAGAGGTTCACCCAAATGGGGTAAATCGAATGGATGAACCTAATTTTTGACTTGATTTTTCATTCAAATATAAGGGATCAAATTTATAAATAACAATAAAAAACAAATAATAACTATTATAACAACAATAAGGGAAGCTTTAAGAGGTTAAAACAATGTCTACCTCACTAAAAAGTATTGCTTTTGGGGTCATTGAGGACTCATTTTCCCAAGTGGTGAATGGGTGCCAATTAGGATTTTTGAAAACTAATTTTTTGGGTTCCACTCTTCAATATCTACACTTCTAGCTCACAGGTGACCAACTCTTGAAAGTCAAAAATTACTTTTGTAGAGCTCTTTCCATGATCTTGCAAGATCTATGACAACTTTCTGACTTTTCATCTTTGACAACTTTGCTTTATTTTTTTCTCCACTTGATCTTCAACCTAAGATCCTACAATCACACATAAAAAATGAGAAAAACTTATTGATTGTTACGAAATATGGGTTTTCCTTGGTCAAACCCCATTTAGGTAATTAAACTATATGATGAAAAAATGAAACATGACCATAAAACATGAAACATGAAACAATGATACCTTGGATGAAGTCTTGGAGTGTAAATAAAAAATCTAGCATGAAGTGGCCATGAAGAATTTAGATATTGATCTTGAATTGGATATGAACCTATGGTTAACCAGGATCTTCAAAACTACATCAACGCATCAGCTCAACTACATGCTTGAAGCAATATGCCTTTGATATGATGATATGATCATGAATTGCTACAATAAAACCTTGGTAATCTTCCTTTGAATATCCTCTTGAAAGCTCTTGAATCCTCTTGTGAATGTACTCTTGATTTCATGAAAGTCTTAGGTGAAATTATGTGAATTAGCCCTATATTTATACTAAACTTAAGATTTAATCCTAAAATTCAAATGACACAAGCTAACATCAGATCTAGGATTCAAATTTATTAAAATCATGCCACAAATAAGTTTTAAAATGGGTATCCTTATTAAGGACTCATTCACCACCTTAGGCTAATGGGTCCTAGCATATTTTTCTAGGACCAAGTTTCAAGGATCTCCAGGTGAAATAATATACCAAAAGGGGGTCCTTGGTCACTATCCTAGGACTAAAACCTTGTAAAATTAAGTGTTATGCAACATTATTAATGATTGTTAGGATATATCTTTTAAAAAATGCAATAAATAAGGCTTGGATTTGAATTTAAGGGGCCAATTAAGCTCTAATTAACCTTAATTAATTAATGAAAACCTAAATTAGTGTGAAAGTGTAATAAAACAATTTACAAAACCCTAAATAAGGTTCACTTAACTCCATTTTATCATTAATTATTCACTCCCAAACTAAACATGAAAAAGGGTTACTATTTTTTCCGTTACAAGTATCTATGATTTCAACACTTAAAATTTGAATTTCTAAACTAAATACATAAGAAAATCATGGTAAAGAGTTTTCCACTTTTAGAAATACTAGAAAGAGCATGCGAAGTTTCCATTCTGGGTAAGCAACATAGAGATTCATTTCCAATAGGTATGTCAATAAGGGTAAAGACACCATTAGAGATTGTCCATTTAGATTTTTTTTTACCAATGCAAAAACCCTTAACTAGTGGAAGATATTACTTCTTGATACATGAATGATTACATGATAAAAACATGGGTCTACTTTTTAAGACGTAAGAATAATGTATTTGAATTATTTTTCCAATTCAAGGCTCTTGTTCAAAAGCAACGTGGGAACTATATCAAAGCATTGAAAATGGATTGAGAGGTAGTCAATGCATCTCAAATGACTTCATATATTTTTGCAAGGATCATGTAATTTACAAACAATTCCTATTAGGTACACACCTCAAAAAAATGGTGTTGTTGAAAGGGAAAATAGAACAATCATGGAGATGGCTAGTCTAGTATGTTAAAAAAACATTTTTCAAATGAATATTGGGTTGAAGTTGTAGCATGTGAAACCTACATAATCAATAGATGTCCAACCAAAAGTGTAAAGAATATGATTTTGGAAAAACATGGAGTGGAAGAAAACATAGTGTTGATCATATGAGAGTGTTTGAATGTGTAGCATAAGAACATGTCCCATATAAATTGAGAAAGAAATTAGACAAGGGAGGAAAATGCATATTTGTGGGATATAGTGAAGAATAAAAGCCTTATAGGTTATACAATCCATTAACCAAAAAGGTAATCTTTAATAGAGATGTGTAATTCATAGAAGACGAAGCATGTGATGGATGTTTTGAGAAAAATTTGAATCTAGCAAGAAGTTTACTGCATGAGGGTAAAGAAGAATTAATACTAGTAGGTACACCTATAGTGACTCTTACTCCGATTAAAACTCAAATAAGTGGTCCTCAAGTAACACCTTCAATAATAACAACAACCTCACACATTCAAGAAACTACTTCTTGAAGTGGAAAAAAACTCCATCAATAATAGTCATTTTTGGTGTAGGGCTATCATGTCAACATTCTAAAAATTTTTGGACTCAAGTGACATGTCAAATCCAACATTGGCAAGTTTAAGTAGACAAAATTTAGAAGTATGAGAGAAATTTATGAGGAAAATGAAGGTGACAATAATGCAGGTCTATATTTTCTTTTTGCTTAATATTCACATATAGAGGATCCAATTCATTTTGAAGATGAAATTAAAGATAAAATTGGTATATTCAATGAATGAAGAAATAGAAACTATAGAAAAAAATCAAACATGGGAACTAGTGAGTCTTCCATTAGGAAAAGAGATGATAGGAGTAAAGTGGGTTTATATGACCAAAGGCAAAGAAATGTGGAAGGAAGGATTGAATGACATAAAGCAAGGTTGGTTGTTAATGGATACAAACAACTAATTGGAAGAAATTATGATAAAACATATGCTACAATTGCAAGAACAAAGATTATGAGGGCAGTCTTAGCAATATCAACCCAACACAAATGAAAGGTATATCAAATGGACATGAAGTCAACATTTTTGAATGGGGTTTTGAAGGAGGAATTTTATGTGGAGAAGCCACCAAGATATGAGATTCTAGGGAAATAGAACAAGGTGTATAGGTTGAAGAAATCCCTTTATGAGCTAAAGAAAGCACAATGGACATGGTATAGTAAAATAGACATGTTTTTTTTAAGCAACGACTTTAGCAAAAGTGATGGTGAGTCCACTCTCTACATCAAGAAAAATGATGGTAAGATTTTTATTGTTGTTTTTTATTAGATAAGCAGGGAAGGGCCCTGACCCATACAAAAAGGAAAAAATAGAGCCAAACAACTCAACAAAATAGATTGGCCCAACATAGCCAAACAAAGAAACAACAATCAACATAGGACCAGTCAGAAACAACAAACACAAGAAACTATTCAAGGAGCAGTGCTTGAACCAGGAAAAGCCGGAGAGGGAGAGTTAAATGAAACCGTAACCTTCTTAGAAGAATTCTTCTTCTTTCTATGCACTGTTGTCCAAGGAGAATCAGAAACAAAATATTTTGAGAAATTTTGATTAGAGGGAGAAGACTCCTCTCTAGAGTAGCAGACAAGAGGTACAACTGATACTTTAGGTGAAGCATCTAAAGAAAAATCACTTTACAAAATAGGGGCAACTAGAGAAGCATTATTAATAGCATTAGGAGTAGCCATAACCAGAGAATGCCCCATATTATCCACAAGAGAAGTAACTTCCAGCATAACTGAATCATGTGACATGGAAAGAACCTTAGAAGGAGAGTTTGCAGAGGCAATAGGAGCATCGTTGATATTATTTTTTTTCATAGAAGGAGAAGGAGGCTCTGAGTCTTCATCAAAAGAAGCAGAGTCAGCAGTAGGATGAATTGTTAAATTCTCACGGAGTGATTTTTTCCACCAAGTAGAAGAGGAAGTAGTATGGGAGGCATGAGAACAATCACGAGCCACATGACCAACAACATAACATCTACAATGAAATGGAAGGCCCTTGTAATCCACCATCTGAGACCATGACCAATCACTAACCTGCAAAACCACCTCACTAGGAAGATCCTTCGAAAGTTCAACCTCCACCAAGATCCTAGAAAAGGAGGTATGGGTAAAATTCTTGGAAGCCAAATCTACTTTCAAGAAATGACCTATGGCATTACCAATGCCCTCAAAGGCAGAGGAGCACCAAAATTGTAAGGGAAGATAAGGCAATCTTACCCAAACAGGCATAACATCTAAGGGTTCATTCAAAGGATTAAAAGAATGAACCCAAGGTTTAATGGAGAGGGGGTGAGAATCCCAAACCCACAAGCCATAGTCAAGAATAGCTTGTCTATCTTTAGGAGAGGTGAAATCCACAACAAAAAACCCCCTTCTAGAAGGATAAATTTTCATTGAGCCATCAACCAAAGGAGACCAATGGTTGGTGATCCAAAGATGCAAATCAAGGAGAGATGGCCACAACTGGTAGAATCTACAAATGAGAGAAATTTTAGAGTAAAAATAAATATTTTCATCAACTTTCTTACCAAGAGAGACAACAGGAGTATAGTATGCACACCTCAAAAGAACAAAGGCCTCCCTAGGCCTCTTGGACTTCACAAATTTAGCAAAAGAAGGATGAGAATGACCACCCACCTCACCAGTAGAGAGATTCACTCCCATGGCCATAACCATTTTAGGGGGAGTGGAAGCCCCATTGACCAAAGTTTCCCCAGAGCCAACGACAACCTCACCAACCATAGGAGCAGCAGATGGAGGACCCTCCACAGAAATCCCAACAGTAGTCACTAACGGAGAACTGAGATCCATGACTAGGTAATAGATGGGCTACTACACTACCAAGTAGGAGAAATCCTGCAAAGAATCATTTGAAATTTGGGCAGAGTGGGAGGTGCCCAGATCAGTGTCATTTAAATCATGGACTGGGCGGGAGAATGCGTCATTCAAATCATGGATCCAATGGGAGAATGCCATTAGGAGTTAGATTTTAATTGTTGTTAAATCTATATAGATGACTTAATTTTTATAGGGAATGGTGATATCCTTATTGCTAATTTTAAAGAGGCCTTGAAAATGAGTAGAGATGATAAATTTAGGGTTAAGATATTTTATAGGCATAGAAGTGAAAAAAATGAAACATGGGATTTTTATTTCTCAATCAAAGTATGCAATAGAGATTTTGAAGAGGTTTAAAATATAAAATAGTAAGTCTACACCAACACCACCAACCATAGGTCTAAAATTAAGTAAAGAATATTGTAACAATAATGTGGATCCAACCATGTACAAAACAAAATGTTGAAAGATTAATATATTTGATTGCAACTAGACTTGATATAATGTATGCAATAAGTTTTATTTCTAGATTTATGAGGACTCCAAACGAGACACATTGGCTAGCAAGTAAAAGAGTTATGAGGCATGTTAATGGATCAGAGGGAAATGGTATTTTGTATGCTACAACAAATGAGTTTATGTTGGGAGGATATATAAATAGAGAAATGATAGAAAAAACACATTAGTATATGTATTCCATTTGGGTTTGAGAGTCTCTTCATGGGCTTCAAGAAAGCAACCCATTATTTCCCTTTCCACATCTAATGCTAAATAAGTAGTAGCAATAGGGACATGTCAAAAAAATTGGATCAGAAGAGTATAAAAATATGTAAGGCATGAACAAGAAGAAGCAACTAAAATCTATTGTGACAACTCTACAATAGCACTATCCCAAAACTCCATTATTTTTTTAAAGTAATCACATTGACACAATGTATCATTTCATAAGAAATCTAATCAATAATAGACAAATTATTTTGAAAGATTGTAGGTCATAAAACAATATATAGATATCTTCACCAAACCACCAAAAAAAGAAATCTTTACTATTGAAGAAATAATTTTGATATCATGAATATCATGAAATAATCTTGATATCATAAATAACAATAGTTGTGACAAAGAAAGTGATGAAAAATTAATCCCAACTACGCGACATTAACTCCTCTATGACCTCTTTCACTCTCTCTGTCATCGCATATATTCCTTTATCATTCATACGCATGTGCATTCATTTATCCTCTCCTATTATTAGTTCTTATCATAAGGCACACTACTATTGCAATTGTTCGATATGCATTTGGTATGCACCATCGGCCAATCACATTTTTTTTATTTTAATATATTACTTTCTATTTGTATAGTTTGAATTTTAAAGCTTATTTTTTATATTTGAAATTGAACATTTGGGTATGTGTAGGATCATCATGGAAAAGATAGGACCTTAAGTGGCAAAATAAATAGAAAAATAAGAGTTTGACAATTTGACGTAAAAAATTGAATAAATTATCTATATTATTTCAAAAATATGTAAGAATAGAATCTATAGTGCAAATTGAATGTAGTTTCTAAACTACTAGGTTTGTTTAAAAAAAAAAATCTATTTGGTGAAAATTTGAAATTTCAATGCAATAGTACTTAAATTTCAAGGAAAAAATAAGAAGTAGGTGTCTGTCTGACCACCCTAACCACAATAAAATAATAATATTTTTTTATAATATTTTAATAATCAGTAGGGGACTCATGTCCCGATGTGATGCATATTTTTGTAATTTTTTCCAAGTAAATAATTAGTTATGAATTTTTATTACAACTTTTAAAAAATATAAACTCCTATATGTCTAACCACCTTAACTTGGTCAAAACTTCATGAAATTCAATTTTTATTTTTTTAATCCTATAGTATGTGAAGCATAGAATGTGATGCATAAGCCGATCAGATTAGAAGTTATAGATGCTTTTCAATTAGCCTATCAATCAAAGACTTAATCATAATTCAAATAGAAAATGAATAATAATTACTTATTAAATTCAAAGTTAAGTATAATTTATATTGGTGGAAATCTAAGAATCTCCTTTAAAAACCCTTTTCATTTATTAATTTTTGGTAAAAAAAAAAGTCGTCAGCCACATACCCATCATATTGCCACTTTTGGGCCCATCATGATCTTGCATATACCCATTTATCTCTTTTTCTATTCATGCAAGTAGCTCTATAAATCATTTTTTGTTTAAAAAAATTAGGAAAATAGGAAGACATAGATTGATTAAACAAAAAATGAAATATTAAAACTGGCGGCTGGGGGTACATAATCCATTAATGCATAGTTAATGCATTAAATGACATCTAGCTGGAGAAGTTGCTAGAACCATTGATGGATACATGTGGTTAGTGTACTGATAATTTAATATAGATTAAACTCTAGCAAGTTGCTATAACTATAATTTTTTAAAAAATTATAATTAATTTTATTTTTTAATTATTTAAAATTTTAATGAATTATTGTAGCTTAGTTTATTTTTTATAAATTGTTTATTTGTACAAAAGTTTTTTTTCCTTTTATATTTCATTTTACTCTACAATCATTCTATAGTGCAGTTATAAGAGAGTTAAATAATTTTTTTATGATTGAACAACATAAAAGTGTAAAGTGTGATCATTAATGAAAGAGAAAATTTATAAATTTTCTATGATTAAAGACATGACTTTTTTTCTTTGTTATTTTAAATGATTTCACATAAATTTTAATTTTCATCTCAAATTTTAAAATAGGGAATAATGGTTGGTTACACTTTTATGTAAGTGATTTTTTACTAATTTATTTATTATTAAATATTTTTATAATATGTTTATTTTCAATTTATTTATAGAAATGAAATTCAAATATTTTAACAAAACATTTATAATAATGTTGATTTAAGTGTTTTTTTATTAATTTATTTATTATTAAATAATTTTATAATATATATTTTGAATTTATTTATAGAAATGAAACTCAAATATTCTAACAAAATATTTATAATAATGTTGGGTCTAAAAAAATGCTATTGATAAAAGTGTTAATTCCTTGCCATAGATATTGTATTTTAACACGAGACCTTTAAATGCTTTTTAATGATAACATACAAGTCTTACACTTGCAACAACATTTCACTCATAGCATAACTAATTGTATCCATCTTTTCCTTTGAAGTATATTTAAATTATGTAAAGTAAGGACTGGTGTCATACTTATCTTTCCTACAACTCTTCAAATACACACTACTATTTGTTAAAGTTGAAAAATACAACCTCACAGAACCTAGTGAACACATGCAAGTAAATAACCTGTCACAGAGAAGAGATACCAAAACCACAAGAATAGTGCTTTGCTTGCCAATGAAGCAAAAATGCATTAAAACAATAATTGAATTAATTACAATAAGATCAATCGTTATGAAAGGAGATCAAAATGCTAAAGATGAGTAATTAAGAATTAATAATTAATAATTAATTAATTATTTATGGGCCTAAGTTTAGCTTAAGTGAAAAACTAAAGTAAAGATGACTTAATTAATTAATCAACATGATTAAATTAATTAAGTAATTAACCTATTACTCTAACACCCCCCCTTAAGATGAACTTAGGGAGAAGCTAAAACAACTAAGTAATGCATGAAAGAAAAGATGGGTCCTAACAACAAGGCCAAATGAGATACCCAAATACAACCAAATTTTTGTAAAGCAAAGAAAATAGAGAAAACCTCATGGGAAAATATCTACTTCAAAAAGAGATGAAAAGCATGCTAAAAAGACCATGAAGGAAGGAAGGCCTCGCAAAGACCCCCCAAGGACAACTTCCTTCACCCCAAGCATTGATTGCAACTCAAGATAGCGTGGTGATGCGAAAGGTTTTGTGAAGATGTCTGCAACCTGCACCTTAGTAGGAATGCACTCAAAGATGAGAGAACGATCCTGAATCAACTACCTCATGAAGTGCATGTGGATCTCAATGTGCTTCATTCATTGATGCTCCACTAGATTGTGAGAAATGTGTATAGCACTTTGATTATCACTCCAAAGAACAGTGGGACTATTAGGATGAAACCCAAACTCTGTCATCAACTGTCGAAGCCATAAAATATTCTGACTAGCTAACACCATTGCTCGATACTCAGCCTCTATAGGTGATAATGCAATAGTAGATTACTTCTTTCAAGACCATGTGATAGGACTAGAACCAAGGAAAAAAACAAAGCTACAAGTGGACTTCCGATCATTGACATCACCAACCCAATCTGAGACAGTGAGGCCAACAATGTGAGGGGCTTCTGATGTGTAGTGAATTCCATACTATGTGGTGCCTTGAATGTAACTCAAGATACATTTTGTAGCTTTCCAATGGCTCTCATGTGGATCATGGGAGAACCTAGAGACAAGACCAACCATAAAAGAAAGAATAGGAAGTGAATGGGCTAGGTACAACAAACTACAAACCAATTTCCTATATAATGTAGACTCTACTGAAGGAGTAGAGCAAGTGGAAGACATAACAACACCTGACTGAAATTGTGTGGGAGTAGGCTTGCAATCAAGCATGCCAAATCTCTAGAGCATATCAAGAGAATATTTCTACTGATATATGGAAATCCTATCCAAAGAATAAATAACCTATAGACCAAGAAAATAGTGTAGAGGACCGAGATCTGTCATCTCAAAATACTCCATCAAAGCTCTCTGAACACTCTGAATCAGAGAGGATGAGCTACCTATGAGACTGAGATCATCAACATATAGCACAAGGATCAAAAGATCACCCTCCTAATGTTGAATGTACATTGTGGGATTAGAATGACAGCATGTGAAGTGAGAGGAAAGCAAAAAGGAGTCTATCTTTTCATACCAAGCCCGAGGGGATTGTTTGAGACCATGCAATGAACGTCGAAGTCCTGAAACAAAATAAGTATCCTACATAAAACCCTGAGGCTGCTCCATATAGATCTCATGTAGGTCCCCATTCAAGAAGGAACTCTTCGCATCCATTTGAAAAAGTGTCCATCCCTGTGAAGTTGCTAGTGATAGTACAAATCAAATAGAATTCATCTTGGCAATACGAGGAAAGGTCTTAGAGTAATCAATACCCTCAACCTGAGAAAACCCCTTCGCAACAAGATGTGCTTTGTACTTATCTATTGAACCATATGCAACAAACTTGGTATGGTACACCTAGTTGCACCAAACCAACTTACTTCCCTTAGGAAGATGATAAAGATCCCAAGTATTATTCTTCATCAAAGAAGAATACTCCTCCTCCATAGCCCCATCCCACTCAGGGTGACCTATCGCCTTTGAAAACTTCTGAGGATCATCCGAAATAGCAAGAATCAAAAGAATAGCATCTGATGTTTGTGCACATGTACAACAGGAATCTGAAGGATCACCTGCAAAAGATCCAGCTACATCTACAGTAAAGTGGGCCCACTCGGGAAAATGCTATGTATCTAGTGGTGGTGGGGATGGTGGATGATCATCTACATCATCCTCAAGAGATGAAGAGGGAGAAATAGGTAGTGAGGGAGAAGCTGGTGATGAAGAACCCATCAGAGGAAAGTTCCCATCAAACTGGACATCTTAACAAAACAAGAACTCTTTGGAATTAGGATCAAACAGCCTATACGCTTTAACATCCTCACAGTAGCCAACAAATATGAGTGGTCATATTTTCCTCTCCATGGCTTTCAACTGAGCATCAAGAATAAATGCCCAAGCCTCACTAACAAGAACTTAGAATGTAGAAACATTGGGCTTGACATGGGTCCAAGCCTCCTTAGGAGTCATGTGTCATAATACCTTATGAGGCATTTGATTCTGAATATAAGTGGCACAATTGACTGCCTCAGACCAAAATGAAGAATCTATAGATCGTGACTATATCATACAATTGGCCATCTCTCGTAAAGTCTTATTCTTTCTCTTAGCAACACCATTATGTTGAGGGGTGTAAGTAACTGTAAACTAATGCTGCAAACTAGGCTCAATGTAGACCCTAAAATCTTGCTTAACAAACTCCCCCCATTATCTGTGTGTATCCTCTTGATAGAAAAACTAGACTACTTCTCCACAAATGTCTTAAAGATCTAGAATGAATCAAAGACATTAGACTTGTACTTAAGAAAGTACACCCATGCACATCTAGAGAAGTCATCAATAAAAGTGAGCACATATTTGGCCCCTAAAAATGAAGAAGTTGGAAAGGACATAAGGTCACTATGTACCCAATCCAAGGGTGCCTTAGCACATGTGGCTCTACCCATAGGAAAAGAATCCTGGTGATGCTTTCCAAGTACACATCGTCAAAAAACACCATCAATACAGGAAATATGTGGGAGCGCAATCACAAGTGCTAGTGTACTCATCTATTGTAGATATTTGTAATTGACATGGCCAAAACACTCATGCCAAAGCCTACTCACTATGTCTGCATGTGCTCTAAGAGATGAACCTGAACCATTTGTACTCTCAAAGCCATCAAATATGTATAGGTGGGACACAAAATCCACACTCGTAGTAGCCACAACCAAATTAGGATCATGTAGGTCTTGAATAACCACATCATGTGGTGATAACTCAACTGTCTTACCTATGCTAGAATGGAAAATCTGATAAATGGAAATGAGGTTTTTCAAAATTTCAGGAACAACAAGTACATCCTAAAGACAACTACCATTCAATGAAACATAACTTGAACCTATAACAATAAGTTGTGTAGAGTCACCAACTGCAATCTATAAAGTGCCACAATGGGCAAGTACAATGACAGACTCTTGAGTGTGTGTCATATGGTGAGAAGCACCAAAATCTAGAATCAAGTGGATCCTGAAGGTAATGCTCATGAAAAAAGAGAATGACCTTTCCCTATGTTTGGGGAAGGTGAATAAGGTGAGGTGATATGATATTGTTGCATGGTCTCCTATAAAGCCTCTAATCGCTTCCAACACCTAGAAACTGGATGACCTTCCTTGCCACAAAAACTGCAAGGATCACTTGATTTCTTCTTAGTCTTGGAGGAAGACTCACCACACTTAGAAGATTTACCCTGCTTAGGGTTGGATTGTGGTTTAGAATTAGACTTCGGTGGTGGCTTGGAGGAACTCTCACTACCTGTTGAATCTGTCTTCGGCTTCTATTTCTACTTCTGCTTCCCTGTGATGTCTAAGCTACCAATGATTGGTTATTTGATCCTTAAAGAGAATCCAACTGTGTTCGCTTAGCCTGCTCACATGTCAACCAATCGTAGAATACCTCAAGGGTAGGCATGGAAAATCGTGGACCCAAAACATCCATGGTGGAATAAAATTTAGAAGAGAATATCTGAAATGAACCTCAAAGCTTAGATAGAATTAGGTATATACACTCGGTGTCTGTTTTGTTCTTACCACAACCCTGTAACAATGATATGAGTGATTTTAATTTCATCAAGAAATCCTCAATAGAGGGAAAAGAATTAGGTACTAAGGTGGTTAATTCTACCTCAATTTGAAGTGCATTGAACTGATTAATGGTGCCAAAAATATCATGAAACTTAGTCCACATAGCCCGAGGAGTCGTGCAACCCTCTAGGTGAAATAAAAGACTTTCAGTAGCATGTAATGATAGCAAACCCATAGCCTCATCCATTCTATTTTTGTGTTGTAGAACCTCAAATGGACATGTCAACTGAGGCTGATTTTTATCCAAATGGGACCATAACCCCTTAGACATTAGAAGTGTTGTCGTATGTGCCTTCTAGGTATGATAATTATGTGGGGAAAGATGGTCAACTTTTGAGGTATCAACCATGATGTTTGAGTTTTGAAATGTGTTTAAAGGAATATTTTTTTGGTTTATGATGTGCATATACATAAAACAAGAAAAAAAACACCCCCCACAACATAAAAAACCAAACCCTAGTATAATTTTAAAGCCAAAAAAGCAAAAAAAAAAAAAAAACAAACACTTCAGACTGTATTTTGTATAGCTGGTATATAATATGATGAAATAAGTTGTAGATCTAGAGAGATCACTGAAACACCTTTCCAACGCCTATTCATTTCCACAAAATAGAGTTTGGATGCAAAAGTTACGCCCCCAGAAGTGTAAAAACAAAGTATGAATTTGGCTGATGAAAAAATAATGAAAATTAAAAAACCAGAAAATGAAACCTACACCATTGGATAGTGCCCAGAACCAACTTTCCGATGCCTATTTGTTTGTGAAAAACAGAAATGAAATGCCCAAGATACACCCGCTTTTATAAAAGGTGCACAATTAGCTTTTTAAAACCAAACAAAGGGCTTAAAATTTCAGCCCTTGGACATATGGGCACCCAATTTCTAGATTTGAAGGCTGCAGCTTAGAATATTCTTTAGAATATGCTGCTGTCATGTCATAAAAAGTGCAGCAAGTTTTTTTTATTTAAAAATTCTTTCACAAATTCAAAGGCATCAATCTTTAAACTTGCACAAACTTTTTTTTTTTGGAACCCAATGTGAAATTATTATTTTCAACCAAAAAACAATGGTGCTGTAGAAATTTGTATAGATCTGTAAGCAGTACAGATTTTTAACTTCGTAAACCGTGCCTCCAAAAAATTTGCCACCAAATTTTTTTCTCATATTTTCGTGGAACAGCAGTCAATCTTTAGGTTTTTTGCCACTTCAGACGCAATGGCACTATCTATTTTTGCTGAAAATGCCTCAATTTTCTGCCCACCTCCAAATCTGGCAAAAAAAGCTTATGTATCTTCAAACCCTCGTAGATCTGACGTATTGAATCCAATTTGATGAAACAAAGATCAATCTTGACTGATTAGAGCATTTCAGATGCAATGGTAAGGTCCAATTTGACTGAAGATGCACAAAAATATCACTTTTAGGATAGGAGCCCTAAAAAAATGAATAAGAAGCGACAAATTTGAAGCTCTGATACCATGTTGAAGTTGTGAAATACAACCTCATAGAACCCAGTGAACACCTACATGCAAATAACCTATCACATAGAAGAGATACCAAAAAGCTTTTAGGATAGGAGCCCTCAAAAAATGAACAAGAAGCGACAAATTTGAAGCTCTGATACTATGTTGAAGTTGTGAAATACAACCTCATAGAACCTAGTGAACACCTGCAAGCAAATAACCTATCACATAGAAGAGATACCAAAAACACAAGAATAGTGTTTTCTTGCCCGTGAAGCAAAAATGCATTAAAACAAGAACTAAATTAATTACAATAAGATCAATCCTTATGAAAGGAGATCAAAACCCTAAAGGTGAGTAATTAAGAATTAATAATTAATTAATTATTAATGTGCCTAAGTTTAGCTTAAGTGAAAAACTAAAGTAAAGATGACTTAATTAATTAATCAACATGATTAAATTAATTAAGGAATTAATCTATTACTCTAACACTATCTATTTCCCTATGGAAGTTCCTTCCTTTTCTCATTATGTGAAGGAAATGACAATCTAAACTATTTTTAACTCTGTCTAATTTTGGGTTTCATAGCACCTAAATGAGACTCTTCTCTTTTCCGTCTTTAAGTTTTGGTTTTTATTCAAAGATCAGGTGTTTTGATTTTAAGCCTAGCCATTACCAAAACATGAGTAGTGGGTGATATGTTAGTTTAATAACTTATTATTTTTCCATAATCTATCTTAGTGTCTCGCTCATATGCCAATTTAATAACTTTCTTTTTCCATCATGTATCTTACAACTGTGAACAATTTTAGATTTTTTGGATCCTAACAGACATGCCATTTACATTATTTTAGTAATTTGCACTCTATGTTATTGGGTTTGTTGCGAATCCAGCTTGTGTTGGGATTAGTTTGAACTTGGTATAGATGGATTGATTTAGTGTAAAGCTATATAATAGCTCCAAAGTGGAATTTAACCTTGAAGCTTTGTTTTGGTGCTTTGATGGGTTGATCTAACATTTCTTTGAACCACTTTAATTAGCTTGTGATTTAAGCTTTTTTATGCATTTCTAGACCTTAAAGTTTGGGCAATGTGATAGAAGTTATGAGTTTGACAAGTGGGATGACTAAAATTAATTGACTCTAACAATTATATTTAGTCTGCTTCTTTGACAAAAGATCTTTCTTTGTTGCTTGCCTAAAAGCTTTTGCCTTGAATTTTTCTTTAATCTCCTTTGCATATAGTAACTACTTCATCGCTAGAATTCATTGACCGCTAATTACATTTTTATTTGCTTTCTCCTCTGAATCTAAATGCATTGCGCTCTCTAGTAGGAACTTGACCTTGCATCACTTGTCTCTCTTGGACTCCACATTCTATGCACATAGAGCAGAAATTTAATATGGCCTAGTTATATAATCTGATCTCAGTTAGTTCCCATGCTATAAGAAGCTTTAATATTTTAATTGTAACTAATTGTGTTGTCTTTTTACGTTCATTGCTAAGTCATATACGTTGGATGAAGACAGATTTGAATGTAATATTGGAATAGAAGAGCAGATGTTGGTATTGCTATAGCAACAGTTTGAACAGCCTGCAACAGGGGACTTCATTTTGTTTTATTTTCTAAGTGTATTGGATTCATATGTGTTTATGATCAATGAATGTAATGAATTTTGCATATTTTGAGATAAATGAAAGATAAATCAATTGCAGCTTAACCTCCTTTGTTTTATCTGTTCTTTTGTTATTTGTTTCTTTCCTCTGCCTCTTCCTTCATGAATTTCACCTGGAGGAAACCTGTGGCTGCTCCTACGAAGGGTAAAAGTCCCGTTTTAAAAAAAAAAAAATTCCCTGTTGAATAACGATATTTATAGAAGATCTGGAATAGGCTCATTCCCTGACGGATTCAAACGAATCGTCATCATATTCAAACAAAGTTAGATAATTAATTTTAAATAATACTTAAAAGATGGCTTTTATTTTGACACATTGCAAGATATTTTATTTTCGTAAAAGTGACATCCATAGAAAAAATCTAAAATTCTGAAGAAAATATGAAAGTACTGTTTATGTTTTCTAAATTTTTTCTCCTAAGATGGTAGGTCAGACAAATCGTTATTGCACTTTATACACATATAAATTTAAAAATTAAATTTATCGTGTATATGATACTTCAAGGTGCCTGTAACTTTGAATTATTGCACGACAATTTTCTTTTTACAGGTGAAGGGCCAATAAATAGGAAATCTAGGCCTCCTACCGATGGTAAAATCTTGAAGTTCTAGAGGAAACCTAAAAATCCTGTTTTTCATTTTCTTCCTTATGCCTAAAAATCCCTTTTTTCACTTTTTTCCTTATGCACTGCTGATATTTACATTCTTTTCTTGTCATGGTAGATCGGGACAGGGCTCCCATGCCGGCCAAAGTCCCCAGGGTTTCTGAAAAACAATCTACAGTTAAAATTCTTATTATTGTAACCGGTAAGTGATCATAACTTTGCAAATATACCTAATTAGATACTAAAAACTACTGTAACTAGTCTGGATTATTGTGCTGAAGCCTGAAGCAAGCAACTGCCATGTGAGCTATAGAAGCATTTGGAAATGGTATTATTTTACTATTTTTTTATTTTTCTCTGTTGCAGTTGTTGCAGTTGTTGCATCTGTGGTATTAGCAATCATCTTCTTGTCGTACAAGATGATGTGCAAACCTGAGCCAAAAACTTCACCTTCATCAGCTGTAAATATAGAGGGGGAAGCTGATGTTGAACGACAGCAGGTTCATTCATGTTTATCCTCAAACCTGCAAATAGTGCCTATTATAGTAGATGAAGAGAAAGGAAGAATTGCAGAAACGAACACAGGTCTCTCCTCCAATCAGCAACTGTTTATCGAGCCTACAGAAATTCGTACAAACCTCACAATTGATGGTATAGTTTATATTAAAAGCTATTGCCGTAAGTCTCGTCTAATTTGGGGAAGGAAGTTTTGCACGAGTTTATAAGATGAGCTTCCAAGGTAAAGACTTGGCTATAAAGGAAATAGAACATAGATCCCCTCACACCAAAAGATGGGTGGCTACTGAAGTTGATCTTCTACAGGGAAAGGAGCACATTAACATAAACAAGCTGTGTGCTTGGTGTATAGGAGAAAATATATCCTACTTGGCCTACGTGTATATAGATGGATGTTCTCTCGATGACTACTTGAGAGGAAATTGCGTAGGATTTACCTACAGTTGGGTGCAAAGGTTCAACATGATAATGGGTATAGCCAAGGGAATTGAATTCTTACACTCGAATAAAATCATTCATGTTGATATTAAGCCTCAGAATATTATGGTGGATGCCAGTGATAATGAAGCAAAAATTGTTGATTTTGGGCTTTCTAAGCATGTAGATTGGGATGGCACACACAGATCAACTGCTATGGTAGTTGGTACCAGAGGCTATTGGGCTCCAGAATATTGCTGGAATAATAAGATCTCTTATAAACATGATGTTTACAGCTTCGGAATTGTTGTGTTAGAGATGATAACAGGGCAGAGGCATGTTGATCAAGCACGAGGCTCCAGTGAGTTCCATATTCCAGGATATGTACGGCACATGATAGAGAATAATCGTTTTGAAGAAGCTGTGGACACCAAGCTCAAAAAAAATGGGTGGGACAGCTTTGCTCTAGAAGAAGCCTTGGCTGTTGCAAATATAGCCCTGAGATGTGCTCACCATGATAAGCCCGAGCGACCCGACATGAATCTTGTGGTCATAGAACTCACTTCTATGATGAGCAGCGGCGACAATAACATTACTCGTGGATAGCGAGAAGAAATTGTACCTCTTGAAGTTGTTACATCTTAAAAAATTGACTGCTAAAATAGTTATAGTTTTGTTGTAATTTGGATTAATTTGAACTAATCTATCCCGTGTGAAGAATATTTGTGTTTTTTAATTTTATTTTGAAGTGCCAAGTATAAGGCAATGCAAATTTAATCCTCTTTCAAGGAAAGAAGGCCCTAACCTCAATTTCATGTCAAAACCATTTTATGTGTATGTTTTATCACAATTAGAAATTTAATCAATATGTAATTGATATGTATTGAAATTTAAAAGTTATATATATATATTCATTACCAAAAAAATCTTCATTTATATTATCTTTAATATAAATTAATTATAATCATTATAATAATAATCTAAATTTCAAAAATATGCAATATCTAATTCTATGGATAATATATAACGATAATTTTTACTTATCTATATAGGGAGTCCCTCTCTACAAAAGAATTGTCTAAAGTGGCTTCATTTCCTGTCCAACATATTGTACGGGCGGTGTACATGAGCTATAACCTCTTTCTGAATCTTCCCCCGAACGGTTTGGAAGTTTGAGCACTTCAATAAGCACGACATGAGTGTGGTAAATAAATTAATAAGAAAATAAAGAAGTTTGTTGGCTGCGGGCAGGTAGAAGATGTGATGTTAAATGTTTTGAGGAAAGGGGAAAACCAGAACCAGAGGAGGCATCATTCAGAATTTGTGGACTTCGGTTGCATTGTGTGAGCCGGAGTCTTTCGTGTGAATAAAATATTCTCTGCAATATTCATTTTGTGGTGAATTAGTGCATTGAAATGAATAGACTGAATTATTGCGGCTTGTAAGTTATGGTCAGGTTTAAACAACATTTTTATACTTTGATTTCTTCATATAGCTCATTTGAAACTGTCAGTGTAATTTCATATAGTAATTTCAAAAAAGAATCACTTTGTTTAAACCAGATCATAAACTACAAACCAATTTTCAATAGAAAAGAATTGTATTTAACATCCATATTTTTTTTGTTTAGATCATCATTATATTTATTTATCTAAAATTTGGTTCCTCGCACCTGACATAAATATTCACATGACATTCAAATTTTGCTTGGTTTCACCTTATATGCATCTTGACATGCGCCATTGTTACTAGCAGTGTGGAATATTAGATACTTAGATCATAGTAGGGGAGAGGGGCCCATAGTGGAGCACCCTAATTTCCGTTCCTCAAAATCTTATGTGGAAATTTCAAATCACTTCAATTTTGTACAACAATTTATTTGGCAATTCATGTGCTTCTATATTTCATTTTAGGGCCACATCATCAAATATGATGCCACATCAGCATGCTTTTTGTTGAGGTATCCAAAAAGGTCCAAAAAAAAAAGTGAGACCGATAGTGGTGCACTAAGTCATGTTTTATTGATGCGCTGATGTGGCATCACATGATTTGTCACTTTGCGTACTTTATGGATAAAAAGTGTTTTGCAATTGGATATTAAAGTGCTCCACTATGGAACCTACTGAGGACTACTTCTATCCCCACTATTAGACCCTACTCCATTATGGGCCCCTCTCCCCTAGTATTCAGGATGCTTGAAGACCTCAATATATTTTAACTGAGCAAGAAAGTAGGATATATTCGTTTGTTTTGTATTTATCCATGTGAAGTAATATTCAGTTCAAGCATGGTTAGAAGGAAAGAATAATGAATATTTGTTTCATATATTGGTTAGTTTAGTTAATTGGCAGTTTTTGTTAGTTAGTCGCAGTTATTTTTGTTGAAATTGTCTAATTTCTCCTTGTGCGTAGTCATCTTCCATGACTGTAATCAGTTGAAACTGAACTGAAAGATTGTTTGTTGTCAAGCTTTTAAAGCTATTCACTGAAGTTTGTTGGCCCATCCTCCATCTGTTCTCCACGTCTCTAACTGTTTCCCACGGTGCCTATTAATATGTTATAATCGTTTCCATATCTCCTACTCTCTTCTCCACGTTTCCTATTCTATTATGTTGTAGTTTCCTATTTTGCTTTTGTCTCCTCATCTGAGCTGAGATCGAATGTTTGAAATCCTCTATAAATAGAGAGGTAATGTAAATGTTTTTGGTATCAATAAAAAAGGTGTGATTGTTGTAGCATTCGTATAAGTTATTTTATTCAATTTTATTTTCTCTCTGCTTTCAAATTTGGTATCAGAGCAAGCTTAGTTGATCTTGTAGAGATTTCTAGAAGAAGACTAGAATATTGTAAAAGCTGAGGAGGAAGGGCTGCTTAGACTTAGGTAGCTGAAAGAGACTACTGCTACAATTGTGACGAAGGTCCAAAATAAAGTTGCTGCCAGTTTTTGAAAGAAAGCCAAGAAGATATTGCACAGAAGTAATTGCTGCCAATTTGTGATTGAGAACCAAACTAGTTCGTAGACATGGCAACAAACAACAACATTTCTCAGCCTCAGATTCTGCTATTCACTGGTAAGAATTATGATTTTTGGTCTATAAAGATGAAAACATTGTTTTGTTCTCAAGATGTATGGGATTTGGTAGAGAAGGGTTTTGTAGAACCACAGGATCATGCAGCCTTTCAGGCATTATTACAAGCAGAAAAGGACCAGGTCAAAGAAAAAAAGAAAAAGGATGCTAAAGCCTTGTTTATTATACAAGAAGCTATGGATGATTCAGTGCTCCCAAGGGTTGCTGCAGCAATTAGGTCCAAACAAGCTTGGGAGGCACTAGAAGTTACTTATCAAGGTATGACCAAAGTAAAGGTAGTTAAGTTACAAACACTAAGGAGAAGTTTTGAAAATTTTCATATGAGTGGTTTTGTATTTATACATCATTTTTTTATTGAAGTATTGAATATTGTTAATTAAATGAGGACACATGGGGAAATCATAACTGATCAAATGGTGGTCGAAAAGGTCCTTAGAGGTTTTCCTAGTAAATTTGATGCAATTATAGTGGTCATTGAAGAATAAAAGATTTAATTCAACTATCTATAGATGAACTATTGGAACCATATTATCTCATGAATCTAGAATTTATAGGAACAACAATTCTACAACAGAGAATGCTTTTAGATCTCAAGTGTCAGCTAACAAAGGAAGAGGAAGATCAAACTCTAGAGGAAGAGGAAGAGGTAGAAATGGTCATAGAAGTTTAGATCAAGAAGAAGGGACCAACGAGTCCAATCATAGTTTCAATAACAAAGGAGGAAGAAAAAATGAATTTCAAGAACAATCACCAAGGTTTGATAAATCCCACATCCAATGTTATTAATATAAGAAATATGGTCATTTTGCAAATGAGTGTAGGAAGTAACAATAAAATGTGAAAAAAAATGGTGCAAATTATTTAGATGTATCTGATAATAATTCGGGAAGTTTATTTATAACTTGCAATGTAGCTCAGGAAAGTTCTAAGAATGTGTAGTTTTTAGATAGTGGTTGTAGCAATCACATGACTAGAAATAGAGAGTTATTTGCTAGTCTTGATTATTCTGTAAAATTTGAAGTAAAATTGGGATATAATAGTAAAGTATCTGTAATGGGGAAAGATGCTATTAATTTTTTTACTAAAAATGGAGAAAAGAGATATATCCCTAATGTTTACTGTGTTCCTAGATTAAAACATAATCTAATGAGTGTGGGACAACTAATGCAAAATGGGTACAAATTTTTCTTTAACAATGATGCTTGTACAATTGTTGATAAAAATCCTAGAGACAGATTAATTACAAGGGTTGAGATGACCAAGAACTAGATGTTTCCCATCCAAATTCATTGTATTCAAGGAAAAGAAGAAGTTAATTTCAGGTCAGTACACTTAAACTAGACACGGCTATGGAATTTGAGGTATGGTCACCTTCATTTTGATGGTTTGAGTTTATTGCAAAATAAAAATATGATAAGAGGATTACCAACCATCAAGAAACCAACCAATTCATGTGAGAGTTGTATATTAGTGAAGCAACACAGATAAATTTTTCTTCTAGGAAATTCAAATAGAGCAAGGACTCCATTATAGTTAGTTCACACTAATATATGCGGTCCAAGGAAAATTCCATCTTGAGGAGAAAGTATATATTTTCTAACATTCATTGATTATTTTAGCAGGAAAAATTGGATATACTTTCTCAAGCAGAATTTGGAAGCCTTCAATAAATTCAAGTAGTTCAAAGCTATGGTGGAAAAGAAAAGTGGACTATTCATTAAGATACTCTGATCTGATAGGGGTGGTGAATTTAGTTCTAATGAATTTCTAGAGTTTTGTAGAGATCATGGGATCAAGAAACAATTCACAACAAGGTACACACTACAAAAAAATGGTGTAGTAGAGAGGAAGAATAGAACCATAATGGAAGTGGCAAGGAGTATGTTGAAAGCCAAAAACTTGTCTAATGAATTTTGGGTAGAAGCAGTAGTGTGTGCAATTTACATTTTGAACAGAAGTCCTAAAAAGAGTGTTAAGGACGAAATTCCACAAGTAGCATGGAATGGTAAGAAACATAGTGTATCTCCTCTTCGAATTTTTGGTTGTGTTGCATATTCTTTGGTGTAATCTAAATTAAGAACCTAATTGGATGATAAAAGTGAGAAATGTATCTTTATTGGTTATAGTGAGCAATTGAAAGCTTTCATATTGTATAACCCCATTTCAAAGAAAATTATTACTAGCAGAGATGTCAAATTTAAGGAGGAAGAATCATGGGATGGAAATGTTGATAGTACAGTAACATCAAGAGCACCAATATGTCATAGTGAAGAAGAACAAGATGATCAAGATGGTCAATCAAATCAAGTAGAACCAAGCACTCCATCAAGAAATCATGTGCAAGGTCAGTCATTAGGTCATACAGAGAAGTCTAATCCTAATTCAAGTGTAAGTAATGAGTCAAATCCTACTATTCCATAGATTTTGGATGGATTAGGGATGTTATGTCTCTTTTGCTCAATTAGGGCCTTTCACCTAAGGGAAAGAGATAGATCCCACACCAAAAGTCTAGGTGGTTCACTAAAACTAATGTATGTGTGATGAAAATATGCCTAAATGCAGTAAATTGATGAAATTTATTGATTATTAATGCAAAACTAATGAAATATGAAGTGTTTGAAAACACAGTGTGGTATGTAGAAAAGAACTAAAAACATGCACAAATGAACTCAGAACTTAATTAAACTAAAAAGAGTGCACCTGGAGATGAAATGATGATGTAGGAAGATTTTGGAATCTGAAATAAATATTTGTTGATGACTAGTGGGAATCATTTTCCACAAATGGCGAATTAGTCCTGCTTCTGGCAAACTTTCCTGAAACTAGTTTCTGACTGTCGGGAATTGAATTATGATGAAATCAACTTTTCCATCCTAGCAGTGGGACTCATTTTCCACTGATGGTGAATCATTCCTCCTCAAGAAATCGACAAATTCAGCGGTCAACTCTATGGGTCTAGATTTGCACTTGTCTTCTTGTCAGGTTGACAAAATCAAATATGTAGAAAATGAGTTGAATGTTGTCTCCAAGCTTGAATTAGGATTTAGTTTAATTAAATGGCTTTGATGACTTTTTGACCACTTTTCAACACCTATTTCTTTGAAAAAATTTCCTACAAGACTTGTAAACACATATGTAAAGAGGGGGGAAATGGTTAAGGGTTAGAGTATAGGGATTTGCCTTGGTCAAATCCCACTTTGGTAATCAAACCATTGATAAAGAAATGAAATGAAAACAAGAAAGGAATGATGAATAAATAACATGTAAGTGTCCTAAACTCACCAAATCCAAGTTGTTCTTGAAGTCTAAAGATGTGTCAATGGCTACTCCAAGATGCTTGATAATTGCCTGATTGAATGATGCTATGATGGATTGAATGCAAGAATTCTAATTGATTATGAATGATTAAATGAGATGAATGGGGGTTAAAATGGATTTAAAACACTTAGTTATACACACTTATGCCCTAATTAGCCAAAAATACAACATCACAGATCGACATAAGGTCTTAAAGAAAAAAAAACTGAAAGAAATTTGAATTTATCTTAAATTTTGTGCTAAGAGGGACTCATTCGCCACCCATGGCGAATGGGTTCCACTCTAGGATTGCAAGTGGGTGTTGGGAATTAGGTTTCTTTTAATATTTTTTTCAAGTTTTTATTAAAAAACACACTTAATTAAGGCCTATAAGTGCATAAAGGGGCCAAATAAATCATAAGAAAGGTGTAATTAGTGATGACAAGCCTAGAAAAGTGTAGAAATGTGCTACAACACCTTCACAAGACATCATAATTTGAATATTAAGGACCTAATGTGAATGCATAAGTTACATTGCAACATTAAATCAAAGCAAAATAGGTCAAGCATCATAGGAGAAAGACCTAAATAACCATGAAAATGTCCAAGATCCATTTTTCTGTGGTACATTTAGCCCCCACTTTAGTGAGAGGATGAACTTGCTTCAAACTCACACTAAAGTAGCCATGCATATCAAGAGGGATCCAAATGCACTTATGCTAGCAAAATGAGATGACAAAAATCAAGAGGGATTATCAAGCCCTCGAGATGAAGATCCTATGGCCTACCAAACATAAGAACAAAGGAACACATTTGTGAAAGAGAAAGAGAAAAGAAAGAGAAAAAGAAAAAGTCAGATCAAGCTTCGATCATTTGTCCAGCTAGTTGTGGATTAGATATAGGTTTTTTGTCTAAAAAATAAAATGCATACTCACTCTGGGGTGATGAATCTCATGGCAGTCCACTGGGTGAGAAGGCAGAAAAGGTGAAATACATATGCTCAGTTGGTATGTACTCACAAAGACATAGGTGGATGTGGGGAAATTCATGCCACAGAATGGGCTTCCCTCTCAACCTTATCAAACTTATACCTCCTGATAAATTTAATAAAGCACCATAAAGGGAAATGTTGGTCCATGCTTCATAAGACAAGCAAAGAGCTACATATGCTTAGAAATCATGAACAAACAGGAAGGCACCACAAAAATGTAAGTTACATTATGCAAGGTGGCCATATGAATGCAAAAGTGTAAAATCCAAAAAATGTTCAAAGGAGTCTTGTTAAGTTCATACATGGTCTATAACTTAGGGAACATTGTGTCCAATGTCTCCAAGAGAGGACCAATCAAAGAATAGAAAATTTACAACTTAGGGGATGTAGTGTGTCGCATCAGGCCACTAAGAGGAATGTAATATGCTAAGATATATCACACTTATGAAAGACATCACACCCAATGTCGTCCACAAAGTGAGAAACGCATCATATAAAGTAACAAGTTTGCACTAAGAACCAAGAATACAAATGAATAATTCCAATGTATGCCCTCACTTTAAAGGAATTTATACACACCGTACTGTGAATAATTACTTTAAAGTAGAAAATGAAAGATGCAAAAATAAAACAAGACATGAGAGCAAAATTGGAAAGCCCCTATGTTAAGTCATATGTTTCCAAGTAAGGTTGTGTCATGTTAATGAAAAAAAAAGAAAAGAAAGAGAGGTTTCCCACAGAAAGGAACACACCAAAAACATAAAGGATATATGGATTTGGGGTCAATATGTTCATTACTATGTTTTTATGAAAGAGCTTAGAACTGTCATTATTCCCCAAAACACATAGAACTGGAAGAATGAATCAAAGAGAGCGAAAACAAAAGAAAAAGAAAGTTTGTTTTGGTTCAACATGGAAGAGACATTGCAGTCTCAATGATTTGCATCATCCCCAAAAGGAGAACATAAGTGAAAAGAAAACAAAAAGGAAAAGGAAAAGCTTTTGTGTCAACATGAAAGAGACATTTCGGTCTCAATGCCTTGCATCATCCCCAAAAGGAAAACACAAGAAAAAGATATAGTAAAAAGGAAACGGGACCATTTGGGTCAACATGGAAGAGACATAGGGTGTCTCAACACTTAGCGTCATCCCCAAAAGGAGAACACAAAACAACAGTGAAAAAGAAAGGGAAAAATGTATGACATATAGAAGAATAGAGGTACAAATAGAGAAAGTGCACAAAGAGAGATAAAACATCAAATGCACATTACGGGGGAAGATGATACACAAATACAATCACACCAATGGAAAGAAAAAGAAAAAGGAAAATGTAAAAGGCTAGTAATGCAAATGCAAGTCAACCATTAACCGAGTTAGTGGCTTCAAAATCTCAAGTTGTATAAGCTGAAGAGGAATAACGTAGTTAAGAGACAAGGAAAAATGTATTACGAGAACAAGGCTAACAAATTTTTTCCCCCCACTGAGTGTAAGGAAAGGAGCCAAGATGGATGATGGGAAAGATCATGCAATAGTGAGAATAGAAAATTTAACAACTATTGCATGATGAGGTTGGTGATAGGGTATTAGGGGATGATAGGATAACAATCGGTATTAGTGAAGTGATACTTATTCAATATGTCCTTTAATGTTCAACATTCATCACTGCTATGTCCACGAACACAATGGTATTTGCAATTTGGTATGTTGGAATCTTTAGGATGGATGACCAACTTTTTGAAGGTGTTAAGAGTATAATACCTCTATTTAAAATCATTTACAATTTCATTTCAAATTCAGGTGGTGGATGGAGAGGAAACTTGAGTTTTTTCAATTTGTAAGGTCATTTGCGTTTACTAGATTCACCTTTTTCATGTATGGAAGGATGAAGAGGACCCATGGGGATCCTAGGATCCTTTTCATTGGAATCAGGAAATGGTTGTTCATGGGGGAGGAGGACATTCAAGTCAGGAGGGGAATCAAAGATCACCGTACCATCATATTGAAGTCTCCAATATTCAAAAGGAGGCTTGTTTGCATGAGAAGGATATTGATATCCTAATCATGTTGTATGTTCATCTATTCATCTATTGGTTTTTGTTCTAAAAGTTGGTGAATTTCATGTTCGGTTGTTGTGTCACATCCTTGTTTGCTTAAGATATTAAAGCCTTTTCCATAAGTTTATTCAAGATTGATTGGTGTGTTTGTAACTTTGTTATCATAAAATGGTTGAAGATGTGGTGGTGTAGAAGAACTAGGTACTTCGTTTGTTTTAGGATGTAGGTATCCAAATGTATTAGGAGGTGGGATAGTAGGAAGATCTTGTGACTTGATGGATGGGTAAAATGATGCATTATTTTCAAGGTTGTCAAGGAATACGTTTAAGAACTTATTCATGCTATCATAATCTTCTCCAATGATGTAAAAAGCATGAGGAGGACATTCATTTGGAGTTGAAGGAGCATGAGTAAGCTCAATGTGATTAGGATCACAACCAGAGGCATAATTTGACATGTCCACTAAGTATTTTAACGAATTCCAAAACTTATTAAAGGAAAAAGCCATGATGACAATGAGTAAAAGTAAAATAATATCCAAGAAAGAGAAGAAAATAGAAAATATGGAAAATATGATAGAAATTAATAGTAGAAAACTATAATGAAGAAATGCCCATAAAATGCTATTCAAAATGTACAGCTGGATTGCTTCGCCCAAGGTGGTGAATGAGTCTAGGGATGAGTTTTTTTGTGTTTTTTTTTCAAAAAGTTTAAAGTGGTTTTCATGCTTTTTTGATGCAAAATGAAGTTTAAATATACATATGGAAATTTTAGATAAAATCTATACCCAATTGGAAAAGTTCAATGTGTGTTTAAATCCAAAGAAGTGTGTATTTGACTCTTAGGATACATAGTCTCAGCTAAAGGAATCAAACTAGATCCAACAAAAGTTAAAGCAATCATGGAAATGCCACCTCCTAAGAACATTACCCAACTAAGATCTCTACAAGGAAGATTACATTCCATCAAAAGATTCATCCCACAACTAGCAGACAAAAGTCATCTTGTTACTCATTTTTTGCACAAGAATGTTTCTTTTAGATGATATGAAAATTGTGAGGTTGCCTTTAATCAATTGAAACAATATCTGGTGAGTCCACCTATATTGGTACCACCAATAGGGGGAAAACCACTTTTACTCTACATAGCAACTACTAAGGTATCTTTAGGAGCTTTGCTAGCACATGAAGACTCTACAGGAAAAGAAAGGGAGATATACTACATTAGCAGAACACTAAATGGCTATAAAATTAACTATACATTCATTTAAAAATAATTTTTAGCAGTGGTGTTCGCTACTCAAAACTTGTGCCACTACATGTTAACACATACAATCAAAAATGATAGCCAAGATAGATACATTAAATTATCCACTCAACAAAGCCAATCTAACTAGAAGACGAGCAAAGTGGGTGATGATATTGCGTGAATTTGACATCCAATATGTGGATAAAAGAGAAATCAAAGGCCAAGCAATAGTAGATAAGTTAGCTGAAGCACCATTTCAAGATGACCATCCCATGCACATTGAATTTCCTGATGTCAATGTCCTTGCAATAACAACAGAACATTGGATATTATACTTTGATGGGTCTTACAATCAACACGGATCAAGTGTTGGAATCCTATTTCTTACTTCTCAAGGACACACTCTCCCAAAATATTACAAGTTGATGTTTCCTTGCACTAATAACATGGTTGAATATGAAGCACTAATCATTGGTATCACGGTAGGAGTGGAATGGAAATCAGAAAAATTACAAGTCTATGGAGATTCTCAATTAGTAAAAAATTAGGTTAATGATGACTATAAAAAAAAGATGACAAGTTGATGCCATACAAGAGAATGATAGATGAATTCAATAGATACTTTGTTGAGATCAAGTTTGGACAAATTCCAAGAGTGGACAACAAAGCTAAAGATGACATGGCAACCATTGCTTCTCTTTTACAAATACTAGAAAAAAGTAGTTATGAATTCATGGTGGAACGATTGTTTAATCTTGCATATGACAATTCTAAATCCCAAGTTGTGTACCATCTAGTTGAGGCTGATTCTTCAATCTATGGGAATATTTATACCTATCTAAGAGACAATACCCTCCCACCTGATCTATCCCACAACCAAAAACAAAACTTTATCCTTCAAGTAGCTCGACACACCCTGATAGCTGATACACTTTATCAATGATGTCTCGATGGTACTCTCCTCTGATGTCTTGAACGTGATGAATCTAAAATCATTTTATGAGAAGTTCATGAAGGTATTTGTGGTACTCATTCAAGTGGTCTTACTCTAGCTAAGAAACTCCTATGCTTGGGATATTATTGGCCAAACATGGAGAAAGAATCTTATCAATTTGTCAAGAAGTGCAAGAAGTGTCAATTCCATGGAAACCTCATACATGCATCGACGCAAGAGCTGCAACCATTCACATCAACCCGATATTTCTGTCAATGGGAACTTGATCTTGTGGGTAAGATTCATCCATATTCCTATAATTGACATAAATTCATAATCATAGCCATTGAGTATTTCAAAAAGTGGATTGAAGTTGTCCCATTAATCACAATCACTAGTAAAAAAATTGCCTCTTTCATCCTGAACTACATTATTTGTCAGTATGGCAACCCTAGCTCCATTGTCACTAACAATGGTAGACCATGCAAAAATTAATATTTTCAAGAAATTTGTGAAAAATTCCATATCCAACACCGATTATCCACACCCTATTACCCTCAAGGTAATGGCCAACCAGAAGCCTCAAATAAGACCTTATTGAAATTCTTGAAGAAAATTGTGAATGATGTTGGATGTAATTGGCATGTTCAACTAAACCCTACTTTGTGGGCATACAGTATTAGCATCCACACCCCTATAGGAGCCACACCATATGCCCTTGTGTATGAATCAAAAGCTATTTTACCTATTGAGGTTGAGTTACCTTCACTCTAGGTATCATTGAAAGTGTAAGCTGTAGAAGGGGAAAAACGAATTAAACTATGCATCTACGCTTCTAAATAAGATAATTGCATCTAAGATTAAGAAATTTAAACTAATTTAAATTACAAAATCTACAAAAATTTATCCTATTGTTCTCTAACTCTAAAGACTTCTCTAATTTTACTTAACTCTCAAATTTGTAAGCTAATTAAATTATTAAAATGACACTTAGAGAATGAGAAATGAGATTATGCTATTCTATTATGATCTAAATGTGCAAGCTCTATTCTAATGGCAGCCATGACTGCAAATGTTGATGCTTGATGGATGCTAGATGGTTGCTTCAATGCTGGATGGTTTGGATGCTTGAGCACTTTGGAAACCTGCAGAGTAAGATTACATTAGTTGGGATCCTTTTCTTGTAGCCCAAGAGCTGTATTTATAGCTTTCACTGCAGCACAATTGCACAGGAAACCGGGATGAGGGGCTGCGATTTCCTCTGGAGAATCCAAAGGCATGGGATGAGAAGAAGGAGCTAATCATGGAGAATGGTTTCTCCCCATGAAAACACCAGGCAAAATAAGAGGGAAGGTGGGTGGAAGGTTGTTGAGAGAACTTCCTGCAAATTTTTCCTGAAGCTTTCCCGTGAATGACAGTGCCATTAATTTGGTTGGTGAGAAATAAATATTTATTGGTGAGTGAATAGTGCAAATCTTATGCATAAATTTAAATAATTTTAATTTATTTAAATTTAGCAAAAGGAGGAATAAATAATTTAATAAATCAAACTATAGGGTTTGTTTTATTAAATTAAAAGGAGAATGATAATTAAATAAAAGATTTTTAGCAATCTTTATTTAATTAAGAAGAAATGTGATTTTAAATAACACAATTTATTTAAATTGTGTATTAATTTAAGATAGAAGAAATAATGATAACAATTAAATAAAACAAAGTTTTTAATTTTGTTTATTTAATTAAGAGAGAAATAATATGATGAAAATGATAATAATTAAATAAAACAAAGTTTTTAATTTTGTTTATTTAATTAGGAGAGGAAAATAGAAGAATTATAAATGAACTTAATATAAATAAATATTTCTATTTATTTAATATGTAGAAGAATTTAAGATTAATTAATCAAATAAGTCGTATTCAATTAATTAGATTCTCTAGACCATTTTTTAGGTGTCTACATTTTGCCCCTCTTTGAAGTGATGTGTTTACACAGTGCTTCAAAGAATGATTTTGCTTCAGCTGCCAGTATTGACGAAAGGTTTTAAAGCATGCCCCAGACTTGCCCCAAATGATGAATTCCGAAATGATAGTGATATATGCCCCCTCGGGAGATAAATTGATGAATTTTGGATTTTTATGATTTTTCAAGAATTTTGAAATTTTATGATGGTTTGATGATGAATTGATGAAGAAACAATTTATCTCCTGACAAGATTGTCCGTAAATGCCCCTGTGATTGATATAAATAAATAAATCTCGTAAAATCCCCCAAAAATAGCCTATAAATGCTCCAAAGGTCAATTTCAAAACTCATTTGTGCATTTGACTTTTACAATCTTTGTGATAGAGACCTTTTAGAGTGTTCAGAGCTAGGATGCCGATCCCATACCACACCCACCGACTTGAGCGTGTGCGCCGTCACCAGCGTCTGGTTGATTATGGTACTCCGGTATGTACCCCAACTCATCCTCGTAATTCGCACCTTTATTTTTTATGTGTTTTTGCATGTTTTAGAGTTTTAGTGCGCGGAGAATGCGGTGTAGCATGCCCATGATTTTTGTAGCGCATCAGAGTTTTAGCGCGTCCGGTCAATAGCGTAGCGCGTCTAGTAAGTTTTGTAGCGCGTCAAAAGTTTTAGCGCGCAGGGTCAGTTGTATAGCGCATCTGTGAAATTTTGTAGCGCGCCAGATATTTTAGCGCGCAGGGTCAGATCTATAGCACGTCTGGTGAGTTTTGTAGCGCGCCAGAGATTTTAGCGCATTAGGTTGATTGTGTAGCGCTTTGGGTATAGATTGATGTAGCATTATGCGATTTGATTTTCGTCGATTTGTTTTTGATTCCATCTATTTTAGTTTGATCTTGACTAAAATATGTGGGAAATGATCTCATGATGAGTGAGATCTATTGATTGATAATAATTACCCTCATGATAGGCGAGGAATAATTATGCAGTCTGAATGATTGAACCTAATTGATAGATGAGGGTTCCATGATGATTTGATAGGTTGATAGGTAAAAGCACAATGTTTAGAAAATTTGATGATATTGTGATATTCTGATTAAAAGGTTTTGTTTTGTATGAGTACAGGAGCAGTTAGATATCATCCAGGTGCGAGAGCAGTTCCCATGGCCGTTTGATATGATACCGAGACTGTCACCTGATGAGAGACAGCATATTGCTGCTTGTGGTTTGGCGACTTTACTTGACATGCCCCATATTAGACTCAATAGGGGTCTATTGACAACTTTGGCAGAGTGGTGGCATAGTGACCACAACACCTTTCACTTACCTATTGGCGAGATGACCGTGACGCCAGAGGATGTATGGCATATTCTTTGTATTCCCTTTGTTGGTGAGATCGTGGTTCATGATTCAGAGGAGGTTGGCGGTATAGAGGCCATGCAGAGAGCCTTTCAGGATCCCCACATTGCAGGAGAGTGGATCCCATGGATAGATATATATGAGTCATATGCTCCGCTTCCTTCAATTTTGGCAGGTTTCATTGGTGGATTCATTTGTCCTAATAAGAGGTCAAAGGGTCTATCACTTGGATGGGGGCGGGTGCTAGAGGGCCTGGTGGTCCATAGGATGAGATATGCATGGGGCATGTGCATGCTTGCCCAGTTATATCATGATTTGCATTGGATAGTATATCTCGGTGGTAGCAGTTTATCGGCAGGGGCTACCCTTCTCTAGGTATGGGCCTAGGAGCATATTGCTGTTACGCGTCCCGTACCAGTGTTGGCCAGACTAGCGACGAGGCCATATGTATTTTGATATAGAGGCAGGCATACCCAGCATATGATGGGTAAGCTTGAGTATTGGAGACGGATCGTTGATGATATAGAGGCAGTGACCTGGTGTCCGTACCTAGACTGTGATGCCTGGGACGATGATGATATTGAGTTGGGGTTTTTGTCCGATTCTATGTATTTGATTGGGAAGAGCCCCAGGGTTTTGGAGTGGTTCCTGTTTCGTCGTGTGTACAGACAGTATGGTATTGTGTAGTGCATGCCATTGGGTGTAGCACATTATGGACGACGATGGATTGATGTTCCTGATTGGGGTCCCAGCTTGCCTTACGGGGCACTTGTTGAGGGTTACCATGCTTTACAGTCATCCGCATGGGATGTTCGGCAGGATATTGTCGAGGCACCCATTACTCCTGAGTATGGAGAGTATCTGGCTCTACACCCTCCTCCACAGATCACTATTCCAGATGAGCCAGCACCTGTACCAGCGGCAGCACCAACAGTAGCACCAGCAGGGGGTGTTCAGGTTGGTCAGAGACGGGGTAGAGAGGAGGATGTTGATGTGGATGTGGAGAGCAGCTCAGAGATCGATAGTGATGAGAGCTCTGATAGCAGTGATGATAGCAGTGCTGATGATGGTGGAGATGGTGGGAGATCGGGTGTAGCAGGTACATCAGAGCCATCCTCCAGTGCGCCTCATAAGAGGCAGACAATTACTTCCTCATCGACAGATCCCTCAGAGATTGCGGGTTTACAGGTGCAGGTCCAGACATTGCAGGGACAGTTAGCACAAGTGCAGGGTTTATTAGCTCAGACTCAGGCTCAGACGCAGGCACAACTAGCCACTGCTCAGACCCAGATCACATCTCTAATTAGTGAGAGAGATGGGGCTTTACAGGCAGCAGCAACCGCACAGGCACAGGTGCCAGGATTACGAGCACAGTTGTCCATAGCCCAGGCACAGATCACAGCCTTGGCTGCAGAGCGGGATACCATTAGACGGACAGCTGAGACAGCACAAGCGACTGCAGAGAGGTTACAGAGAGTGGCAGATGGGACTTCTGTAGCGGATTATATGCGAGAGGCCATGCGGGCAGGCGCTGAGATTGAGTTCTACCGGAGCCGTTACCATGAGCTTTGCCCCCAGAGCAGAGAGTCAGCTATGCTCAGTCGCGCTCAGAGAGGACTCGATCGAGGACAGTGAGTAGAGGTGTGACACAGCCTCTTCCAAGAGATCTGAGAGATCCTGGGACGTCTGGTGGTGGTACCGATACTGGTGCTAGACCTGCTCCTTCTGGTGGGAGTACTACTTGAGATTATATGTGTACCCATTGAGAGATTGATATAGCCATTTTTGACATGATATTATTTTCATTCTTTTCAGACTTCATTGTATACTTTACACTTGATGAGATATATATGTGCAACGGTTCGATTGATCTATGACATGATTTTACGTGTTTTATGTGATGGATGCATTGATTTTATGATGTATTGATGTGATGGATGCATTGATTTTATGATGTATCGATGTGATGGATGCATTGATTTTATGATGTATTGATGTGATGGATGCATTGATTTTATGATGTATTGATGTGATGGATGCAGTAATGATTATGTGAAATGATAATGATGATGTATTTCTTTTCTTAATGAGATGTAATGTATGATAGATAAAACGTGATGTTAATGTAATGATGTATGGAAATGTTTAATGAATGTGATAAATGAATATGTGATATGTGATAAATGAAATGATGTAATGAATTGTAAATGGTATGTAAAAATGTAATGATGAATGATAAATGTAAATGAAATGTAAATGGATGATGAATGAAAATGTAAATGAAATGTAATGATGTATGAATATGTAATGATAGATGAGATGGAATGCAATAATGTGATGATGTAAACGTAATGATAGATATGAATGATAAGTCAAATGAATGATGAATGATAGATGTGATGGTAAATGTAAATGTAAATGAAATGTAAATGGATGATGAATGGAAATGTAAATGGAATGTAATGATGTATGAATATGTAATGATAGATGAGATGGAATGCTATAATGTGATGATGTAAACGTAATGATGAATGGTGTAACCTAACGTGTATATGATATCACAAAATGAGATTTTTATTGTGAATTATTGATGAGATGAAGAGATGATCCTCTATGCATGTTGATTATGAAAATTGCATGTGTCAAGTATACTCAGTCTTAAATAAGAAGAGATAACATCATTTGTGAATGAATCATTGTAACTTGTGCTACTAGTACTCTGGAGATGTATTATTATGAATGCGATCTATGTTAACCATGCAAATGCCTATTTTATCCATGCAAGTCTAAGTGTCATTTCAATAATCATTTTATTCTGCTTTGTATCATCACTAAGCTTTATTTTAAAATGTTGAAAGCGAATACAAGCATCAATGATATGAGATAGACCAATGATGACCTGAGTATTTCTTTCATGATTTTTGATATTGCAAGCGAACACAAGCATCATGGTATAAGATAGACCAATGATGACCTGAGCATTTCTTGCGTAAACAAACAAGAATTAATCATTTTCTTAAGTGAATTTGAATGTCATCCATGATATTTGATATAGCACTTCCCGTGACAATTCACAAAATAATAACGACTAACTCACAAACAACAAACAAAGAAAGGGTATCATTCTTCTTCCTTACTTCTCTAGTTCAATACATCATTGAGTAGTTCCAAAGAAATGATAATCAAATGATAAAATGAAAAGCACAACAATTCAAATTCTACTTAATGTATTTTCAAATCATTATTCAGATTAGATCATCAGTGTTGAGATGTGTGTGCTGATGTGTGCATGATATTTCCAAACGTTTGATCAAATGATGTGACCTAAAAGACCTATCTTAGGGGTCTCGGGGACTGATCAAAGATTAGTCTTGCCTACGTTATACACGCAGAGACCACATAGTTTGACTGACAGAGACTCCACTTTTGACTGATGTAGACTCTATTTTGATTTTCTGATGTTTTTGGATTTTGAATTTTCTGATGTTTTTGGATTTTGAATTTTCTGATGTTTTTGGATTTTGATGTATTTCCACTTGATGTTGTTATGTTTGATTTCCCTTCCATGCAAGCTGAAAGTCTACTTGTACTAGATAACACTAGGATGTTGCCCCCAAGCTAGGGTAAAACATGGTATCCCTGCTATGATATGGATAGTGATAATCTCAACTGATAGACAGAAATGATATGAAAGGAAACAATCGTAACAACATTGTACCTAGTAGATAGAGGAGTTTGGTGAAAATCACAAGTAACGCCTATTTGCCAGGTTTTCATCACTTGTTTTTATTGTGTCCTCTTTCATTTTCCTTTGTATTTTGTATTTTTATATATATATATATATATTTTGTTTTTGTTTTTTTTTTTTGTATTTTTGTAATTTTCCCTTTTCTGTGATCATGACGCCTGCTTGCCAGGTTTTCATCAAGACAACTTTATTGACCGTGCACTAGATATCCTCAAGTGTAGAATCGCCTAAGATGAATGTTGTTCATGGGCTCCTCCAACATGTCTCCTTTTGGTGTAGACAGTCGATATGCTCCTGATCCATAGACTGATATGATGACATAAGGTCCTATCCAGTTAGGTTCAAACTTTCCTTTCTTTTCTCTGTCTACTTGATTTCTAGGGTTTTCCCGTAGGACCAAGTCTCCAATCTGGAAGACTCTAGGCTTAACCCTATGATTATAGTTCCTAGACATCCTTTGTTGATAGGCTATCAAATGATTAACAGCTTGTTGTCGACGTTCATCCAGTAGCTCTAATTCCTGAAGTCTAGAGACCCTATAATCTTCATCTGAACTGAGTCCCTTTAGTGAGACTCGAAGGGATGGGATTTCTACCTCAATAGGTAGTATTACTTCTGATCCATAGACAAGAGCATATGGTGTAGCTCCCGTTGGTGTTCTGATGCTAGTCCTATAAGCCCAAAGAGAAGGGTTAAGCTGAACGTGCCAATCACGTCCCACTTCATTTACAGTCTTCTTGAGAATCTTTAGGATAGTTTTATTTGAAGCTTCTGCCTGTCCATTACCTTGAGGGTAATATGGGGTTGAAAAGCAATGTTGAATGTGGAACTTTTCACATAGCTCTTGGACATCTTGGTTCTTGAAAGGCCTGCCATTATCTGTGATGATTGACTGGGGTATCCCATATCTACAAATGAGATAATTAAGAATGAAAGATGATATTTGCTTTCCAGTGATTGTGGTTAAAGGAACTACCTCCACCCATTTTGTAAAATATTTGGTTGCTATGATAATGAACTTGTGTCCATTAGATGAAGATGGGTGAATTTTCCCTACTAGGTCTAATCCCCACTGACAAAAAGGCCATGTAGTTGTAAATGGATGCAACTCTTGTGCTGGTGCATGTATAATATTGCCATGGATCTGGCATTTTGAACATCTTTTGACAAACTGATAAGATTCTTGTTCCATGTGTGGCCAGTAATACCCCAAACGAAGGAGTTTCTTGGATAAAGATAATCCACTTGAATGTGTTCCACAAATTCCTTTGTGGACCTCGTGTAAAGCAAAAGCGGATTCATGTTCTAAACAACGTAAAAGAGTACCATCTAGGCCTTGACAGTAAAGGGTGTCGGCAATAATGGTATGTTTGGCGGATTGGCGTATGAAGTTGCGCTTTTGGTTGCGAGAAAGATCTGGTGGTAAGATATTATCTTTCAGATAAGCATAATTGTCTCCATAAATGGAAGATTGGGCACTATCCAAAAGGCTTATGGTTTGGGATTTGGGATTTGCGTATGCAGGATTTGATACTTGTTCTACAATAAATCGATAATGATCTTGCATTTCAGGCATTTGTAGAAGAGATGCTATTGTGGCCATGGCATCTGCTGCTTTGTTCTCTGATCTTGGTATCTGCTCAAATTTGATTTCTATGAAGTATTTTCTTAGGTCATCCACCAGCCTCTTGTACAAAATCAGTGTGTCATCGTTAGTTTGGTAATCATTGTTGACTTGGTAGATGATTAACTGGGAGTCTCCATACACCTGTAGTTCTATGATTTTCCATTCAATAGCCACTTTAATTCCAAGGATCAAAGCTTCATATTCTGCCATATTGTTAGTGCAGCGGAAGGTAAGCCTGTATGATCATGGGATTGTGTGCCCAAGAGGTGTGACAAATAGAATTCCTGCCCCTGATCCATGTTGTGTGTAGGATCCATCGAAGTAGAGTTGCCATGGTTGTGTTGTAACCTTGAGGATATCTGCACTGGGAAAATCCATGGTCATAGGATGACTGTCTGATAATGGAGCTTCTACTAGTTGATCGGCGATGAATTTCCTTTGATAGCTCACCTTTCAACATATTGAATATCAAACTCACTGAGGAGCATGACCCACTCTTCCAACCTTCCTGTTAAAGCTGCTTTGCTCAGTAAATATTTGAGAGGATCAATTTTTGCAATGAGCTTGATAGTGTGAGTGAGCATATAATGTCACAATTTTTGTGTTGCAAATATTACTGCTAAGCATGATTTTTCAATGAAGGTGTAGTTTACTTCATGTCCATTGAGTGTCCTGCTGATATAGTATATTGCCTGTTCTTTTCCTTCTTTATCCTCTTGTGCTAGCAAGGCTCCTAAAGAAATATCTGTTGTTGCGATATATAGCAACAATGGCTTGTCTTCACTGGGTGGTACCAAGATTGGTGGTGTCATCAGATAATGCTTGATTTGATTGAAAGTAGTCTCACATTGTTCATCCCATTTAAAAGGCACATTTTTATGCAAAAGATGGTTGAATGGATGACACCGATCTGCTAGTTGAGAGATGAATCTTCTGATGGACTATAGTCGGCCTTGTAGAGATCTTAATGGACTAATATTCTTAGGAGGTGGCATTTCCATAATGGCTTGGACTTTTGCTAGATCTACTTCAATTCCCTTTGTAGAAACTATGTATCCTAGGAGTTTTGCTGATGTTACTCCGAAGGCACATTTCTTAGGATTCAATATGACTTTGAATTTTTCCAACCTATCAAATATTTTGTCCAATATCTCTAGATGTCCTTCCCTGGTGTAAGACTTTGCTAAGATATCATCCACATAGTCCTCCATGAAGGTGTGCATCATATCATGGAAGATTGTTGTCATAGCTCGTTGGTATGTAGCTCATGCATTCTTTAACATAAAAGGCATGACGTTCCAGCAAAAGGTGCCCCATGGACATGTAAATGCTGTCTTCTCTTGGTCTTCAGGGGCTATCTTGATTTGATTGTATCTTGAAAATCCATCCATGAGTGATAGCATTTGATGACCGGCTGTGAGATCTACAATCATGTCTATGTTTGGCAAAGGAAAATCATCCTTTGGACATGCCTTATTTAAATATTGAAAATCAGTACATATTCTAATGGTGTTATCCGACTTTGAAATAGGTACAATGTTGGATATCCATTCTGCATAATCAATAGATCTGATGAATCTAGCATCTAGTAATTTCTTCAAATAATTTTTCACTAATAATGCAACATGTGGATGCATTTTTCTCAGCTTCTGTTTTACTGGTTTAGTGCGAGCTGGTAAGGATAAGTGATGCATAATGAGATCTGTGTCCAAGCCTGGCATGTCAGAGTATGACCAAGCAAAGTTGATGCATAGTTCTTCAAAGAATTTGATAAAATCTGGCTTTTCTGTATCTGTCATGGATGCGGCCAAGTGTAGTATTCTTGCTTTCTCTGTTGTGCCAATATTAATAGATTGTGTGGGTTCTATCAACACTGATGATCTTTCATGGTAATGTTGCAGGAGGATGTCAAACCTTCCATCCTTTGGTGCCTCAATGAGGTTTTCGCCATCGGATGCGTTCTTTTGTTTTACTATTTTAGGATCAAATACTGCCATAGAATGGTTTTCACCATTAGATCCATTTTTTCTTTCATATTTTTGCAACTAGAAGGCTTGGCATCCTCCTGCCTAAAAGCGTCATTAAAAGAAGTATTGGTAGAACAAGTATCAGATTCCTCACAGCAAAGGTAGTTAATAATGGAGGAGTCATTGTCGAAAATAGGGAGATTAATAGGATGTTGGGGTTCCCATTCGATAAGTTCAAGATGTAGTAAAGGCAACGAATCATTAGATGGGTTGAGGTCAGTGATAGTGAAAGCTCAGACGAAAATGTCATCTAGGTTGTTTGTGGTTATGTCGAGGCCCACAAAGGTATTTTCTTCCACATCATTTATCTCAATCGATGTCCGTTCATCTTCACTTGAGTCATTGAAATTTTGTGTTTCAAAGACAATAGAATTAAAGTTTGAGCTTTGGCCTTCCTCGTGTTTGGGAGTATACTTTTTGATAATGTCAATCTGAATATCTTCATAGGAAACATCTGATAAGTTATCCCACTCATACTCATTTGAATCTGTTTCATAGTTATCTCTTATTTGAAGAATACGCTCCACAGTTTTATTGGTGATTTCTGCTTTTGCTTTTTTTGTGTCTCCAGTTTTGCCATTCTGCTGAATTGTGAGGACTTGGATTGGTTCTGTCACACTTTGCTTCCCTCGATCAAGAGATCCTTGTTCTGCTACATATCCTAGTCCTGTTTTATCCTTATGTTGGAGCGTAAGAGGCTGGATTGGTTCTGTTATGCCTTGTTTCCTTAACCCAAGAGGTCCCTGTCCTGAATATCCCATCTTCTCTAGAATAGTTTTTCCTTTTCCATATTGATTTGTCTCTATGATGTTACTTGTGGAAGTGAAATATTCTTCATCTTTATAAAGCCAATTTAGTATGGCCTTATCTTCTGATTCTTCATCTAAGCTCCCAGCTTTTACAAATCTGCCATCTAATGCTGTTGTAGATTGTTCTAAAGTGTGGGTGTTTGTAGATGGCTGCCCATATGTTTGTAAGGAGGGTAACATTTGTGATAGATGAAATGAGTGTCCAACACCATATTCACTTATTCCTTTGTCACTTATCTGTACTTCCTTGGTGAATTGATGTGAGAGTGGAGCCAATTGTTCTTCAACATTTGAAGAGTTAGATTGTGCCACCCTTATCTCTTGTGATTTTTGTTGTTTTGGAAGCCACTTTGAAATGAAGCTTTGCTGTTGCTCACTATCTGATGTGCTAACTTCTCTGTTGTTAGGTATGAATGTATCCTGAGATGTCTTCAAGGTATGACAAGCTTGGGTGTCATTGTAGTCTGCTGTGATTGTTACCTCCTGTCCATTGACGGGAAATTTCAGGCATTGATGATATGTAGAAGGTACTGCTTGCATATCATGGATCCAAGGGCGTCCCAACAGTATGTTGTATGTTAGTTCTCTATCTAAAACTTGGCAAACCACTTTTTGGACAATAGGCCCAACTTGAATGGGTAATATGATCAACCCTTTAGAGGACCTTTCTTCCTCATCATATGCTTTGATTGTGATTTTTCTTCTTGTATCAATGGCTTCATCTGAGTATCCTAGTGCACGAATCAGCTTTAAGGTACAAATATTTAAACCAGCCCCTCCATCTATCAGGACACGTTTTACATGATGTTTATGGATAAGGACTTCAATGTGAAGGGCAAAATTATGTGGGTGGGTGAGTGATACATCATCATGTTCGGAAAATGAAAGGCAATGAGGTGTAGATAGATATCCCACCATAGCTTGGAATTGACACACATCCAGATTGTTCAAGAACCTCTTTGTGTGATGGGGAAATCTTCAAAAGTTCCAAGATTGATATTTGTGCCGGTATTTTCTGCAATTGATCGATGAGATTATATTGATTGGAGGGAGGATCCACTGATGGGGATGATATTGATGCTCCTTTCAATATAACTTTGGATTGTGCCCTTGTTGTGGCATTAACCTGTTGGTACTCTTGTTTCCCTTTGAGTGTGATTACATTGATTTGGTTTTCAGATTTTTCCATATGTTGTACCAAATTGGTAGATGTAATGTCGTTGTTCTGATTGATTTGGTTGCATAACTCTTCATCCTCCTTGACAGCGGACAAACAAAGGATTTTTGCGTCATAAACATAGCCAACATTTTTACCTTTGGTGTTTGCGGAAGAAGATTCTCCCTTCTGATAATTGGGTAGAGCATTTTTGAATGTTGTATGATCTTTGTTTGTTTGAGGGCCCTCTACAAATACTTTTTTTTGATCTATGAGGTCTTGTATCGCATGTTTTAATTGCCAACAATTTTCAGTCATGTGACCTTTATTTTGATGATAGTGGCAGTAATGTAAGTCATTCCACCATGATGGTTTGACTTGAGGGTCCCAATTTCTAGCCTCTTGCACTTGAATGAGTTTTTCGTTTAAAAGTTCTTTAAGGATTGATTCCAATGATTGTCCTAATGGCGTGAATTTTCATCTATTGGATGATCATTGGAATGATTGGGCTTTTGTTTCCCCACTGTTTTGATTATTTCCTTGATCACTACTTTGTTTGACATTAAAACCATTGTTTTGTTTGTTTGTAGTGGTTGGTGTCAAGGTGAATACTGGTTTAGGTGCGTGTGTATCAATCATGGTATCAGTATTCTTGTTCTTTTGCCAAAATCTTGGCTTTTCGTTGTTGTTGTTAGAGGAATGGTTACTGTTTGAACCTTCAATGAAGTGTTTGATTGTTCCTCTTTTGATTAGAGCCTCTTCGATTTTGAGTCCCTTTTCGATAACTTGTTCAAATGTGGATGGACATTGTAAGTCCAATCTGTAATTCATGTCATCTACTAAGTTATCAATGAACATCTCTATCTTCTCCTCTTCAGGAATAGATCTAGGGTATTTAGCAAATAGCCTTCTCTATCGTTGGAGAAAGGAAATAAATTTTTCACCCTTTTCTTGTTTGGTGTTGTAGAGCTCTTGTAAGGTTACTCCATGTTGGATGTTGAATGAGAAGTGTGTAATGAACCTATTGATTAGTTCCTCAAAGGATTGAATCCTAGGTTCCAGTTTAGAAAACCACTCCATGGAAGTATTCCCTAAGCTCCTTGGAAATAATCGTAGTAGGTAAGAGTCCTCGTGTGCGAACTCTATGCTCATGGCTCGAAATTCCCGTACGTGATCAAATGGATCGGTTCTTCCATTATACATGTTGTATGTTGGGTACTCACAATACCTTGGAAATGGTATCATGTTAATGTTTGAGTCAAATGGATAAGGGCAAATGTCTTGTAATAGATATCTCTTTGTTGGCCCTTGTTGGATATTTTGAAATTGTAATTGCAATTGTTGGATTTGTCTTGTCAAAGCATCTATTTGATTTGGATTTTCTATACTAGTTGAGTTAGGTGTGGCTGTTTCCTTGAGTTGATTGACATCAAAGTCTTTAGGAAGTTTAGCACCTTTGTCAGCTAATAGTAGAAGATACTTTTCCATGTCTTGCTCTAGCATCTTTTCCATAAATTTATGGAAATGAGGGTCTTGTTGAACTTTCTCGATTTCCTCTGCAGTTATTTCTTTCTCATGTGAGTTAATAAGAGGATCAGTGTTGCTATATCGTCCCCAAGGGTTTTCTTCAGCCATGGCTGCTATTCTTTCATTTTCTTGTTCTTGTTGTTTTTGATATGTTGCTCATGTGAAAATAGGCATACAAACGTTTAAAGTTTACTCTAGACTTTGATCTTGGATTTGATTGGATAAGTGCCAAGGTTGTTGATTTAAAATCTGATTTCGTCTTATCTAGTTTTGTGATGAAAGGATGATAGAATCCTTGATAGGGAAACTTTGAAAGAAAATATTAGATTTTGGTGAAAATGACACTATGCAAGATGCTACCAGATCTAGGTGTAGGGGTAAAGCTTTTTCTTTTGCGTGACTTAAGTGTTTCTGGACTGAAAAAAATGTTTTGGACTGACAGAAACCTTGTATTCGATATGGGAAAACTGAAAAAAAATCCTATTAACTCTCTATTTTTTTGGTTTTATGGTGTGCTAAAACAGATACCGGGCGCACTGAAACAGAGACCGGGCGCGCTGAAACAGATACCAGATGCGCTAAAACAGAGACCTGGAGCGCTAAAACAGAGACCGGGTGCGCTAAAATAGACACCGGGCACGCTGAAACAGATACTGGATGCGCTAAAACAGAGACTGGGTGCGCTAAAACAGATACCGGGAGCGCTGAAACAGATACCGGACACGCTAAAATAGAGATTGGGCGCGCTAAAACAGATATCGGGAGCGCTAGAACAGAGACTTGGCACGCTAAAACAGATACCGAGAGTGCTAGAACAGAGACTTGGCGCGCTAAAACTATGACCTTAAGATTTTTAAGACAGAAAAACTATCTTATTCTATGAAATTCACTTGGTCTGGTATCATATTGGATGGCTGGTTGTGGGATGTATTCTGGATGAATTCTCTGACTATGATTGTGGTGTTGCCTAAGAGCTCTTCTTTGGAAATATGCTTGTGAATCTAAGGGAGCTACAGCGTAGTCGTCTGTATAACCTCTAGAGAAATCGTGATACCTATGAATAAAATTTCTATGTTGGAGTAGAACTTTCCTGCTTTGATATAGAAACCTTTGTTTTCTTAGGAGTTGTTTGTATGCAAGTGTTCTCTTTGGTTTTCAAAATCATTTGGCAAGAGATTTCTTGACAAACTTGGTGGATACCCAATCTCGAATCATGAGAAATCCACAAGTGTTTTGATTTTAAGGATTTTTGTGATGATCTTATCTGAGTTTAATGATAGAAAACACAGCAATCAAGAATAGAATGGTTGTATTTAAAATCCTAGAAGCTAAACAAGTAGTGTATGTTCTTAAGAATCAATGATTCTTCTTGATTTTCACTGGTTTGATAACAAGATAAAACACATCAAATAGACTCACTCCTAGAGACAAAAGGTCATCGTTATATACTCGAACGGCCCATAGCTTGGAATTGCGTCGACTCACACAGCCATGTCATCCCCTAGAGGGCGCCCGTGTTTTTGTCTTTTCCAGGTGCGTACTCAGAGTGACGGAAGTGGATACCGGATCCCCTAAGCAAACAGTCCTTGGAAATTATATGGTGAGTGCTTGAGGGTAGATTCTCCCCCGCCCCTGCACCGCCAAGTATTACAATGTTCGAAAACTGACAGGCGTGCTTCTAGTTCTAGGTTCTTAGATAGGGTTTCCGTTCAGAGCGGAAAATGGATAAACTCCCTCGAGAGACCTCCCAATCTTTAAAACAAAGATTTTGGGGATGGTTATCCTGCACACTTCCGTTGAAAGAGGGTTTCCCCAAATTCACATAAATTTTTAAGTGGGTTGGAATACCATGGCTTTTGGCTGTCCCCACTCAGGTGTTCCCGTAGGGTGAGTACTTTTTCCCACTATGGTAGCCTGTCTAAAGGTTTTAAGAAAACTTGAAATTGCATAAAGTAAATGGTGAGTCTGGTATTTTTGATGCACCCAGTTAAGGGGAGAGCATAAACCTATCACCCAAACACAGCAAAAAAATGTTGTTCTTTTTAAAACCCAAAAGACAAGTGATTTATTCTAATGGAGATATTGCTCCATGACAAGCATGATGTTCAATTTTTAAACCTCCAAAAAGAAATGTGACATTTCTATCCTAGGAATGGTGAATTTTAAACCATTTCTATCCTATGATTGGTAAGTTTTAACCATTTCTATCCTAGGATTGGTAAATTTTAATTGTTTCTATCCTAGGGTTGGTAAATTTTAACCAAACAAGAAGACAGAAAAGAAATCTGGCCGCGGACGTGTCAGATCCAGATAAAAAAAATGCTTTTAAAGATGAAAAGATGGCGCACTGGAATAGAAACCAGGCACACTAGAATAGGAACCCGGCGCGCTGGAACAGTAACCGAACGCGCTGGAACAGTAACTGGGTGCGCTGTAAAAGGAACCCGGCACGCTGAAACAGACCCCCGGCGCGCTGCAAAAACTTACGATCCTGCGAAAACTTTCACGCCAATTCTTGTACGACATAATTTTCAAAATTTAGTAAAATATGGGGTAAGGCCCCACGATGGGCACCAAATTGTAAGTTGTAGAAGGAGAAAAATGAATTAAACTATGCATCTATGCTTCTAAATAAGATAATTGCATCTAAGATTAAGAAATTTAAACTAATTTAAATTACAAAATCTACAAAAATTTATCCTATTGTTCTCTAACTCTAAAGACTTCTCTAATTTTACTTAGCTCTCAGATTTGTAAGCTAATTAAATTATTAAAGTGACACTTAAAGAATGAGAAATGAGATTATGCTATTCTATTATGATCTAAATGTGCAAGCTCTATTCTAATGGAAGCCATGACTACAAATGCTGATGCTTGATGGATGTTGGATGGTTGCTTCAATGCTGGATGGTTTGGATGCTTGAGCACTTTGGAAACCTGCAAAGTAAGATTACATTAGTTGGGATCCTTTTCTTGTAGCCCAAGAGCTGTATTTATAGCTTTCACGGCAGCACAATTGCACAGGAAACCGGGATGAGGGGCTGTGATTTCCTCTGGAGAATCCAAAGGCATGGGATGAGAAGAAGGAGCTGATCATGGAGAATGGTTTCTCCCCATGAAAACACCAGGAAAAATAAGAGGGAAGGTGGGTGGAAGGTTGTTGAGAGAACTTCCTGCAAATTTTTCCTAAAGCTTTCCCGTGAATGGCAGTGCCATTAATTTGATTGGTGAGAAATAAATATTTATTGGTGAGTGAATAGTGCAAATCTTATGCATAAATTTAAATAATTTTAATTTATTTAAATTTAGCAAAAGGAGGAATAAATAATTTAATAAATCAAACCATAGGGTTTGTTTTATTAAATTAAAAGGAGAATGATAATTAAATAAAAGATTTTTAGCAATCTTTATTTAATTAAGAAGAAATGTGATTTTAAATAACACAATTTATTTAAATTGTGTATTAATTTCAAGATAGAAGAAATAATGATAACAATTAAATAAAACAAAGTTTTTAATTTTGTTTATTTAATTAAGAGAGAAATAATATGATGAAAATGATAATAATTAAATAAAACAAAGTTTTTAATTTTGTTTATTTAATTAGGAGAGGAAAATAGAAGAATTATAAATGAACATAATATAAATAAATATTTCTATTTATTTACTAAGTAGAAGAATTTAAGATTAATTAATCAAATAAGTCATATTCAATTAATTAGATTCTCTAGACCATTTTTAGGTGTCTACAGAAAGGAATCATTTCAGAGGAAGACTATTGAGTATCTAGACTACAAGAGTTGGAATTGTTAGATGAATGCCATCAGCATGTTGTTGATCATCTGAAAGCCTATCAACAAAGAATGTAAATAAGCTATAATCACAATTTAAGACCAAGAATATTTTAGGTTGGTGACTTGGTCCTAAAAGAGAATCCTTGCAATCAACAAGATCAGGAAAGGAAGGGAAAATTTTAACCTAATTGGTTAGGTCTTTTTTGTCATTTTCTCAGTCTATGGATCTGGAGCATAACAATTGTCTACACCTGAAGGGGATTTTTTTGAAGAACCTATCAACAACCTTCATCTCAAGAAGTTTTATACTTAACTCATCCAGTGCATGATCAAAAAGTCAAAAATCCAAAAAAATCAGAAAAAAGTCAAAAATCCAAAAATACAGAAAAAAGTCAAAAATCCAAAAAAAAAACCAAAAAAGGAAAAGTACAAAAAAAGTAAAAAAATAAGAAAAAGGTTACCTTGATGAAAACCTAGCAAACATGCTTCTTGGTGACAACAAAAAATCATAAAATCAGAAAAAGTGCAAGAAAGAAAAAGTAGTGAAAACCTAGCATCAGGCACTATTTTTGATAGATTAGCTTTTCCATCTATTGGAATGTGTGTCAGTCATCCTCTTTTCACCATCATTATGCTTGGTCATTAGAAGAACCTCATGTACATATCTTGGCATCATGGTCATGTCTCACCCTATCTTGGTTATCATTGTGCATATTCGCAATAAATGGTTGGTTTCTCGCTGGGGGAAAAAATCATGAACTCACCAAGGGAAATCTACTATGAGCTTAACACAACAAACTAGCAATAGTCAAACAATGTAGAAAACACAACAATCACAAGGAAACTCAACATTGAACATTAATCACAAAATTTTAGAAAACAAACCATTCAAATCAACAACAAGATCGGTCAAAACAAAATCTCATTCGATGATGTTCTTCGGAAGCATGGTTTAATCACTTTAGCATGAATGTTCAACTGTTGTATTTTAATTTTTGTGATCATTTCTCTAGAGCAACTCAAGGATGTCATGGACTAGAGAATCTATGAAGGAGTATGATTTTTATTTGTCTGTTGTCTATGAGTTAGTCATTACTACAATGCAAATTTTCATGGGACATGCTCTACAAAGTATCTTTGATGACATTCTAGATTTGTCTAGAGAAAAGATTAACTCTTCTATTTTACACAAGAAATACTTGGGTCATCCTGGTTCAATTATGTCTAGATTCTTGTATTACCTTGCAATATCAAAAAATCAATGGAAGTTGTACTCGGGTCATCATGGTCTAATTATACCATCAATGTTTGTACTAAATTTCAACATATTAAAAGCTCAATGATGATACCAAGCACAACAAATCGGCTGACAGAATGACAACATTGCATATTTAGATTTGCATGGTTATGATAGATTGTATCCATATTAGTTTTACATCTACATTTTAGATTTTCCAAGGCTGGCAAATTTCACAATGATTTTAATCTCTCTCATTAAAGGATTGAGTACATTTGACATTAACAAAAACAAGATCATTTACATGTAGTTGAATAATCATTATCATATCACATCATACATTAGAAATCATTATCATATCATACATACATCCACACATTAGATAATATACTAGCATTGGAAAAATACTAAAATAAAATGCATCACATTTCATTTGCATCCATCTCATATATCATAAGGCATCATCCATAGAATCATATAGAATCATAATCCATGCACCATCATTTCATTATTTCACCCATACACAACCATGGTATGATCATATAAAACATCACATAGCATATAAAATAGAAAGTAGATGCATTCATCAATAGCATCCATCATAAAAGAAGATAGACAACATATAGATCAATAGCATCCATTGCCTCTCATATAATTTCAAAATAATCAATGTAAAGTGTACAATGATATCATAACATGTGGAGGGATACATCAAAAAAATGTGGCAAAATATCATAAAGCCCCTGACTGAACAAGTGAATACATCATCAAGTGTCAATACATCAAATGTCCCCATCAGAGCTATGTGATTCTCCCCCCAAATGTTGCTAGCCTCACTAAGCCTCCTGATACACCCCCATATGGACTTGCACCTGGATCTTTGGGAGGTGGCCAAGTCACACCCCTACTCATAGTCTGAGAATGACTCTGACCTGATTTGGCATTGACTGATTGTGCATAGCTAGGGGAATTACCACTTTGGAGGAACTACCTCATAATACCATAGCCTGTAGTACTCTACCTCTCTGGTTGAATGTCGTACCTCTCTGAGCATATCCCCTATAGTGGTCCCCTCAGACACTCTCAGTAACCTCTCAACCAAGGCCTCTACCTGCTCGCATCTCTATCTCAGGGTACCTCACTCTCTCCTATCAAAGAGGCAATCTGCACTTGTGCCTAAGACAACTGTCCCTGTAAACCCTACACCTATGCCTGTAAGGCATCTATCTATGCCTATTATTGATGGGAGGGCACATGACTTTGAATCTATGATGGCCTTGTCTACTGCTATCCTGAAGGCACCATGGATCTCCTCCTCCAAGACACTCTAACATCTAGTATCAGTCCACCACCTCCATCACCCCCATCTCCGCCATCTCCATAATCTCCATCCCCTCTATCCTCACAATCTCCCTCCTCATCTCCATCTCCCCAATCACTCCTCCATCTCGGTGCATTTGGTGGTGCTCTCTCATTATCATCCAATGTAAATTTTAACACATAACATCAAACTGATAGCAAAGAAAGATCCATTAAAATATCTACTCAACAAAGCCAATCTAACCAGAAGACTAGAAAAGTGGGTGATGATATTCAGTGAATTTGACATCCAATATGTGGATAGAAGAGAAATCAAAGGCTAAGAAATAGTAGATCAATTAGCCAAAGAACCATTACAAGATGACCATCCCATCCACATTGAATTTCCAAATGTCGATGTCCTCACAATAAGAACACAACATTGGATATTATACTTTGATGGGTCTTACACTCAACATGGATCATGTGCTAGAATCCTCTTTGTTACTCCTTAAGGACACACTATCCCAAAATATTACAGGTTTATTTTTCCTTACACTAATAACATGGCTGAATATGAAGCACTAATCATTGGTATCAAGGTAGTAGTGGAATTGAAAACCACAAAATTACAAGTCTATGGAGATTCTCAATTGGTCATAAATCAACCTAATAATGACTATCAAACAAAAGATGAAAAGTTGATGCCATACAAGAGAATGATAGATGAATTTAAGAAATACTTTGTTGAGATAAAGTTTGAACAAATTCCAAGAGTGAACAACAAAGTTACAGATGCCATGGCAACCATTGCTTCTCTTTTACAAATACTAGAAAAAAGTAGTTATGAATTCATGGGGGAACAATTGTTTAATCTCAAATATGACAATCTTGAATCCCAAGTCATGTACCATCTAGTTGAGGCCAATTCTTCAATAAATGGGAAGATTTATACCTATATAAGAGAAAATACCCTTCCACCCGATCTATCTCAAAACCAAAAACACAACTTTATCTGTCAAGCAGCTCAACACACCCTGCTAATTAATACACTTTATCGACGAGGTCTTGATAATACTCTCCTCTGATGTCGTGAACATGAGGAATCTAAAATATCTTTATGAGAAGATCATGAAGGTATTTGTGGTTCTCATGCAAGTGGTCATACTCTATCTCAGAAACTCCAATGCTTGGGATATTATTGGCCGAACATGAAGAAATAATCTTTTCAATTTTTCAAGAAGTGGAAGAAGTGTCAAGTCCATGGAAACCTCATACATGCGCCGACACAAGAGCTACAATCATTCACAGCAACCTGGCCTTTCTATGAATGGGGACTTGATCTTGTGGGTAAGATTCATCCATCTTCCTGTAATGAACATAAATTCATAAACACAGGCACCAAGTATTTCACAAAGTAGATTCAAGAACTTTGAGAAAAAATCCATATCCAACACCCATTCTCCACACCCTATTACCCTCAAGGGAATGGCCAAGCAAAGGCCTCAAACAAGACCATATTGAAAATTTTGAATAAAATTGTCAATGATGCTGGACGTAATTGTCATGTTCAACTAAGCCCTGCTTTGTTGGCATACCATACTAGCATCTACACCCCTACATGAGCCACACCATATGCCCCTAGGTATGGATCAAAAGCCATCTTACCTATTGAGGTTGAGCTACCTTTTGTCCGGGTATTTTTGAGAGGAATCATTTTAGAGGAAGACTATCGAGTATCTAGACTACAAAAGTTGGAATTGTTAGCTGAACATTGTCAACATGCTATTGATCATCTAAAATCCTATCAACAAAGAATGCAAAGAAGCTATAATTACAAGGTAAGACCAAGAACATTTCAAGTTGGCAACTTGGTCCTAAAAGAGAATCCTTGCAATTAACAAGATCGAGAAAAGAAGGGAAAATTTGAACCTAATTGGCCAGGTCCTTCTATCATTGTCCTAGTCTATGGATCAGGAGCATATTAGTTATCTACACTTGAAGGGGAACTATTTGTAGAACCTATAAACAACCTTCATCTCAAGAAGTTTTACACGTAACTCATCCAATTCATGTTTCAAAAAGTGAAAAATCCAAAAAATGAAAAAATGAAAAAATCCAAAAAAATCCAAAAAAAGCGAAAAAGTTCCAAAAAAATAAAAAGTCAAAAATCCAAAACAAAGCAAAAAAGAAAAAAAGGAAAAAAGAAGTGAATTTTTTAAAAAAATTGTTACCTTGATGAAAACCTGGCAAACATGTGTCTGGATGACAACAAAAAATCATAAAATCAGAAAAGTTGCAATAAAAACAAGTAGTGAAAACCTGGCAACATCCGCTATTTATGATAGATTAGCTTTTCCATCTATTGGAATGTGTGTTGGCCATCCGCTTTCACCATCATTAGGCCTGATCATCAGAAGAACCTCATGTACATATCTAGGTGTCATGGTCGTGTCTCACCCTGGCTTGGTTATCATTGTTCATATTCACAATAAATGGTTGGTTTCTCACTGGGGAAAAAAATCCTAAACTCATAGGGGGCAATCTAATATGAGCTTAACACAATAGACCAGCAATAGTCAGACAATGTAGCAAACACAACAATCACAAGAAAACTCAACATTGAACGTGAATCACATTTTTTATAAAACAAACCATTCAAATCAACAACAAGATCTATCAAAACCAAATCTCACTAGATGATGTTCTTCAGAAGCATGGTTTAATCACTTTAGCATGAATGTTCAACTATTGTATTTTTATTTATGTTATCATTTCTATGGAGCAACTCAAGGATTTCATGGACTAGAGAAGCTATGAAGGAGTATGTTTTTTCTTTGTCTGTTGTATGTGAGTTAATCATTACTACTATACAAATTTGTCACAGAACATGCTCTACAAAGTATCATTAATGATATTCTAAATTTGAATAGGAAAAGGATTAACTCTTGTCTATTTTACATAAGCAATACTCATGTCATCTTGGTTCAATTATTCCTAGATGCTAGTATTACCTTGCAATATGAAAAAATAAATGGAAGTTGTACTTAGGTCATCATTGTCTAATTATACCATCGATGTTTGTACTAACTTTAAACATATTAAAGGCTCAATGATGATACCAAGCACAACAAATCAGCTGACATAATGACAACATTGCATATTTAGATTTGCATGGTTAAGATAGATTGCATCCATATTAGTTTTCCATCTGCATTTTAGATTTTCAAAGGCTGGAAGATTTCACAATGATTTTTATATCTCTCATTAAAGGATTGAGTACATTTGACATTAACAATTTAACAAGATCATTTACGTATAGTTTCATAAGCATTATCATATCATACATCGATCCATACATTAGATCATATACTTGCATTAGAAAAATACAGAAGTAAAATGTATCACATTTCATTTGCATCAATCTCATATATCATAACATATCATCCATAGAATCATATAGAATCATAATCCATGCCCCATCATTTCATTATTGCAATACACAACCATGGAATGATCATATAAGACATCACATAGCATATAGAACATAAAGAAAATGTATTCATCATAAGAATCCATCATAAACAAAAATAAACAACATATAGATCAATAACATCTGCTGCATCTCATATAATCTCAAAATTATCAATGTCAAGTGTACAATTATATCATAACATGTGGAAAGATACATCAACAAATGTGGCAAAATATCATAAAGTCCTGGATTGAACAAGTGAATACATCATCAAGTGTCAATACATTAAATGTCCACTATGTAAGAGTTACGTGTTGCTCCCCTCAAACACTCCTGGTGTCACTAAGCCTCCTACTGCACCCCCAAATGGAGGTCTGCACTTGGATCTCCAGGAGATGGTCAAGTCACACCCTTGCTCGTAGTCCAAGATTGACTCTAACCTGATTTGGAACTAACTGACTATGCATAGCTAGGGCATGCTTCTCTAGAAGAACTTCCTCATAATACCGTAGCCTATAGTACTCCACCTCTCTGGCTAAATGTCATACCTTTTTGAGCATATCCCCTATAGTGGTCCCCTCAGACACTCTTTGTAACCTCTTAGTCAAGGCCTCTACCTACTCTCATCTTTGTCTTAAGGTATCTCTCTCTGCTATTAGAGAGGAAATATGCACCTATGCCTGAGATAAATGTCCCTATAAACCTAACATATGTGCTTGTAAGGCATCTATCTGTGCTTGTTGCTAATGGGAGGGCACACAAATATGAATCTGTGATAGCTCTCTCTACTGCTATCATGAAGGCACCATAGATCTCCTCCTCTAAGACACTTTGACATCCAATATTTGTCCACCACCTCCATCACCCCCCATTTCTGTCATCTCCATCATCTCCATCCCATCCATCCCCACCATCTCCTTCCTCCTCATCTCCATCTCCCCCATCCTCCTCCATCTTGGTGCTTGTTGTGGTGCTCTCTCATCATCATCCAATGTTTTTGTTGGCTCATCTAGACGGGATATCCTCAGGAAAGGATGTGTGAAGAAATACTGGACATAATCATTTTTCATCAAAGTATATGTGATCTCTGGATAGTAATCCCATATATGTGGCTGTAACCCAAAATACTCCCGATAAGTTGCATCATAGGATAGGGTGGGTCCCCACTCTAGAATATCCTATCATCTCTATACATACAATACAACTCCTTGGTGCATAACCTGAATTCTACCATACTGGCAAAGCACCCTCATGAGTTGGAATCTCTTGATAACAAATGGTGTCCGCCCAATCTAGTACCTTGACCTGAAAACATATGACATCTCAATATCATCCTTGGGTCACTACTCATAATCCAAGTAGGGTCTCCATGTGAGTATCTCTAAATCATCCAGGACTCAATGCCAGTACTCCAATTTTCCTAGCTTGTGCTAGACAACTAGACCTGTGTATCCAAAGACATACAGCATGTGAACTGGACAATCTCTATCCACCATAGATTAACAACTATGTGCTTCCAAGCCCAAATCTATAGTAGTGTCACTCTAGCTAATAAAATTGTAGCTCCAAGGTAAATAACCAGATGCAAATCATGGTATAAATGAGCCAACATATAGTAACCCCATGCATATTTGATCCCCTACATGATCATACTATCTACTATTTGACCCTAGCCAACTGAGAATCCCTTCGACCTACAGTCGGGACATAGGAAACCTCCAATGAAACCAGCTAGAACCCAAGGTAATGGCTGATATGAAGCAACCATCTCCTACAATGGGATCTCATACCCGCTAATATCATCATCATGAAAAAACCTCCTCAGTGCATTAGTACCTTCCTACTCAGTGTGATCATACAAGACTAGCTCTCCAAGAACAAGAATCCCTAATATCTAGTACACATCCTCTGGGGTAATTTTCATCTCACCAGTGGCTAAATGGAATGTGTTGTGGTCACTATGCCACCTCTTAGCTAAATTAGTCAAAAGTCCCCTATTGATCCTATACTAAGGCATATCCATCAAAGACAGTAACCCACATTATGCAATGATATTCAAATTGACCTACACTAGTCGTGGAATCATATCCTAGGTCTTTAGGAAGTGCTCGATTAAAGAACTCTAAAATCCTCCTATGATCATAACATATCACAAATCAAAATTTTATCAATCAATCTAATCATCTCAAATGAGATTTTGATCAAATCTAATTGAGTTTCTATCATTGACTCTCACCTATCATGAGGTCAATCATCATCTATCCTATCATCGACTTTCACCTATCATGAGATCAATCATCATCCTATCAAACATCATCAAAACAACAACTGACGCGATCATCACACATCTAAAACAAGGAGAACAATAAAAAAATTCAACTCTACTGTCAATGTGCTATAATAGTGCATCAATGTGTTGCAACATTGGATACGCTAGAAAATTCCATCTATGTGCCAAGACAGGCTCTTTATGTGGTAAAACCCTAGATGCGCCATAAAAATTACCAACTGCGCCATTTTACAACACCTATGTGCCAAAAATATAGTTGCACTAAAACATTCTATCAATGCACTATTTCATGGCATCTATGTGCTAAAAAATGATATGCGTTGAAAAAAAAACCCTATGCGCTAAGGCAGATCCTAAATGCGTTAAAACGTGCTATAACAAATTTCAAAACATCAAAAACATGAGAAAAACACATGCAAATTTCATGAAATGGTTTCTCGGGGTATGTATCGAAGGTCCATACATGGCCAGGTGGTTGTGACATCAAACTCACTCAAATCAATGGGTTTGGTATGGGATCACCATTTTGCTCCAAGGCTCAATTGGCTCAATCAACTCAATCTTCATTTAAAAGGGGTAATTGGAGGGTAATTAAGTGGGGTTATTTTATTTTAAACTAGGGAATCAATCAATCAATTGGTAGGTTAGTCTTTTTTATCAAGAGCTAAATCGTTTCAACATCATAAAATCTGAAAATCATAAGAAAATCATAAAAATTTCAAATTTTCAAAAAATTCAAAAAATTCTAAAATTTCCTAATTTATCTCGAGAGGGGTATATCAAAATTTTTACCAACACTATCAACAAATTTTTCTTTGAGTAAATGCATTGGAAACACATCACTTCAAAGAGGGGCAAAATGTATACACTCAAAATTTGTCTGGAGAAATTATTTAAAGACAAGTTATTTAATTAATAAATCTTTAAGTCGTCTACTTATAAATAAATCGACAAATTTATTTATATAGTTCACTTTCTTTATTTCTTCCTATCTTAAATCATTTTCCTCATGTCTTAATTAAATAAACAACATTAATTAGTTTGTTTTATTTAATTAACCCCCTTTTATTAAATTCAAGTTTTAAATTTGATTTTAGTCAAATTTCTACTAACTTCTCATCTTCCACCTCATCATGTGTCTCATGAAATTAAATATTTTCAATATTTAATATGGCATTTATCCTCAACAAATTCTATCCAATTTTGAGACACTTGGCTTTCATCTCCATTTCATTCCTCTTCACACTTGGCAGTTTGTTCTTCTTAAAGGAACACACTCCTTGATTCTCTCTAACCTCTCCACATTCAACTTGTACCCTCGAAAAAATGGCCCCTTCTCATTTTCATGGCCTTTTAGGTCTTGTTTCATGATGTTTGATCAATTTTTCTTTGATTTTCTATTGTAACATGGCTTGAACATGCATATTTATGTACTAAAATATAAATAACAATGTCTTGTGAAGGTGTTGTGAAGTGATGTAAAACATTTCTACACTCTTATAGACTCTATTCATTACAATTTACCTAAAATTCACCTTTTCATCACTAAACAAGTCATATTTTCAAGTGTTGTGAAGTCTTGTAACAAGATTTCATGCTTCCCTAGGCACATTTTCACTATTTACACCTTTCTTATGACTTATTTAACCTCTTTATGCCCTTACAAGTCTTGATTAAGTCCACTCTTGAATGTAAACCCAAGAAACAACATTAAATATGACTTAATTCCTGACACCCACTTTTGAGTCCAAGGTGGGACCCATTCAAATTCAAATTGTTTTAAATTTCCTTTCATGTTTTTATTAAAAATCACTTGATGTTGGCCTATGATGAGGTATCAAAAGGTTACTAAGACACAAGATTGTATAAATAAGTGTTTTTACATTCATGTCAACCCCCATTCCATCCCATCAACACCCATTCAATCTCATTCATACATTCTAGCATTCAAGCACTTACATCATCAATTCAAGCATAAATTAGACATCTCACAGTAGCCATTGACATATCTTTAGATTTCTCCAACAAGGGTTTGGTGAGTATTCACATTTTCATGTTGTGTACTCTTCATTCTCTTTCCATTTCATTTCTATTTCTATTTCAAGAGTTTGATTACCAAAGTTGGGTTTGACCAAGGAAAACCCCTACATCCTAACCCTCAACACTATTTCCCCTTTGCATATGTTTGTGTATGCAAATTTATCAAATGGAAAGTGAGAAAAGGTGTACATATCCCATCAAAGTCATTCAAGGTGTCTCATACCCTATTTCAAGCTTGAAGAGAGTCTATAGGTTGAGTGTTATATATTCAGATCTGGGGAATCTTGAGAAAAAAAATTGCTAATCATAAGCCATAGAATCTTGTCCAAAATTCTCTATTTTCTAGAAGAGGACTCATTCTCCATTGATGGCGAATTAGTTTCATTTGTAGGTTTGAATAGTGATTTCTATAGATTTGGATACCCAATTTCCTGAAACTGGTTTCGACACTTTCTCGCAAAAGTAGGACTCATTCACTCAGAATGGTGAATCAGTCCCAGTGAGCATTTCTAGTGTCTTCTGCAAGTGTTCAGAGCCTCATTCCACCCTCCTCCAACTTTTATGTACATATCTCCAATTGGGTTACTTTCTGTTATAGTTTGTTTACATTTCTAGTCAAATAGTTTGAATACACATTGTGTTTTCCAGCACTTTTACATTATATTAGAATTACATTCGTTAGTCTACATTTTCATTAGGTTTTCAGCATATAAGTACATCCACACACACACTTCATACCCCTTTTTCCATTTCTTCTAATGAGAACATAAGCATTTTTGGCCCACCTTTCTCCTTCTAGGTGAAAAACCCTAAGAGTGATAGAAAGAAAGTAGGTGCCAAAAATCTATGTTTCATTTTGGTGAACCTTCTTTTTTGAATATCCTCTTTCCTGCTTTGGATTCCATTAATCATCCTAGAGTTTCTTACATTGCATTTTTCATTAGTTAGCTTGCATTCCAGGGTTTCACTTTTGCATGAGTAAAAGTGCATAATAGGTTGCATTTTTTACATCTTTACTCTTTCAAAAGTTCTGAAATTCTACATTTTTCAATTAGGTCTACATCATAGCACTCAGAAACCATAAAAATCCCTCAAAATTTTTCTGAAATTTTTGAAAAAATTCCATATTGGGACTCATTGTGCACCTTGGGCGAATCAATCCTTTCTAAATCCTGAAACTGCATTTTCTAGAGCTAAAAACTCTGTTTTGAAGCTTTTGTTTGGTGCCTTAACCTACCTATATTATTTATTTGAGTTTTTTTTAGCATGCATTTAATGATATTTAACATAAATTATCTCCTTTCATGCATTGTTCAAATTCACATTTTCCATTTGCAACATTTCATTTTCAGATTATTACATAGTATCATCAGTCAATTACTTTTTTTGCAATATGAAAAGTTACATTTCATCCTATATCTTTCAATTTCATTTTAAGTTTGCATAGATTCTCTTACATTTAAATCATTAGAAATTAGCATTGTTTACATTCATGGCACTTAGACTTTTGCAATTTTCATTTTCAACATAATTAGTTCCTAGTTCATTTAGATTAGATTCATTAGCAACTGAAAACAAAAACTAAAACACATCAAATGATCTAATTCAAAAAATTATTCAATTTCAAAATACCATATCATCCAAACCTCTTAGTAGTGATGACTTGGATAGGTTACATGAAACCCTACAAGGTTTTCTCTCCCCATGTCCATCCACTAAGGCTTGTGATGAAAAACCTAAACCAATTAATGCCAATTTATCCCACAAACCTTTTAGTAGTGATGATTTAGACATGTTAGATGAAGCCCTAGAAGACTTTCTCTCTTTTAAATTATGCACTAAATCTTTTCCCCAAAAGGATGCATGCATTGATAATCGTGATAATCATAATTGTTCTTCTCCTAATATCTCTCCCATTGGTGATGAAGATATCTTGATGAAAGAAGACACAATCATTGAAGATCATGAAAGAATTTCTTGTCTTCCTTCTCCTCCCCCTTGCAAAAACATTACGACACACAAATCTGAAATCATTTCCACTACCTTACCAAGTACCCTTTCATCTCCCCATACCTCCCCAACTTGTGACAATCTTATAGTGAATACAGATACAATCTTGAACGATCATGAAAAAAATATTTATGTGGAGGATATGATTGAGAGCTATGAAAATCCTACTTCCCCCACTTAAGAAGACATTATAGGACATGCTGATGTAGATAATCATGACAATCCATGCACTTTTCTTCTCCTACTATCTTCAATACACATGAAGAAGATAGTTTAGTGTTAGAAGATATCGGTAGTGAAACTCATGAAAAACTTATATATCCCTTCCCTGATCCCATCATTGGTACCCATGAAACTCTTAGTTATCCTTCTCTTGATGCCTCTCCTATGAACGATGAAGCTATCTTGCCAAATCCAATTATGACACATAAGAATGTTATCTTAGTGACAGTCAACAACCAAACAAATTCAAACCTTAATCATCACCCTATGCAAGATCACACTATACCTAACCTCATTCTTCCAAATCATATTCTTCATGATTATCCTTTCACAGCCATCAACCCATCCAACAAACCTTCACTCAACAATCTCCCCATACCTCCCCAACTTGTGACAATCTTATAGTGAATACAGATACAATCTTGAACGATCATGAAAAAAATATTTATGTGGAGGATATGATTGAGAGCTATGAAAATCCTACTTCCCCCACTCAAGAAGACATTATAGGACATGCTGATGTAGATAATCATGACAATCCATGCACTTTTCTTCTCCTACTATCTTCAATACACATGAAGAAGATAGTTTAGTGTTAGAAGATATCGGTAGTGAAACTCATGAAAAACTTATATATCCCTTCCCTGATCCCATCATTGGTACCCATGAAACTCTTAGTTATCCTTCTCTTGATGCCTCTCCTATGAACGATGAAGCTATCTTGCCAAATCCAATTATGACACATAAGAATGTTATCTTAGTGACAGTCAACAACCAAACAAATTCAAACCTTAATCATCACCCTATGCAAGATCACACTATACCTAACCTCATTCTTCCAAATCATATTCTTCATGATTATCCTTTCACAGCCATCAACCCATCCAACAAACCTTCACTCAACATTCATACTATCACCAACCATTTGGCCAAGAAACCTTTAACCTTGTTACATCCTAAATCAATATATAAATAACATTAGTTGCTGCTCCTTGCCATGTAATAGTTGTAGGATCATAGCATTCTCACTATTACATGTGTTCTCATCCCTTGCAAGGGGCAACATACTATCATCCACTTTAGGATCACCCTTTTTGTGCACTAAGTGGGGGAAAAGGTTTAGACAACCTTATCATCTATATGTCACTTGTCATTGTCTCTTTCGACTACTCATTAAATTTTCATGAACATATAAGAGCAAGCTTGAGATGTGAATGAAACATCTTAAGATCAAGACTCACATGTGACATACTTCCTTTCTTCATGATGCAGCTTATCAAAAACATATGAGTTGGCATAGGTATTTTCAAATAAGCTCTCATGTTCTTCTCTTCTACTTTAAAGTAATTTCTCATAGAACGATGTGTAGCAATTCCTTTAAAGTGGGGGGCATACATTACCATTAATTCATTTGCATTCTTGGTTCCTAGTGTAGCCTTTTTTTTATGTGATGCATTTTTTACTTTGTGGATGACATTGGGTGTAATGTCCTTCATAAGTGTGATATCTCTTAGAATATTACATTCCTCTTGGTGGCTTGATGCGACACACTACATCCCCTAAGTTGTGAACACATTATTCTTTGATTGGTCCTCTCTTAGAGACATTAGACACAATGTTCCCTAAGTGATTGACCTTTCATAAACTTAACAAGACTTCTTTGAACATCTTCTACATTTTACATTTTGCACCATTTCCACCTTGCATAAAGAAACTTGCATGCCTATGGTACCTTATTTTTGTTCATGACATTTTTCCTTGTGGCACCTTGTTAAAGTTATCAAGAGGCATAACTTTCATATATGGTTGAGTGGGAATCCCACCTATCGGCATTACTTTTCCCCATAGCCACCTTTGTGTTTGTGAGTGCATAACAACTGGCGTATGTATCTTAGCTTTTGGGATTTCTCACCCCACGGACAACTAGAAGTTATGTGGCCCTAGAGTGAGTACATTTGGGCCTTCTCACCCAGCGGACCACTATGTGTTATGTCACCCCAAAGTGAGTATAAATTCTTTTTTTTCCTAGATCTAATCCCCAACTAGTTGGATAGAGGATTGAAGCTTCATCCAATCCATTTCAACACTTGTGTGTTCCTTTTCTTTTATATCTATTCTTCCATGGGATTTTCATCCTAGGGGCTTGATCATCCCTCTTGATCACAGTCATTCCATCTTGCTAACGTAAGTGCATTTGAACCCTCCCCTCGATGTTCATGGCTACTTTAGTGTGATTTTCAAGCAAGTTCATCCTCTCACTAAAGTGGGGGCTAAATATGTCATAGAAAAATGGCCCGTTTTCATTTTCATGGCATTTTAGGTTTTATTTCATGATGTTTGATCTATTTTGCTCTGATTTGATGTTGTAACATGGCTTGAACATGCATATTTAGGTACTCAAATTTAAATAACGGCATCTTGTGAAGGTTTTGTGAAGTGTTGTAAGACATTTCTACACTCTTCTAGACTATTCATTACAATTTACCTAAAAAATCACCTTTTCATCACTAAAAAAGTCCTATTTTGAAGTGTTGTCAGGTATTGTAACAAGCTATCATGCTTCCCTAGGCACATTTTCACTATTTACACCTTTCTTATTACTTATTTAACCTCTTTATTCCCTTACAAGTCTTGATTAAGTGCATTCTTAAATGTAAACCCGAGAAACAACATTAAATATGACTTAATTCTTGACACCCACTTTTGAGTCTAAGGTGGGACCCATTTGCCATGGATGGTGAATGAGTCTTCCTTGGCTCCAAATTTAAAATATTTTAAATTTCCTTTCAGATTTTTATTCAAAATTACTTGATGTTGGCCTGTGATGAGGTATCAAAAGGTTACTAAGACACAAGATTGTATAAATAAGTGTTTTTACATCCATTTCAACCCCAATTCCATCCCATTAACACCCATTCAATCTCATTCATACATTCTAGCATTTGAGCATTTACATCATCAAGTCAAGCATAAATTAGACATCTTGGAGCAGCCATTGATATATCTTCAGATTTCTCCAACAAGGGTTTGGTGAGTATTTACATTTTCATTTTGTGTATTCATCATTCTCTTTCAATTTCATTTTTATTTCTATTCCAAGGGTTTGATTAGCAAAGTGGGGTTTGACCAAGGAAAACCCCTATGTCCTAACCCTCAACACTTTTTCCCCTTTGTATGTGTTTGTGTATGCAGGTTTATCAAATGGAAAGGTGAGAAAAGGTGTACATATCCCATCAAAGTCATTCAAGGTGTCTCATACCCTATTTCAAGCTTGGAGAGAGTCTACAGGTTGAGTTTTGCAGATTCAGATCTGGGGAATCTTTAGAAACAAAATTGAAGATCATTAGCCATAGAATCCTTTCTAAAATTCTCTATTTTCTAGAAGAGGACTCATTCAACATAGGCTAATCCAGACCATTGAATCTTGCCGCATAGGCTAATGACTTGGGAAATCTATAAATAGAGGCTCATTTACAACATTTCATATAGAGAGTTTAGCATAATTACACTCTATAGAAATTTCCTTACCATTGTCTTCTTAGCATTAGCATTTTAGTATTTTCATCTTAGAATAAAGTAGATCAATCATGGCACTTGAATTAGCTGCATCTTGATTAGAGTAGCTTAATCACATCATTTTCATTATCAATATCATAGCAGCATCTTAATCTTTGCATAATCATTTACAAAAAATTTAGCAATCAATCATGTAGGGAAGATTTCTTGCATTTCCAGCATCTCATTCTTTAGGTTTCCATTTGGAAAGTCTTGTGCATAGATAATCTGAGAGGAAAAATGACTAAAAGAATCCTTGGAGATAGAGGACAATGAGATTCGATTAGATATTTTTTTGGTTTGATTTGATTATCATTTGAATTCTCTGATATAATGATTCATTGGTGTGTTGTATTACTTGCTTATGTACTCACATATTTTATACACACAGTAAGTATAGAATCTTTATAAAACTCACTATTTACAATCCTTATGCATGTGCATCTATTAATAGGCACATAGAAAAGCTTGCTTTGTAATACCATGGACACCAAAATTGGGAGCCAAGAGAATAATGCAAAAGTCATATTAAAAAAATGAACAAAAAAAGTAGGGGAGGCAAGGGGTAGGGTGGCACTATGTAGTCGTTTTCTAAGAATATTAGAGCCTTCATATTTGTTGAAGTACCAAGTAATTAGGTTTGCTTTCAGTCCCAATAATCATGTTCATAGGATTGTAATTAAATATCACATAATCCTAATAGAAATAAATAAAAAAATATAACAATTATTCATTGGATTTATGATTTTTTGTTTTGAAAAAAGTGGAATATCGAGCTAGTGAAATGGAAATTTTAGGTTAAAATATGGCTAATTAACATGTCATATAGAAAATATTTGGAAAAAGTTGAAGGTCTAGTTAGTCAAATAAATATTTTAGGTGAAAATACGACTAATTGGCATGTAATAGAGAAAATCTTATGGAGTTTGATAGTGTAGTTGCTATAATTGAAATTTCTAAATATCTCATAATTGTTAAAATTGATGAATTAAGTAGCATTTTTGTTAACTTCCAAAGAAAGAAGAAAAAAATAGTTTATCTAAAGCAAGCATTAAGGGTTAAATAAATATTTTCTTAAAGAATCATCATAAGGCTAGATATAGAATTTACTAGCAATAGAAATGAACCTAGAAGAAAATATAACAACCTTGAAGTAAGAGGTAATAATTTTAGAGGTAGAAGTAGCAACTTCAAAAGAGCAGGATAAGGAAGAAGCTTGAATAATGAAAAAAGTAATAAATATAATAATTATAAAATGAATGCTCAATATTCTCATTATAATAAGTTTGGTCAATATGGATTAGAATGTTGGAATAAACAAAAAAATTATAATACTACTAAAGATGAACATTTGTTTTTGTTTCTTCATTTAGTAAAAATGCTAGTGAGAATAATTTATGTACATTGATTTTATAGTCTTTCTTGGTATCTTTTTCATTTTATAATCCTTTTTGCAGTGTACAACTTTGTTAGATGCTTCTAGAATCAAATGCATAGGAATTTTGTTGTTTGATGTTATGTATATCCCTATTGGATCTATCTTCAGGGAAAAAGAGATTGAAGTTAATATTTAAATTTACATAAGTCATCAAAGTTGTGTAAGTAGTCTAGGAATACTATGAAATGGATGTTCAAGAAAGGGCTCAAGAAAACCTAAAGATTAGGAAAATGATAATAAAAAATGTTTAATAACTATTTTAAAAATATTATTATTTAATTATTGATCAACCTTAGTTTCAATAATTAATTAATTTATAAAAAAATGAGTAATTTTCAATTCTAGGTTTGATGACTAAATTATTTAATATTGCTTATAACTCTAGCTATTCAAGTAACTACTCATTTGAGATGGGAAGTGTGGCAACGAAAATTGTGCTCCCTTCTTGGAGATAGTGCAATTTCTTGCCTAGTTTGGACCCATTTTGGTATCCTTGCATTAAATAACCTTTTAAATCATCATTAATAGGCCCCTAAGACCCTTTATTTCAGATCTCAAGGCTTATTTCAATTAAAATCCTGTTAAAATCATCAAAAATATTAAAATTTCTAACAACCCATCCTAAAAATCTAGGGTGGGACTCATGCCACCTTGGGCGTATGAGCCCCCTTAGGTGGGACCCATATGCCACAAGTGGCGCATGAGTCCCATTTGGGCCATTTTTAGGTTTTGTGTAGGAAATTCAAGTTTTTAATTAAAAATTTTGGTTGATGTCAGCTATTGAGATCTAAATAATGGTAAATTAGGTGTATTTCTTATATAAGCAAGCTTCTAAGTTATTATTTTCAGTCTAGAAGAGAAGTTTCAAGATCCAAGCATTCAAGGGCATTCAAGCATTCTTCACAAGAGAATTAAAGAGTAGATAGAGCATTCAAAAGTAGATAATTAGAAAAATTGAAGCCTTGGAGCAATATTGTTGTATTTTTGTAGGTCTTCAAGCTCACTTTCATTCAAGGTCTAGCAATGTCAAGGATTGATTACAGTTGCCTATGGTGAATCATGATGGATTCTAGGTTGGAGAGATGCAACTAGCCATCAAGCCAAGCCTAATGACTTATCTCCTAAGTGATTCAATCCTCCATGATCATTCTACATTCAACCTAAGGAAGGTGCACAAATTATTAGGGCTCATTTAAGTGATTATGGATCTCTCAAAGTGAGTCATTCATCTTCATGTTTCATTCAAGCATCTCATTCTACTACAATAGAATAGGATTGCATTGCATTTCAAAATTCCTAATCTTATATACACTTAAGGTTAGGGTTTATGTTCACATTTGCATTCAAGATCCCACCAAGGTTTAATTACCGAACTAGGGGTTTGACTGAGGCAAACCCCCCATAAGCAAATCAACACTATATTCTCTTTAATAGGTCTTTTTACAGGTTTAGATCCAAAAATTAATTTGGGAAGGAAGAGAAGAGATTGGAGTACATATTCAAATTTTGAATTACCAAAAAAGTAGAACAAGACCGATACGCCATAAGTGGTGTATGAGTCCCACTATAGGAAATTTTCTAAATTTTTGAAGATCTTGAATCTACACTATTAGAAACCTATTCCAGTCCAAAAACCCTAGAATAGCACTAATACACCAGATGTGGTGTATGAGTCCTAGTGTGGCCTAAAAGTAGGATTTTAGAGTGGATTCTATGCTCTTTTAGGTTTCTAGGTGCACTTCTTTGTTTTCCCAATTTACTATTCAGATTTACACTCTTTTCTTGGTCATTTAGTGAAATCTTGCATCTCATTAAGTCGTGTCATTATATTTTGCATATCATAGTCTTTCCAAGCCCTAGATTGGTTGTGAACCCATTTTAGTCATTAATCATACCCAAGGACAACCTTTAGCAAATCTCTTTCGCTCATTCCATTCTTTGGATTGAGATCTCTATGGTTTCCTTGAGTGAAACAAGAGTGTGAAGTAAGAACCCTATCTCCTTAATGTAGGCCTCCGCCTATTTTTGTTCTTTTATTTTGGTGAACCCGCATTTACAACATCTCAAGTCAGATTTGGAGTGCCTCATCATCCTAGATCTAGTTTGCATTAACATTGTATTGGGGTTTGCATCAGTTAATTGACATTCTAGGGTTTTGAAAACTTGCATTAGTGAAAGAGCATATAGGTTGCCTTTTTGCATCTTGCATCATTGAAAATCATTTGAAATCTATATTTTCACTTAGTTTATACATCATACAAACCAAAAAGCATAACTTTCACTCAGATTTTTTTGACATTTGTGCAAAAATCCTCATCCGAAACTCATACACCCCTCTTGCCAATTTAGTTTCAGTATAGGTTATTTTTCCTAGTTTTTGGGTATTTTGTAGTGATTTTCATTCATTATTTAAACCTATGAAAAAGCCTGTTTGGGACTCAAATGCCCCTCTAGGAAATTTAGTCCCATTTCATATTTTAAATTGCATTTTCTAGCATTGAATTCTCTATTTTTGTGTTTTTGTTTACTATTGCTAGTTATCAGTTTCAGTTTGTAGAGTTTTTGTTACATTATTTTCATTAGATTTAGCATAGTTTACATTCAAATTGTGGATAGAATTAGATTACTATACTTTTCATTTTCAACATTAGTTTATAATTTAACTAGATTAGACTACATTTGGCATTTGTTAGAAAACAAAAACCAAAAACATCTAAAACTTGATGAACCACTTGGAGAAATCATAGTTATTTGAATATGTCAAATCTCTTTTCCAAGTTAACCTAACCTTCAAGCCTTTTAGTAGTGATGTCTTTGACATGTTAGATGAAGGCCTTGAGGACTTCATCTCATAAGGTTATCCACTAAGGCCTATTATGACAAACCAAAACCAAGAGAAGCTAACGTGATTCAACCTCAACTTATCCTTTACCCACCTTCACACAAATATCAAACTCAAAAAAAAATTGTTTTCACTCTTGAACCACCTAAGAACAACATTTTGTAGCAATCAAGTAATAATGTCATTGCTCATACATATAACACTAGAAATAATCTACGACTAAAACAACCAACTATAACACCTTTACCTTTTCCTAATCCCATCTTGCCTAGTGCTCCTCATTTTCCTTCACATAGTAGGAAGGAGTATGATCTTGTTAAACAACTTAAGAATACTCCTACAAAGATATCCCTATGGGACCTATGTCAAAATTCACCTAACTATCAAACTATGCTTCAAACCACCTTGTAACAAGTAGTGACTCCCTTTGGTACAAATGCAAATGATGTGGCAGTTCTAATACAAGGCATGAATATAGTTAATGTGGACATTACCTTTCATCAACATTAGCTACCTCCTTTGGAAATGAGAGAGAAATGTTGAATTAATGATAATAGCCACCTATGATGGGTGGGGAATAAAAATAATCCTTTTTGACAATGGTTCCACTCTTAATGTGTGTAGTGTGACCCTTTTGGATAAATTAGGGGTAGATAAATCAACAATTCAACTTGATTCCTTGTCTACTCAAGGATTTGACAATGTAGGAAAGCAACCACTTGGTGTAATTACTTTACTTATTAAAGTTGGAAAGGAAACTTTGCAAACTCCTATTCATGTCATGCCTGATAATATTTCATGCAATCTTCTTTTAGGGTGACCTTGGATTCATGAGATGCATGTGGTACCTTCAACTCTTCATCATATAAATAAGTATGTCTATAACAAGAAAGTATACCAAATTGAAATAGAACTCAAGCCTGAAAGTTTCTTCCAAATTGAAAAAGGAATGAGTGTACTCCAAAAACATTAATTCCAATGTCAAACATAAAACCTGTGGAAGAAGATAAACAAGAGATGGAAATGGTTTCAAAGTTATTGGAAGATGATTGGGGTTCCTTGGAGTTCACACCATTGTTTGTGGGAGAATATAAAATCACAATGAAAGAAACCAAAAAATAAAACCAACCAATGGTGATGTGAATGCAAAATTTGGAAAGAAACTCACAAGAATCTACCTCATATGCTTTAGATGAAGACACAAGATATACAAAAAAATTCAATGAGATAGATTATCAACAACCACATAATCTAAAAGAAATGGAAATACTTTATGGGAAAGGTTATGAATTCATGAAACAATTTGGTTATAATGGAAAAGGATGTGGAAAGAAAGAAAAAGGTATTTTTGTTCCAATAGAACCTAACAAAAAAGAGATGAAAAGTGGTTTTGGATATTTCATTCTAATATAGTTCAAGAAATAAAAAGACCCTCACTAAACATCAACACCATCATGTGCAATCCTAAAACAACCCTCACCTTGAAGCATCTAGAATTGATTGACATAACTTGTGAAGCATCGTTGGAGTTCTTTGAAGATGAAAAAACCTTGAGAGAAATGGTAGGATTTTTTGACAAACCATTTAATCCTCCTAAAAATAAATGGGTTACATGTGCTATAATTAATACTAAGCAAAAAAATGGAGAAGAGGAAAGCAATGAGATTGACAAGAACAACGAAGAATACAACCCCAAATTTCTGAAACAAAATACACTTCCTTTAGGAGATACAGTTGACGTACTAATGGACATTAACAATGAAGAAAAAGTGATAAAGATAGGAAAGTTCCTTAATGATGATGAAAAAGAAGAAAATGCAACTTTGCTTCATGAATTTCTTGAAATTTTCACTTGGAAATATTCAAATATGCTGGGAATTGATCTTAAGATCGTAACACACAACATAGTCCTCACCAAAAATGGTAAACCTGTTAGACAAAATATATGAAAAATGAATCCTAAGATAGCCTTGCTAGTTAAGGCCAAGATTGAGAAGCTCCTTGAATACGTCCTATAGATTATTCTCCTTAGATCTTGAACATTTTCATAGTTGTGAAACTAGATAATCGTATTAGGATGTGTTCAAAATTTCATGATTTAAGTAAATCATCTTTAAAAGATTACTTTACCCTTCCTAATATTGACATGATAGTGGACTTGACTGCTAGACATGCTTTATTTTCATTCATGGATGGATTCTCTGGATACAATAAAATCTTTATCAATCCTCAAGGTCAATAGAAAACATCATTCACTATAGGTTGGGGAACATTATGTTGGGTAATGATGCCTTTTGGATTAAAGAATATAGGCGCAACATATCAAAGAGCTATGACATTAATATTTCATTATTACACACATGATAAGATTATAGAAGATTATGTTGATGACATTCTAGCCAAATCTTTAACTCGATAAGACAATGAGAATATCCTTTGAAAGATCTTCGAGTGAATGAAAAAATAAAAAATGAGATTGAATCCTAAAAAGTGTGTCTTTGGTGTAGATAGTGGAAAACTTTTAGGTTTTATTGTATCTCATAGAGGCATTGAGGTGGACACAAATAAAATTGATGCTATAGTTAACATGCCATCTCCTAGAACCATTTCTCAATTACACACTTTACAAGGAAGAATTCAAGCTATCTATCATTTTGTAACATCCATAGAAGATTGAACATTACTCTTCACACATCTCCTTAAGAAAGAGGTTCAATTTAATTGGAACTAGGATTGTAAACATGCTTTTGAGAGTTTCAAATATTGTCTTGCTAATCCACCTATTTTACGACCTGTTATGTAGGACAAGCCGTTTATCCTTTATTTAGTAGCATCGTCCCATGCTCTTGCATCATTTTTGGCTCAACAAGACAAAAATGGTAAAGAACATCTTGTTTATTGCATTAGCTAAATTCTGATTGATTATGAGAAACAATACACAACAATAGAGAAACAATGTTTGGATCTTATATTCACAACCAATAAATTGAGACATTACCTATTAAATGCTGAAATACATGCGATGAAAAAATCAATCCTTTAAAACATATTTTCAGTAAAACAAAATTATCAAGATGCTTAGCTAAGTGGGTTGTATTGTTAACTGAGTTTGAGCTTAAGTTTGTTCTTCAAAAAGTAATTAGAGGTCAATCCTTGACTAACAACTAGCTGATGCTCCTTCTCCTTTAGCATTACCTAATAATGATTCATTCCATCACAATAATGTGTTGACAATTGAAACTAATGCATGGGAGTTACATTTTGATGGATCTAAGTGTAGAACTAGCTCTGATGTGGGTGTTATAATAATCTCACCTGAGGGAGAGCCTATTCCCTTTCCTTATCGCTTAAATTCCTATGTGTGTACAAACAACACCGTTGAGTATGAAGCGTTGCTTGTTGGGCTATGTGTCACTTTAATTATGGAAGCTCAAGACATTAAGATATTCAGTGATTTGTAATTAGTCATTAAACAAATAAATAGAAAATATCAAGAGAAACATAACAAAATATCAAAATACATGGATCTTACTGTGTCATAGAAAATTGGACCCTCTTGAGAAAATAGACAATTTCTTGCATAATTAGTCCCACTTTTGAGTCCCTTCACATCATTTCTCCTTCAAAACAGCATTTATAGACCCCTTAGACCTATTAATTTTAATCTAGAGGCCCATTTCACCTGAGAAGTCACATAAAACCTAATAAACAACATTTAATGACATCATATCTTAACAAGCCACCTTGAAACAGTAGTAGTGGGACCCATTTGTGACCTTGGGTGAATGAGTCCCCTCTAGTGGGACCCATTCGCCAAGGGTGTTGAATGAGTCGCCTTTGAGCAAAAATTCAAAATTAAGTAGGAATTTAATCAATTTAACTTTTATTTCCCATGAATGTCCGCCCCTTAGGTCTAATTAATGGGAAAATAAGGTGTTGTTGCATAAAAATACACATTTCAAGTCATTTTGCACATCTATCTATCATCTTTTATCATATTTTTATCATCTCTCATTTAGATGCTTACTTACTCCATCATCTGGATGAAAATGGCCTTGTAATGATAGGATCTTGGGTAGAAATAGGTCATGTATTAGTAGGTAAATTAATACTGGAAGCAAAAGAAGACTCACTATTAAATACTCCAGAAGGAAAATTCTTACAAGAATTATTTGATATTAAGGCACCTACTAGAAAAGAAAATTGTTTTAGAGTCCCTAAAGGTGTAAAAGGCTGAGTTCTCGATGTGAGATGCTTCTAGGAGTTCAAGCAACAAGATTATCTCGGCGATAGTGTAGAAAAAGTTCATGTAGATATTTCAAAAAAATGTAAAATACAAGTGGGTGATAAAGTAGCTGGAAGGCATGGTAATAAAGGTATTATTTCAAAAAATTTGCCTAGACAAGATATGCCTTATTTACAGAATGGAACACCAGTGAATATGGTATTAAATCCATTAGGGGTACCTTCACGAATGAATGTAGGATAGATCTTTGAATGTTTGCTTGGTTTAGCAGGAAAACTAATGAACAAACATTATAGACTAGCACCTTTTGACAAAAGATGTGAATGAGAAGCTTCTAGAAAGCTAGTGTTTTCTGAGCTTTATAAAGCTAGCAAGCAAAAAACTAATTCATGGGTATTTGAGCCTGATCATCCTGGGAAACATAAATTAATTGATGGAAGAACAAGAAAGGTTTTTGAACAACCTGTTACAATAGGAATAGCTTATATATCAAAATTGTGCCATCAAGTTGATGACAAAATTAATTACAAATTTTCTTTTACAAGAGAAAAATCTTCTACAACAAGTTACATTAGCAAAAGTTGAAGTTTTAGGACAAAAAACTAGGGTTTTTGCAAGTTTTGAAGCTCACTTTTCTTGTCAAGGTCCAACATTGCAAAGGGTTGATGATGGATTCCTATGGTGAATCATGAAGAAATCTAGGGTGATGAGGTGCAACTAGCCACCAAATCATGCCTAAGGACTTGGTTTCCTATTGATTCCATCTTCCATTTTCACTATATCTTTAGATTAAGGTTTTTATTATGTGCATTTAGCATTTATATGTGATTTTATTCCTATGTTTCATGTGTTGTAAGGTTTCTAGGGTTGAGGTCTTGCATCACTTTTATTACTCTTGCATGCCTTGTTCTAGAACAATAGAATAGGGCCTTTCTTACATTTCATCTTTTCCTAGTCTTTAACACATCTAAGGCTAAGGTTTATTTAAATTTTTCTCTATCCAAGGTTTAATTACCTATCTAGGGGTTTGACCATGGAAAAACCCCCATTAGACCAACTCTTTTAAGCTTTTTTGCAAGAATTTTCCAAGATCTCGCATCGAGTTTCTGTCAGAAATTATTGTGCAAGTGTCAAGGTACAAATCTGAGTTTTGAGATTCTAGAAATTAGAAAGAGGACTAATTCACCATTCATGGTGAATGAGTCCACCCTAAGATGAAAATTTGAGTCAGATGCAATTTCAGATCCTTGGCTGTCAGAAAATAGGTTATGTGTAGAAAAGTTCTAATCTGGGACTGATTCACCCAAGGTGGTGAATGAGTCCCAATTAGCCCAACTTCAGATTTCATTAGCTTTCCAGATTGTTCTCTAGTCCTCTAAAACTTTCCAGGTGCACATATTTTGAGAAACAACTTTTTGTTTGGTTAAAAGTTGCATTTTTGTTCATTATTTTAACATTTTTTACAAACAGCACTGTGTTTTCAAACATTGCATAAATCTTATCTTTGCATTCGTTTTCATCCATCTAGATTAGTTCATTGCATTTAGTTAGGTCCATTTACATTAAAAAACATTGTGTACATCCTAATTTGAGTGATACATTAGCATTTTTGGCCCTATCTCTCTCCTTTTAGGTGAAAAACACTAGAAGTGCAAGATTAGTCCATAGGATCCCAAAATTCTATGTTTCATTTTGGTGAACCCGACTTTTGAGCATAAAAATATTCTGATTTACATCTAATTGCATCTTAGTCTTTCTTTATTTCATGCTCTTGCATTGTTTTAGGATTCTTAAAAGCATTACATTAGTGAAAGCATTCTTTACTTTATCTCATTGCATTAATTTACATATTTGCATTTGAATTCTATATTTGCATTGCATAGAGTTGAAATTTCACAAGAAAACACAAAAAAATAGAAAAAAATTAAAAAATTCATCTCTTGGGACTCATTCGCCACCTAGGGTGAATCAGTCCCTCTATAGTTTTGCATCAACATTTCCATATTTTAATTTCTTGCATTACATCTTTCTATTTTTTGTCATTACATTTCTGTTTCAGTTTAGTTCTTTCTATTTTCTTAGCATAAAAGTTCATTTCTATTCATGTGATTTATGGATAGTCTTATACTTTTACAAATTCCATTTTCTATCATCTTTCGTAGTCCTTTCCGATCAGCTTACATTGAGGAAACCCTAGCAAATATCCAAAGCCAATCACCCAACACATCAAATGATCCAATTAAATACATGATTCTAATTCGAAAAACCATCTCATCCAAGCCACTTTGTAGTGATGATGTCGATTATTTAGATGAAGCCCTTAAAATCATCATCTCACTCACTTCATCCTCTAATGCTTGTCATGAGAAACCTAACACCCTTAGTGAAAATCCCCCCTCAAACCTTTTGATTGTGATGACTTTGATTTGTTAGATGAATCCCTCCAAGACTCCATCTCACATAAGTCATCCACTAAGGTTTGTGGTAACCAACTTGATATAACAAACATTAATACCTCTAATGCCTTTCTTGAACATCCTGAACTAGTCGATGACCGTTTACCCTTCAAACCTTTTAGTAGTGATGAGTTGCATTTGCTAGATGAGTCTCTTCAAGACTTCATCTCACCCAACTCATCTACTATGGTTTGTTGTGACACCTCTAAAATCAAGGATGTTAATGTAATTCAACCTAAACTTATCCTTTTCCCACCCTCACATCCTCTTTATCCCTCTAATCGACCACGCCACGCTTTATACCCACCTAACACTAATGTATTGTGCAACAATCTAGTGATGATATTGTTGCTTATACATATAACACACAAAATAACCCATACCCACCACAACCAAATCCACCATCATTACCTTTACCTAATCCTCCTAGTGCTCCTCATTATAACCCGCCTACAAAAGGAGTATGATCTTGTTGATCAATTGAAGAATACTCCTGCCAAAATTTCTCTTTGGGACTTACTTTGGGATTTACTTCAAACTTCACCAAATTACAACACCATTCTTCAAACCACTTTAAAACAAATCACAATTCCTCCTAGAACCACTCTGAATGATGTGGAAGTTCTTGTTCAAAAAAATAGTCTTGATATTACTTTTCATCAACATGAGCTCCCTCTTTTGGAGTTACAAAAAACATGATTCCTTTATGATCATTGCTCAATTCCATCACATAGGTATCAAATGCACTCTCATAGATAATGGTTTTGTCCTTAATGTGTGTAGTGTGAGTCTCCTTGATCGATTAAATGTTGATAGATCACAAATAATACCTGATTCCATTTCTATTCGCAGATTTGATAATACAACAAAGCAACCACTTGGGATAATTATGTTACCTATTAAAGTTGGAGTGGTTACTTTGCAAACTCCTATCCATGTCATGCCTTTTAATCTTTCATATAATCTCCTTTTAGGTTGACCATGGATTCATGAGATGAATATAGTTCCTTCCACCCTTAACCATATAATGAAGTATGTTTATAATAATCGTATATATCAAATTGAAATAGACCTTGAGCCTAAATGTTTTTTGCACCTTGAAAAAGGGGTTACAAGTCCTTTGAAAACATTTATTCCCACTTTTAACATTGACCCTCTTCAAATTGAACACAATGATATGGAATCAATCTCTAAATTATTTGGTGATGATTAGGGATCTTTAGAATTCACACCCTTGTGTATGGATGAATACATACTTACACAAAAGAAAGATGAGAAAGATAAACAACCAGTGACTATGTCCACTCAAAGTTTTGAACAATCATCTAAAAAATCTATCTCTTACAATAAGGATGAAAATGCAACATACACAACAAATTTTGATGAGATAGATTGTCAATCCCCACCTACCCCGCACGAAATGGAACGAATTTATGGGAAAGATTATAAATTTTTCAAACAATTAGGCTATACTAGAAAAGGGTGTTGAAAACATGAACAAGGTATTTTTTTCCCTATTAAATCTAATACACAAGAAACAAAAACAAGATTAGGGTATTCTTTTTCTAAATGGACCAATGCTACTCAACGACCATCTTTAAACATTAACATTATAACATGTCACCTGCAACACAAAATCACAATCAAGCATCTTGATTTGTTGGATATAACCTTACCCCCTTCATTAACGAAAGTCAATAAAGATGAGGCTTTGAAACAACTTTTAGGTGTTTACGAAACCCCATCCTCACGTACTTACATGAAACACATTTCCTATGCTTTAAATGTTACCAAGAAAGAAGCAAGTGATATCATTGAAGAATTCTCTAAATCTGCAAGTTCTAAATCGAATGCACTCCCTTTAGGAGATACAATTGATGTGCTTATGGAAATTCATAATAATGGTAACATTATTAAAATTGGGAAGTGCCTTGATGATGAGGAACAAGAAGATATGACCACTTTACTTCATTATTTTCCTAACAATTTTGCTTGGAAATATTCTGATATGCCAGGAATTGACCCAAAAATTGTGATGCATAACATTTTCCTTGCTCCAAATGCTAAACCTGTCCATCAAAAGATTCATAAAATGCACCCTAACATAGCATTGTGTGTTAAAGAGGAACTAGAGAAACTTCTTGATGAAGGCTTTATTAAACCTATTGATTATTCTCCTTGCATCTCAAACATTCTCATAGTTGCCAAACCCAATAATAGTATTAGGATATGCACAAATTTTTGAGAATTGAATAAATCCTCCTTAAAAGATGATTTTCCACTTCCTAATATAGACATGATCATGGATTCAACTACTAGCCATGCCTTGTCATTCATGGATGGATTTTCTGGTTATAATAAAATCCTTATTAATCCTCAAGATCAATACAAAACTTCCTTTACAACTATTTGGGGTACATTTTGTTGGGTTGTGATGCCCTTCAGTTTAAAGAATTTCACCACAACTTATCAACGTGCAATGACATTAATCTTTCATGATTATATTCACAAAATTTTATAAGACTATGTCGATGTTATCCTCGCTAATCATTAACATGACAAGACAATGTGAATGTCCTTCATAAAATCTTTGAACGCATAAAACAATACATGTGATTAAATCCAAAAAAATGTGTCTTTGGCATAGAGAGTGGTAAACTTCTTGGGTTTGTCATATCTCACAGAGGCATTGAAGTGGAAACAAAGAAAATTGATGCCATATTTAACATGCCACCTCCTCAGAATATTTCTCAATTGCATATTTACAAGGTCAAATTCAAGCTATTTGTCATTTCGTTGCATCTTTAGCCAATCACAAAATACCCTTCACACATCTCCTTAAAAAGGGTGTTCCTTTTGATTGGGATGAGGATTGTAAACGGGATTTTGAGAGTCTAAAGGAATATTTAGCCACTCCACCTATTTTACAACCTGTCATGCCACATCAACCGTTTATCTTATACATCGCCACATCTACCCATGCTCTTGCAACATTTTTGGCTCAATGAGATGATCATGGTAAAAAAAACCTTGCTTACTACATTAGTCGTACCTTAATTGATTATGAAACATGATATTCACCAATTGAAAAATAGTGTTTGGCTCTTGTATTCACTACTAGTAAGTTGTGACATTATTTACTAAATGTTGAAGTACAAGTTGTCACAAAATTTGATCCTCTTAAATATATTTTCAACAAAACAGATCTCTCAGGATGCTTAGCTAAGTGGGTGATATTAAATGAGTTTGATCTTAAATTTGTTTCACAAGAGGCAATCAAAAGTTAAGCCTTAACTGATCACTTAGCTGATACACCTTCTCCCTTTGCTTTCCCTACTAATGATTCCTTTCCTGATGATCATTGCTTAACCATTGATATTAAACCATGGGAAATATTTTTTGATGGATCTAAGTGTCAAATGGGTTCCAGTGCTGGAGTGGTCCTAATTCCACCCAATGGAAAACATATTCCTTTATCCTACCATTTTCCTATGCACAAATAATACAATTGAGTATGAGGCATTGATTGTAGGTTTGCAAGCTGCTCTATCTCTTCACGCTAAACATATTAAGATATTTGGTGATTCACAATTAGCCATAAAACAAATAAATGGTTCATATAAAACTAAAAATGAAAAATTATAAAGATACAAGGATCTCATTATAAAATTATTAGACAAATTTGACTCATTCACCATTGATAACATCCCATGTAAAGATAATTGACACGTGGATGCAATGGTGAGTGTAGCTTCTCTCATATCCCCACATGATCCTTCTATATATCTCACATTCATTATTCACCCCATTATGAAACCTTCCATTGATACTCCATGAGAAGACATTTTGGTGATAGCTTAAGAAACTTCATGTCAATGGTATGATACAATATACAACTACTTAAAAAATGGTACCATTCCTGAACCTACCACAACAAATACTTCAAAGTGCTTACGTAAACTTGCAGCTAAATATGTGATTCTTTTCGATGTGTTGTATAGAAGATATTTTAATGGTCTCTGTAACGCTGAAAATGAAACAAGCTTTTGCACAATAGACAACAAGAATCAAGATTAGAAGCACACATGCATACAATACTAAATCTAAAATACAAATTTCAATCGTTAAGCGACAAAGAACATGGGAAAGTAAAAACGTAATTAAAATTGAAACAATCTCACCAATTCCAAACGTATTTCCATGAATTATCTCGATTGCCCTTCTCCATTTTGCTTGTGTAGTATAATTGCCCTCAGATTTTCAAGTTCGTGCAAGTATAGCCTTATGATAATGATTAGCAAAATATCAAAGATTCAAGATATGTGCTCTCCAAAAGTTATAAAATTCGCGAGAGAGAGTGGAATGAAGAATGACAAATCAATTTATAGAAAATTGATTATTCGAACGACAGGCCAAAATTGAAAGATCAACGAACGGTTGAGATTGAGAGATGGGACATGCATTCAGATAACTGATAGAATTAAAGATTAAATAAATGATTTAATCTTCAATTCGGATTCGAAAACATTAGAAATATCTTTGCATGACAAAGATAAAGATTGATTATAACGACTCTCTATTTGAACGCACGCACAACATTTAATTAATTAAATAAGAATATTTAATTAATCTGCATGTACACACAAATGAGTTAGAACTGGAGGATTGCATGATCTGAAGAAGAGATTACTCGAAGATGCCACTCATACATCGAATCAATAGTTAACTGAACGATTAAAATAGATGTCGAGTTCAGTAAAAGTGAATACTTAGATATCTCACATAATTATCTAAAATATAGAAGAATGTGTTAAAATAGAATTAATGAATTAAATAATTCATTTAATTCAAGACTCGATATTTGAAGAATAATTAAATAAATAAGATTTATTTAATTAAATGACGAAGGGGATTTAAATGAATAATTAAATAAATTATGAATTTATTTAATTATAGTTGAAATATGATAAAGAGTAAATTAAATAATGATTTATTTAATTTAACAAGAAGAAGGTTGATTAGTAACATAATTAAATAACAAGCGTTTATTTAATTAATTAGATAGAATAAGAGAATTGAATTAATTAAATAATTAATATTATTTAATTAATAGAAGAATTAATAGAAGATGAATTAATTAAATAATTAAGATTATTTAATCAATAGAAGAATTAATGTTAAGATGAATTAATTAAATAATTACGATTATTTAATCAATAGAAGAATTAATATTAAGATGAATTAATTAAATAATTAAGATTATTTAATCAATAGAAGAATTAATATTAAGATGAATTAATTAAATAATTAAGATTATTTAATCAATAGAAGAATTAATGTTAAGGTGAATTAATTAAATAATTAAGATTATTTAATCAATAGAATAATTAATGTTAAGATGAATTAATTAAATAATTGACATTATTTAATCAATAACCATGAAGAATACGAAATATGAAGAATGTGGAAGTCGCAGGCCTAAACCAGATTTCGGTGTCTACAATCTCCTATTACATTTTCTTAAATATTTTTAAATCCCTTTAGCACTCGAACAAGCTTATGTTGGTGCTTGTGGAGGTCATTTTGGAGGTTGTTCATTAGTGCAAAAACTTATTTGTATGGGTTATTATTGGAGACATATGCAAAAGGATTGTTTTTCCAATGTTAAACGATGTCACAAATGCCAAGAACATAACAATTTGATTAATGTTCCTGTTGTTGAGCTTCATGCCAATGTTCCTGTTGTTGAGCTTCATGCCAATGTTCCCATTTGGATTTTTTTAGTATGGGGGTTAGATCTTATTGGAAAAATTTCACCTCCTTCTATTGGACATACATTTTTCATAACTGCAACCGATTATTTCACAAAATGGGTAGAAGCTATCCCTCTTCGTTCAACAACTGCTAAAGTAATTTGTCGATTCATATTAGAATACATAATTTCTCACTTTGGACTTCCTTCTAAAATTGTTTTAGACAATGGAACATCATTTAGAAATAGCGAAGTTTAAAAATTTCTTGCAACATTTAATATTCAACATCGTTTCTCTACATCGTATTATCTGCAATCCAATGGGCAAGCTAAAAATACTAATAAAATTCTTGAACAAATTCTTAAGAAAATTATTCATAATAATCATAAAGATTGGAATACACAACTATCTTACGCACTTTGTGCTTATAGAACTAATGTTCATTCATCCACAGGAAATACCCCTTATAGCCTTGTTTATGGTACTGATGCGATTATGCCCTTGGAGTTAGAAATTCCTACTTTGCGAGTTTCTCTCTAAGATCATTTTGACAATAACACTTATACAGAACAATGATTACATCAACTTGAGATGCTTGATGAACATCACATTAATGCTCTCGAACATCTCCAAGCTTGCATCAAACAATTACAATGCAAACACAACATTCATGTTATCCCTAGATCGTTTTTTAAGGGAGATTTTGTTCTTATTGAAAATCAAAGAACTGTTAGTGCTGACAATGAAGAAAAAGATAAGTTCATCCCTAATTGGTTGGGACCTTACATAGTTAATACCAATTATGGGTTTGGTGCTTATCTCTTAACGTAGCTTGATGGAACACCCCTTAGGGAACCTATTAATGTCACGCATCTACGTGAATATTATCTCTAACCCCCTTGAAATAGTATGAGTGATATAGCAGTGTTGTTTAGAGTTATTTGATGTTATAACTTTCACATTGCTTTGTTCTTGACAACTAAATTCTTGTTTTTCTTTAACACTAATGTAATTATTTAAGTTCATTTTATAATTACTTTTGGATTCATACTATTCACCTCTTGTGTTAAATTAAATCCTTATTGGTTTATTTAATTTAGCATATTCATTTTCATTTATCAATGTTGTATCTATGATAAAACTGAAATATGTTTTATATTAGATCACACCATTCATATTAAATCATGAAGCCATTAATTAAATACTTTTAAGCATAAGTCATTTAATTAATCACATAGCATTTAACATTTGCATACCCAAAAGATACATCATCATAATATCAAAAGTGCATGTCTATATATATATATAAGTTATATATACATCTCAGAACCATATGCAATATCAAAATGGTCTATTAGAGCTAGACCCCTAAGGATTTGGCACTCACAATCTAGTCCCTAGACATTGTGAGATAGTCATGTGTGACCATGATCATGATCTGTTGAATCTTAGTGCATAATGTAGACCCTCTACTCATCCAACAGCTATAAGCCACTCATCTACCATCTAGTCCCTCTCTACTTGTGTCTATGCTAGCTCTCTTTGTAGTCTCTCTACCTCTCTTGAGGTTTGTGCTTACTATAGTGCAATCTTAGCCTAATGGAGTTGCCTCCTGAAACTATCATACACTACTCACATCCTTGTGAATGATCTGAATGACTTTGGCTCCTCCTCCATGATCGGTGGGGGCACATATTAAAGATCTATCTCATCCTCCTCGAGGGATGCTAGCACTATCTTTGTGGCTGCCTAATGATAGAACTCTTGCTAGTCTCTCATCACTCCTACAAGATAGATCATGTACACAATCAGTAACAAATGACATGCATCAAATCAAATGTCATCACCTATGTCTCCAAACACGTGAGTAATGTCAACCTCCTCATCTCTAGGGGGCATGGACGACGTGCTATCCTCTCTCTGACTATGTGTGGTGATGTTTGTTGTAGCTACTGCCCGCAATCTAGTATGTGACGAATCTCCATGCTCGTACTGATCCTCAATAGCTACCTCATTAACCTCACTTAGGGGTTGCTCCTCCTCATAATAATAATCCTCCTAATAATCCTCATCCTCCTTCTCATCCTCCTCTCCTCCATCCTAGTCCTCATCATCAGGATTGGCCTTAAAATGGTACTCCTCATAGATAATATCTATAAAAATGTCTGTTGGCCTATACCTTACCACCTTTGCTCTCTCCTCTAGCTCATCACCCTCATCTGCTGCTAGCTCAACATAACCTAGAGAGAAATCCATGGGGAACACAAAAGCTGGTCATGGATATGACCACCACTCCTTGTGCTTATCTATGCTACGAACATCATCAACGTCAAAGACTGGTGGCTAGTCATGATCTGAATCATTAGAATCACTCTCCCATACATGATCTATCAACCGTAAAATAGTGTCACCTGGCCTCCAAGCACTCCACACTGATCTTCTAATGAAGGGGCATTCCCTTGGTGGCATCTACACCTATCCAAACTATCACATGACTCACCCATAATAAAATGGTCATATGATTTAGCCATGCCTCCTTGCTAGATATGTATCCATCTGCATCCTCCGTAACTATCTGGTGGGTTCTGGCCATTGTTTAGTGAGTAGATAGGGCCTTCATAGTACCTCATCCTCCTCCAATCGGTCGAATCTCATCCTCCAAAAGTGTAAATCACCATACTTCCATAGTCGTCGCAAAGGATAGTCGAATGCTCGTGGGTATCCTGTTGCTATAGTACAAGGGTATCTGACATGCCCAGTACATGTGATATGCTCAAGACACCACAAGTGTAGAAGCATACAATGGACCATACTGTCGATCTCTTGAAATACAAACCAACCAAGATCATAATACAAATGTGCTAGAATGTAGCGACCCTAGGCATAGACTGTCCTCTACTCGTACATCCATCGTATCAGGTGTATTAGTCCCCCATCCAAGTGTGTCGGTCATCCATCTGGATTGAGAACTAGTGCCACTATGTACATCATAATCTATCTAACCATAGGAGCTCATGAATATAGCAGCATGGGAAGCTCGATCTGTGCTCTAACACTCTCATCATAAATAGGTCCATCCAAACAATATTGTATATTTCTCTTCTTCTCCCGAAATGACCGATCCCCCTAGAAATACAATCGCGCTCCATGAAAAGGAACTTAGAGAATGTGGTGTACATCTTGGAGTCTGATGGTCATTTCCCCTATAGGAAGATGAAAGCTATAGGTATTTTCATTGCAATGCCATCATCATGGCATCATGGTATCTCATGGGTGGCATAAGATATGCCCAATAGATACCCATTGACTATAAATTCTCTACCCCTGTCGCTGATAGTGCTGACACATGATCTCTCAAAAATTTCAATTTTCCTCCCCCTAGCCACTGTCATGACCAAGTAGGGACCTATCAAAATCATCAAAAAATGCTCTAAATTTCATCTAATATTTTCAATTTTCATAATTTTCATCATGCAAGTGTGATAAAGTTGATCTAGTATGCTTCCCTAATGGCCCTAGACACTTTAGGACCATTTTGGATATTTCACAAAGAAACAAGGACAATTCACAAAGAAACGAGATATTTTACGAAGAAATCACACTTTGTGAGAAAAAGGGATACTTTGTGAACAAATGGGACACTTTGCGAAAAAAGGGGACACTTTGCAAAAAAATTTCCAAGAACCCTAAATTAACCTATCCATGCATAAAAATCATTAAAATACCATCAAATCACAATGCGAAAGTTACAGAATCGATTCGCCTCATGATATAGATCGCCACGTGCTACCTGCTCACGAAGATCATCCAACCGTGAAGGTGTGTAATCCTATCTACTCGGCATGTTCTTCTCTCACTCATCACTTTCAAGCTACACAAAGGTCAAATGAATAGTAAGTGAAAAATTACTTTCTCCTCTTTCTTTAATCACTTTTCACCTCTTCATACTTTTATGCATTATCATAGGGTCATTGTCTTTTAAAGGCTTCATAACATATAACTCCTTCAAATCATCATAACAGGTGCTAGGGTAATCCATTTTTGATGCCATTTCATGCATTGGAATTGTGATTCCACACCTGACATCATTTTCCTATCATTATGTGGCATGGTACTTGGAAATTCCCTACAATATGATGTTTCTTTTTCGATGTGGCTAGATTGTTACCTTGATTCCACCTCCATAAAGCAAGCGGAATTAATGGGGGGCATACATCTACCCTCGAATTAGATTCCTAAGAGTTAGATAAAAGGATTTTTGAGCAATTAATGAATGTATGTTGCAGGATGCAGTTCCTAATGTTGTGCAGATAACTACACTAGGGGCTTTGTTCTCTTGTCCTTTTGAATATGTATCCTTTTATGTAGTATGGTGCATTGTTTACAACCCTTTAGCTTACATATGCACTTAGAGTTATATGGGCACTGAATTGGGGGCTAAATGTGATGTAGAAAATTGGACCCTCTTGAGAAAAGAGACAATTTCTCGCATAATTAGACCCACCTTTGAGTCCCTTCACATCATTTCTCCTTCAAAACAACATTTATAGGCCCCTTAGACCTATTAATTTTGATCTAGAGGTCCATTTCACCTGAGAAATTACATAAAACCTGACAAACAACATTTAATGACATCATATCCCGACAACCCTCCTTCAAAAAATAAAAATGAGTCCCCTCTTGTGGGACCCATTCGCCAAGGGTAGTGAATGAGTCCCTTTCAGGGAAAATTCAAAATTAAGCATGAATTTAATCAATTTAACTTTTATTTATGGTGAATGTCAGACTCTTAGGTCTAACTAATGGGAAAATAAGGTGTTGTTTCTTATAAATACACATTTCAACTCATTTTACACATCTATATATCATCTTTTATCATCTTTTTATCATCTCTCAAGAGAAAAATATTCTACAACAAGTTCCATTAGCAAAAGTTGAAGTTTTAGGTTTTTGCAAGTTTTGAAGCTCATTTTTCTTGTCAAGATCCAACATTGCAAAGGGTTGATGATGGATTCCTATGGTGAATCATGAAGAAATATAGGGTGAGGAGGTGCAACTAGCCACCAAATCATGCCTAAGGACTTGGTTTCCTATTGATTCCATCTTCCATTTTCACTCTATCTTTGGATTAAGGTTTGCATTGTGTTTTTTAAGCATTTACATGTCATTTTATTCCTATGTTTCATGTGTTGTAAGGTTTGTAGGGTTGAGTTCTTTCATCACTTTAATTACACTTGCATGTCTTGTTCTAGAGCAATAGAATAGGGCCTTTCTTACATTTCAACTTTTCCTAGTGTTTAACACATCTAAGGCTAGGGTTTATGTATATTTTTCTCTATCCAAGGTTTAATTACCTATATAGGGGTTTGACCAATGCAAAACCCCTATTATATCAACTCTTTTAAGTTGTTTTGCAAATTTTTTTCAAGATCTAGAATTGGGTTTCTATCAGAAATTGTGGTGTAGGTGTCAAGGTACAAATCTGAGTTTTTAGATTGCATAAATTAGAAAGAGGATTGATTCACCATGCATGGAAAATGAGTCCACTCTAAGATGAAAATTTGAGTCAGATGCAATTTCAGATCCCTGGTTGTTAGAAAACATGTTCTGTGCAGAAAAGTCCTCTTTTGGGATTGATTCGCCTAAGGTGGCGAATGAGTCCCAATTAGCCCAACTGTAGATTTCATCAACTTTTTAGATTGTTATTCAGTCCCTTAAAGCTTTCCAGGTGCACATATTTTGAGAAACAAATTTTTGTTTGGTTAAAAGTTGCATTTTTGTTCCTTATTTTAACCTTTTTTGCAAACAACACTGTGTTGTCAAACATTGCATAAAACTTAGCTTTGCATTTGTTTTCATTCATCTAGATTAATCCATTGCATTTAGTTAGGTCCATTTACATTAAGAAACATTACATACATCCTAATTTGAGTGATACATTAGCATTTTTGGCCCTATCTCTCTCCTTTTAAGTGAAAACCCTAGAAGTGCAAGAGTGGTCCATAGGATCCAGAAAATCTATGTTTCACTTACAATGACTTTGTTAGAAAAGTTTGATTGATACTCCAATGAAAAAATCCCATGAAAATATCATCATCATGTAGATGCAATGGTGAGTGTGACTTCCCTTATATCTCCTTAAGACCCTTTAGAAGACTTCACATTTATTGTGCATATAGTTATGAAACCATCAATAGAAGATAAAGTAGAAGTATTATCAACCACAAGGGAAATCTCTAGTGAATGGTATAGTTTGATATTTAATTTATTATTTAAGAACACTCGAGCCTACCTTCAAAAACTTGCATCTAAACATATAATTCTCAACAACGTGTTATATCGAAGGTCCTTTGACATTCTCTTACTTAGATACCTTATACAATATGAAATCCCCATAGCACTTGAACAAGCTTATGTAGGTCTTGTGGAGGTCATTTTGGAGGAAGAACATGAGTCCAAAAACTAATCTACATAGGATACTATTGTAGACATATGGAACAAGACTATTTTTCATACATTAAGAAATGGCACCAATGCAAGAACATAGCAATTTGATTCATGCTCCTGCATTTGAACTTCATGCTCAAGTTCCTATTAAGCCCTTCTCAGTATGGGGTTTTGATCTCATTGGAAAAATATCACCACCTTCCTCCACAAGAAATACACTCATAATCAATGTGACAAAATATTTCATGAAATGGGTAGAAGCAATTCCCCTTCATTCAACAACTACCGATGTAATATGTCATTTCATATTGGAACACATTATTGCACGCTTTGGGCTTTATTATATGTTAGTTTAGGAAAATGGGACACCATTTATGAATAATGATGTGAAGAAGTTCTTAGAAACATTTAGCATTCAACATCATTTTTCAACACCCTACTACCCACAATCTAACAGTTAGGCTGAATCAACTAATAAAACACTTGAAAAAATCTTAAAGAAAATGATAAGAAAACATAATAAGGATTGGCATACATAGCTAAAATATGCATTATAGGCCTATCACATGAATAACATTATATTATCCATTGGGACTACCCCTTATAACCTTGTATATGGCATTGAGGCAATAATGCCCTTGGAGTTATAGATGCCTACATTAACAATTTCTCTTCAAGGACTTATTGATTATAATACTTACAAAGAACAACAATTACATTAGCTTGAGATGCTTGAAAAATAGTGCATTAATTCTCTTGAGCACCTTCAAGCTTACTCTAGGAGAAAACAACATAGTTACAATGACAATGTTATCTGTCGGTCATTTAATAAGGGTGATTTGGTGTTATATTAGAATCAACATAATGTCAATGCCACCCCAAATAGAAAAGGAAAATGCAATCCTAATTGGCTAGGACCTTACAAAATCAAAGAAATTTATGGGTCAGGAGCTTACATGTTAACATAAATGAATGATACACCTCTTAAGGAACCTATCAATATTGCGCATCTGTGCCAGTACTATGTCTAATCTCCTTGAATAGTGTGAATGATAAAGTAGTGATGTTAGAGTTAGTAGATAATAGTCTATGTACTCTCACATTAATTCATTCTTGACAAATATTTATTTGTGTGCCTTGAATACTAAAGTAATTATTTAAATTATTTTTTAAGTGTTTACTTTGGGTTTCACACTATTCAAGATAATTGTGTAAGTTATGTTAGATTAGATCCTTATATGCATTTAATGCTCTACAATTACATCATAGGTGAATTTAATTTAACATAACATACTTAATCATAATATTGCATCTAAAATAATCTAGCATAGTTTTAACTAGATGACATAAAGCATGTTAAATCATGGAGATGTTTATTAATTAGTCTTACACAAATTATTTGATAAATCGCATTTCCATTTAACATAAAACACATAAGCATAAATAATAAAACATCAAATGGTCATATTTATATAAAAGCTTTGAGTACATGTCATCAAATATACAATAATAAGGTGGCCTATGGCTACTAGATCACTCGATATCTAGTGATCGCATATGTTTAGATGTAGTTCATCAAGAGATAGTAGTATGCAATCATGATCATGAACTGATAGGAAAATCTAAAGCATATTCTAGACCTTGTGCTCATACAATAGCTATGGTATCCTATCCAATGGCCTCTAGATGCTCCCAATAGCTATGGTCCCCTACCCAATAGCCTCTAGATGCTCTTTATCTATGCAGTATTTCTCTACTTATAGTTTGAATACCTCTATATGGAGTCTCTCAAAATACGTTGGATCTTGAGATGATCAAATATCCTTGTAGGTAGCATAATCTTAATTAGTGCTTCTCGTGGCACCCTCATATGTTTCCCTTAGTCTAACACAAGGCTCAAATATCTTTGGATCTCGCTCCATGATGGGTGAGGGCACATAGTCTATACCAATAGACTGATGGAGGTACTACATCCACATCCACCTATCAATAGATATCATGCAAATCTCTCATGGCACCTACAAGATATAAATCATAAATATAATTAGTACACATCATGATATACATATATAAATTAAAAAGCATGAGCATAAGCATAATAATAGTAATAAATAAAATCCCATCACCTAGATCCCTGACCTTTTATCTAAAGCCAACCTCATCCTATGCAGGAGGCATGGAGAATGTGCTAGCCTCTCTATGGTCGTATGTTCTAGTACATGTCGCAACTACCAACTATGATTTGGTAACACGAGTAGGAGACATATCTCCCCGTTGATGGGAAACTGGACCATCATTTTTCATATCACTACCCTCACTCATAAGATGCTCCCCGTCCTCATCATCGTCCTCCTCATGCTCCTCATCCTCATCCTCATCCTCCCCTCCCTCATAATCAAGCTCAACTCCCTCATCATAATCCTTAACTATCTCATCTGCAAATAAATTTGATGCCCTAAGCCCTATATCCTCACTTGTCCCATCCTCTTCATCCCTCTATTCTAGAAGTGGTATCGCAAAAACCTATAGGCTAATCCATTAGGAATACAGGATTTGGTAGTGCTACTACCCACAAGTCCTTAAATGTATCAATAGCACCGACATCATCAACATTGGAGGTTGGGGGCATGTTGAGATCTATGTCCTTTGAATCAATAGATTTGACATCATCCACTGTTAGTCACCTAGTATCTCTTGGCCTTTGGGAACTCCACACTGATCGCCTATAAAAGGGGCATATGGATGGTGGTACCTGTATCTAACCAAACTTCTACATCACATGATCATAGTAGAATGGTATTACTACATAATCATGTCTTCCTCAAAGAGACTTGTCACTTGACATCCTCCTCAGCTATTAGGTATCATCTAGCCATTGTGGCATTAGTTGGTATGGTGTCCAAAAGACCTCCTCCTAATCTAGTTGGTAAAATTGAACTCTCCAAAAGTGTAGATCTCCATACTATCATGAACACCTCAAGGGGTAACTAAATGTGCATGGATATCCTAGGGATGATATAGATGGAAACCCTATTAACATAGTACATGTGATATTCTCTAGGAACCAAACCTGTAGTAGCATACAATGTAGCATGTTGTCAACCTCATGGTACACAAACTGCTCTAAATCATAATATAAATGTGCAACGATGCTATGGCCCCAAGAATATATAGTCCTATGGTCCTCCATCTATCTTATCATATGAAAAATACCTCCATCCATGTGTTTTCCTTGCCCATCAATGATGATTAATAGAGCTACTGTGAAAATCATAATCCAGCTCAATACTAGTGATCATGCATAGAGTAGCCATGCTAGATAAATACATGGCCCCATGATATCCTCTCGCATCATTCCTCCTAAGAAATACCCAATATCTTCTCTCATCTCTACATATGTATGATCCCTAGAAAAATGCATAGTCTCACCTCAAATAGGGACTTGAGGGATATAGTGTATGTCCTCTAGTGTAAAAAAAAGTAATCATTTTTCACACCTAGTTTGGATAATTGACATAAAATTGAATTAATTGTATCTTGAAATGGTGTTGTAATGTGTTTTACACATTCACATCATTCTAGGGTCCTTATTTAATTGAAATGTACCTTAATGTTTCCTTTGCAAGGGTGTTGTAAAGTGTTGTAACACACTTTCACACTTTTCTAGGGTTTATTTAATGAATTAAGCCTAATGGGACCCTTTTAATGAAATGAAGTTAATGTGCACACTACTTATGGTGTTGTAAAGTATTTTAACATATTTTTACATTTATCTAGGGTCCTCTTAATTAATTGTGGTTAATTGGAGTCAATTAGCCCCTTTAATTCAAATTTAAGCCTTAATTATGACACCTATCGAAGATCTATCTCGACACCAACAATTCAAATTTCATAAAAATTAAATGGTGCAAATTTAGGTGTTGGAAAATGGTGCTAGGATCCATTCACCCTAGGTGGTGAATGGGTCCTCCCTCTATAGGACCCCCCTTTATCAGCTGATTCTAAATGGGTTTTTAGTGTTCTTTCCATCCACCAGGGTTACGTCTTGGAAAACTAAGCCAGGATCCATTTTTCCCTAGGTGGTGAATGGGTCCTCCCTTAATGAGGACCCCCTTTTTGAATTTCTTTGTGGCAAGAATTTAATAATATTCATTTCCAGATCTGGTGTTAGATTGAATTGTTTAAATTTCTGGGTTAATCACTTAATTTAGTATAAATAAGGGGTTAATTCACATTGTTTCACCTAGCAATTTAATGAGACATCCTAATACTTTACAAGAGCATTATAGAGAATTATAAGAGCACTTTCAAATGAATTTCATGGCAGATTATCAAAGGTTTACTATAGCAATTCAGAATCATTCCATCATGTCTAGGGTTTGATGTATATATGTTGAGCTAAGCTTGTGAGTGCAACATTGAGGATCTACTTGTAAGTATTATTTCACATCCAATATCTACATTCTTCATGGCCACTACATGTTAGATTTCATATTTTCATTACAATACAACATCCAAGGTATCTACATTGCATGATTTCATGTTTCATGCTTTGATTATATCATTTCATCATTTGGTTTAATTACCTACAAGGGGTTTGACTTATGCAAGCCCCTATTCACTAAAAATCAACAAGATTTTTTTTTCCTTGAATGTGTGTACTTTTACAAGTTGAAGATCAAGTGGAGAGAAATTTTAGAGAAAAATTGTCAAAGTTATCAAGTTGCAAAGTTTTCATTCAAAGTTCAAGAACGAAGAATTGAAGCTACAAAATTAAGTATAGGTTTTATTAATCCGAAAACCAAGAATCTCATAGTGCAAACATCAAAAAAAATAACTGAGATATCAATTTTAGAAACCCTAATAGGGACCCATTCTCCACTAAAGGAGAATGAGTCCTTTGTGCCCTAAAAGTAGGCTTCTTGCAGCAAGGTACACACCTCTCTAAGCTCTAAAAAATCCCCTCATAGTTGCTATAATAGTTAGTTATTATTTTTTATTGCTATTTTCATATTTTAACTCTCATAATTACATCAATTATAATTATTTGTTTGGAAAAATTTTCTAGTGGTTTATCTAGGTCTTGATAAGCCCTAAATTTTACCACCAATCATTTTGGTGAACCCAACATAAATTGGACATCAAAATTTTCTAATTTATAAAGTATTTGCATATTATATTAGACTTGAATTCACTTTCATTTCATTTGCATTGAATTAAGATCTCATTTAGGGTTTCCTACATTGCATTTACAATTGCATCTCATTTAGGATTTAAATTTGCATCATTTTCCACCTTTTTAAATCTGAAAAATACAAAAACAAAGCAATCATTATCTACCTCATTTAGACATCATTTATCACATTTGAAAATAAAAAAAAATTGCATTTTAAATTAGGTCTTTGCATTCACCTTTTCATTGCATTTTTACATTATAATTTTGGAATTTTTGAAACTGAAACTCACTGCCTTAGACCTAGAGATAAAAGATATCATGAAATCTTGAAAATCATTAAAATTTAGTTTAAAAATACCTTACTATGACCCATTCGCCCTTGCTAGAAAATGAGTCTCTGATTAGGCAAAACCTGTATCTTCTGGCATTTAAAAATGGATTAAAAATCACTCTAAATTCAGTAAAAACATCCCAAAAAAACCTAACCAAGAACCATTTTCCCTTACTAGTGAAAGAGTCCTTGTTAGATATAGATCTGTATTTTCTGGACAATAAAATCTTAGTTTTTAGCTTCTATTTGGTGTTCTTACTTTCCTTTTTTAGTTTTTTTGTTTCATTAATTTCATTGCATTTAGCTTGAATTTCTTCATTATAGTGCATTGCTAAAAATAAAAAATTGCATTCAAAACATTTCATTTTTAGTTTATTGCATTGTCTAATTAGTCAATTACATTGCTTAAAATGTGAAAATTGTATTTCATTCTAGGTTGTTGCATTGCCTTTTTTCCATTCTAGGGTTTGCATACTAGGTTTGTAAAACTTGCATGAGCTTTACAACTTGGTGTCATATTCAAAATACTATTATAAGATGTAGTTTGAGGCTCATGTCATCCATCAATATCTCACTTGTCGTGGATCTTGGGTTTTCTAACTCTCTTTCTAATAGTGTTGAGAATCAACCCTCTATGGCTCATAGTTTGCATAATTCCTTACCCATGACTTCAACCCCTACAACCAATGTGCTCAATGTTACCAACTCCATTCCCACCATCCCTAATTACACTCAAGATTTTGTGTCTACCCTAAGCCAAGGTGGAATTCTAATTCCATCCTCCATAATACCAATGTCCATCCCTACATATACTAGTACACAACCTTCAACAACATTCCAACCTACAACAACCACTCAGCCAACCACAACATTTATACCTGTTACCACTATGTACACTTCCATAGGTATGAAAGGAATAATTTGGTTTTAATTCTATGTTAGGGAGATAGAATAACAAAATCTAAACACTCTCATTTCAAGAAAAAACACTAGAGATCTCAACCTCAAGTATGCAAAATAGATAGAGATCTTGCAATAGGGTTGTCCTAGGGTCTGATTGAAAACTAATGAGGGGTTCACCACCAAGTTAGGGCTTGAAAAGACAAATGAAATGAAAATCAAAATGCTTAAATCTAATGCAATGCAATCTTTCACTAAATGACATAAAAATGCATGTAAAATAAAACAAAAGGATACAAGATGAAATGTGTGCACCTAGAAATACAGAGATGAGTAGATGGAAGTTTGAAATACTAAAACTAGTTATCTAAAATCCTACTAGGACTCATATGCTAGTATAGGTGATTTAGTCCTAGATCTGGGTTTCTGTGCAAAAATTAAAATCTAGCAAAAGGTTATTTGAAACTAAAAAAATTGGAAAAAGACCTAAACTATGACTCATATGATAGAACTAGTATATCAGTCCAGTTAGGTTTTTTTGAATTTTCAAAATTTGGATATGATCCTTAGTGTCTTCTCTATACTTCCCAATTGATTTTTGGCTTTGAAACCCTGATTTGTAGCCTATAGAAGTTATCCAAGTTTTTCTAATACAAGGTGACAACTTTGATAGCTTTCAACACTTTGAAAAGTTTCTCCAAACTTTCTCTTGAATGTGTCTTCAACCTAAAACTATAAATCAAACAGTAAAGAGAGGGAAATTTTTATTTTTTTTTGGTGGAACAAGGTTCTCCATAATCAAGTCCCATTTTAGTAATCAAAACTTGAAATGAAATGAAATAGGAATGGAGAATGATGAATGATAAGAATATGATGTTTAAACTCACCAAACCTTAGCAATAAGAGGCTGCAAACATGTATGAGATGGATAAAATGGATGTAGTTCTTGACTCTTTCTTGAATGTGATAGATCTTGAGTTGAATGCTTGCTTGAATCATAAAGCCCTACATCACAATTTTTTTCTCAAAAAAAAACATGATGCATGATGACTTTGGCATGATACTTGATGCTTGAATAATGCTCTAAAACACTTAATAATATACCTGTAAATGCTCTTGAATGCTCTTGTAAACTCAAAATTTCTATAAATATGAATACTTGAATGATTGGGGTGAAATTGAGTGAGAACCATGTATTTATACTCAATTATGCCCAATTTCCCAAAATTACAACACTACAAGTCAACATCAGATTTAGGACGATAAAATCCAACCAAGAATTTGAATTAATTTTATTTTTGGGACACATGAGACTCATACACTTAAGGTGGAGTATGAGTCCCATTAGGAATAAATTATGGGACAAAATTCAAAAATGCTTAGAAAGGTGTAAAATCAGGATTGAGACCCAAAATCCTAGGTGGGACTTGGATGCCCAAGGTGGAATATGAATCCAAGACCACCAAATCTAGGCCACACAACCTAAAAACACATAAATTATGATTGGATGTTGGTTTGTGTCAGTATTATCCTCAAAAAGATACATTAAATGAGGTTTTTGGATGCAAAATAAGGCCAATTAAAGCATAAAGAATCCCACTTATTAATAACAACCCTAGAAAAGTGTGAAAGTGTGTTACAAAACTTTACAACACCATAAATAAGGTAGGATTAGGTTTATTTATTTTACAAGAGCCCAATGCCTAATGTGAGTGTGTTAAACACATTACAACACTAATTCCAAGAAACATCAAGCTCAGTTTTATAAGGAGGGCCCAAAAAAGTGTTGAAATGTCATAGAAAACATTTTTTGACACTAGATTTAGCCCCCACTTTAGTGAGAGGATGAACTTGCTTCAAAATCACACTAAAGTAGAAGAAAATTGCATAAGAAAGGTCCAAATAAATCGATGTTAGTAAAATAGGATGACAATGATCAAGAGGGGTGATCAAGCCCCTAGGATCAAGATCCCATGGCAAACCAACATAGGCACAAAAGAAAACATGTGAGAATGATATAAAGAGCATCATAAAGGAACAAGAATACAATGCCGAAGACAATGAGAAAAGAAAAAAAAAACAAAAGGATTGTATCAATCTTTGATTTTTTTTCCATCGTGATGTGGATCAGATCTGGGTTGTTTGTCTAAAAAATGTATGCTCACTCTAAGGCAACAAAACTTCAGGATATCTATTGGGTGATAATTTCAAAGAGATGAGACACATACACGCATTTCTGGTATGCACTCACACTCATGTGTGAGTGGATATGGGAAATTCATGCCTCAGTTGTGTTTTCCAACAAACCATACCAAAGTTATACCTCCTAATAACTTTCATAAGGTGCCACACAAAAATGATCTTCGAGATTCATGAGGCAAGAAAAAATTTGTGTGCTTGGAGTTCATGAACAAACAATGAACTTTGAGCTTCATGAGGAAAGAAAAGCTTTGTATGCTTGGAACTCATGAACAAACAAGATGGCTCCATAGGCATGCAAGGTGTATTATGCAAGGTGGCCATATAACCAAAATTGCAAATGCAACAATAAGGAATGTTCAAAGGATTCTTTCTTAGTTCATGTAAGGTCTTAACTTAGGGGACATTGTGCCTAATGTCTCCAAGAGAGGACCAATCAAAGAGTAAAAGATTCACTACTTAGGGGATACAGTGTGTCATATCAAGCCACTTAGAGGAATATAATATGTTAAAAGAGATCATGATCTTGAAGGAAATCACACCCAATGTCACCATAAAGTGAGAGACACATCGCCTGAAATAAGAAGACTACACCATGAAACATGAAAAATGAAAAAGAATAATGCCAATGTATGGGCCCACTCTAAGGAAATTGCTAAACACCATCTTGTGAGCAATTAATTTAAAGTAGAAAATGATAATAATAAAGAGGACGTGAGATCCAACATGGAAAGCCTTATTCCAAGTCATATGTTTCCAAATAAAGCTATGTCACATGCAAAAGAAAAGAAAAGAGAGGGGTTTCCCCAAACTAAAACTCCAAACACATGAGAGATCTATAGATTTTGGGTTATTATGTTCTTCCTACAATGATTTTAGAGAGATCAAAACTGTCATCATTCCTCAAATACACCTAGAACTAGAAGAATGACATGAAGAGAGTGAAAACATAGATTTTTTTTTGGGTCAACATGGAAGAGACATGATTGTCTTCACACCTTGTGTCATCCCCAAAAGGAAAACACAAGACAAATAAAATAAAGAAAAGTAAAGGAAAATATTTTGGGTCAACATGGAAGAGACATGAATGTCTCAGTGCCTTGCGTCATCCCCAAAAGGAAGATACAAGTCAATGAAAAGAAAAAGGAAAAGTGAAAAGATGTACAACATAGAGAAGAATGAAGGTACAAATAGAGGAATGTCACAAAGAGAGAGATCTACACATCAAATAGAACACCATTGGGGATCACTCATGCACATGCAATTACATAAAAGAAAAATGAAAAATAAATAATACAAAAGACTAGTAAGGCACATGCAAATCAATCTAAAGCGAGTCGTCTGCATCCCACTAATGTTCATTGTATGTCGAAGGTATACAAATAGCTAAAAGGACACTAGGAAGTGTCGAACTAGGGTTAGTACCAAGTTCAACACTTTTCCTAGGAGAATTATTGTTTAAGCTCAAGTAAGAGGAAAATAATGTATTGAATTCATTATGCACCTCCTCATCAATTTTAATAGTCTCCTCATCATCATCTAAATTAATCACAATAGAAGGTTGAATGATAATGTCCAAAGAAAGGTTCAACTCTTGTTGTGATTGAACTATAAGATCTTTTTGTGGTGAGGGAGATTCATCTTGCATTGTTTTTATTAGGTTTGGATTTTTATTTTCTTTGTTTATTTCTTCATTTAACCTGCGAGAAAGGGAAAAAAATTCATGCCTATGCTCTCTAGCATGTCTATTTATTTTCATTCAGTTTTCAAGTTGCATTTGTGTAGGAGGATGATCAACCATAGGTTTATTTTCTTCACTAAAGGGAGGAACATAAAGAACCATGGAATTTTGCTCAACCATCTCTTTGACTTTTTAAACTTTTTTTTATTCTAGGAGGCATGATGAGATTGTTTTCGTTATCTCTTG